>VXAA01001641.1:7556-32508 GCA_013399115.1 Anseranas semipalmata
CTTTCTTCCAGTCCTCAGACACCTCTCCTGTTCTCCATGACCTGTCAAAGATGATGGAGAGTAGCCTAGCAATAACATCTGCCAGCTCCCTCAGCACTTGTGGATGCATCCCATTGGGACCCATGGATTTGTGGGTGTCAAGGTTGCCTGAGATCTCTGACCCGATCCTCTTTGACCAAGGGAAAGTCCTCCTTCCGCCAGACTTCCTCCCTTGTTTCTAGGGTCAAAGATTGCCATCTTACTCATAGGGATACACTGATCTTGAGCTTGGAGGAAGTGATACTTGAATATTGACCTGCTCTCTTGGACCCCCTTCCTTCTAGGGCCTTAACCCATGGGATTCTTCCAAGTAGGTCCCTGAAGAGGCCAAAGTTTGCTCTCCTGAAGTCCAGGGTTGCGATCCTGCTTCTTGCCCTGCTTTCTCCTCACGAGATCCTGAACTCCATCACCTCATGGTCACTGCAGCCAATACTGGCCCAACCTTCACATCTCCAACCAGCCCTTCTCTGTTTGTAAGCACAAGTCTTAAGCTTGACTTTCATATCATGACTCTCATGAGGCTCCTCATGCAGTTCTTGTAGAATTAAAAGGCTTTATATTTTTGCTGCTGGAATGCTTTACCAGATATCTCCTGTAAATTAGAATTATGCCCCAAAATTCAGAGACGACTAGAAAACAAACCTTGGATGTCTTGTCAGCAAAAATTGAAGTTCTCATTTACTTGTTTCCTTAGCATTTGCATAGTAGAGGTGTGTGGAATTTGAATCTCAAGGATTCAAATCAGAGCAGTCCTAAACAGCATTTCTGATGATGAAAGCCCCTCAGAGACATGGTGTGACACAACGTCCAGCCAGGGAAAGTGCAGCATGGGAGAAGCATAGGACTGGCAGGTGTTTCAAGAAGATGCAGATTGATGGAGAACTGATTTGAAACTCAGTGTTCCCAGACACCTTAAAAAACTGAAATATTGCAGGGTTAACTGAACTAACCTGAACCAAAAAGAAGACATTTCTATTTCTCATTTTAAAATCCATTTTAAATGAAGCCCCAACATTGCTAGTATCTGAGAACTATGAGATACATACCTAAGCAAAACACAAACAGCAAGCAACTTTGTAAGTGTCTACATATACTCCAAATTATTCTTAAACATCAAGAGTCAGTATTGTACAGGAAGTGTGCATGTTAACAAATGAATATGCATAGCAGAAGCTAGGGCAAAGACCTGGGAGCCTGTCTCTTATTTGTTCATGTAGCAGACAGCATGGTAACAGCAGATGCTCCACACTTCCTTCCCTCATCCTAGCAGGTCCTCTCTTCAAGTTGATCAGCCCCTCTGTTGATAGCAATGGCAAGGTCACCAATTAGTGATAATTACTGGAAACCATACTTGGACTGTGGAACGCCTTTCCTTCAGGCCACTGAAGAGCTGCCAGTCACATCCATTTATCATTCACCTGATCTTAAAATGATCCAGAAAGAAAATAATTCATATTAGAACATTTTTAAAGAACATATGCCATATCTAAAGAAGGAAAAAGGTATTATTAGAGAAAAAAACATATCTGCATGTCAATAGTATGTACTTCATTAATGTATCTACATCTCAAGCTAGAAAGTCCAAACCCATTTTTCCTCATCTCTATTCTTAAAGGAAAAAAAATACTGATTTCAAACATTGAATGTTTCTGGATAGTGAGTATACCTGCAACACTTTTATTTTTTTAAATATTCTTCCATTTAAGAAAATCCTTCAGAGAAACAATTTTTAGATAATTCCACAAAGTGCTGATATCAAAAACCCTATAAAGTGTCACTGCCTGGTAACTATTAAACTTGCTTTTCTAGTAAAATAAAAGTGTGCAGGTGAGTATCATACTGTATGTCAATAACTGAAAGAAAAAAAAAAAAAAAAGATGTTAAAGCAAGCTAAATAATTGCCTAACAGTACTTGTACTAATGACCATAAACTTCTACTATGCTAATTTTTCTTTGCACTTTTAATTACAGATCAATAATACTTTGCAGCTGACATTTAAAAATGCTGAACTGCATGTAGGAACACAAACTGAATAAAAATATACAATGTGGTACTGAATTTGCCAAATCAATAAACTTTGCCATTTAACAAACAGTAGCATGTAAACAGTCACCAAGATTAGCAAGTGTAAAAGACTATGCTTCAAGTGCTTAATTATTGTTTAATAACGTTAAGCCTCAGTTCATTGACAGAATTCCACTGCTGTGAAAAATCAGCCATTCTATTGTTTGTTTGCTTTATTTATGCTTAGCATCTCTTTCAGATGTTTGACTTTAGCTGTTGCTAAACCTAAAGCTAAACAGCAGTCACACATTCTCTACAGAAAATAGGGTTCTTAAAGATCAAAAGGTGAATAATTGCATAGGTTTTAGTTTGCTTTTCCTTACTTAAATAAACAGTATTTTTCCTTTAAAAATGCTTTGTTGCAATAAATACATTTAACAAATGGGATCATGGCATTAAACAGTACTTACATATATGAATATCAATATAATATCAATGATTCTATTTGAAACTAAAGGCTAGAATCAATAAAATGCCATTCAAATTTCCTATAGTAGATTATACTAAGTAGGAATAAGCAATTCTTTTTAATCTTTCTGACCCTGCAAACTGTTTTTTTTTTTTCCTTCCATTTTTTTTTTTTTTTTTTTCCTTTTTTTTTTTTTTTTCCTTTTCCTCCTCTGTGTTTTATCTTCATTGCAGCAGTGGGCTGAATTTTAGCTTGACCATTGTCACTACCTGACTCCCATGCACACACAAACATTAACAGTGTTCAGTGGGTTTTTAACTCTAAGAAGTATGGAAGGAAACATACGTGAAAGGCTGAAAATAATAATGCAGTGGGAGAATCAGCAATTCTGTATTGTTAATTTACACATTATTAAGTTCAAGTGCTGTTCTACTATTTGAATTTTCTGGCCCAAGCTAGGAGTGTTTAGTTTAGTGTAGATAACTAAAGCTAGTTGTAATTTGGATGACCACTTCATGAATCCCTACAATATTGCATAAAACTTGCAACCACTTAATATCATTTCTGACCTAAATGATCATTATAGTAACAAATGCTACAACAGAAATGTTTTGCTACTGTGTAAGATACGGCAGAGACTTTTACAACAGAGCTGGATGTAAAATGGAAGTCCCAGACTATGAAAAATATTATACTTTCTAGAACAAAAAAAAAGATGTTTTCAATCACAACACCAAAAAATAAAGTATGCTACAGGTGTCTTGTTCCTCCTGCAGCCAGACTTGGAGGAGGAGAGAGATGCCAGAGGCAGCTGATTGGGATCCTCTGCCTTCAGCCTATACTCCATCTCATCTATAATAAGTAACAGTGACAAGAATCTTCTTGGGAAGGCCATGTAATGGTCATTTTAGTATCAGGGTGTATACCAAACATATAGTAAATTTCAGCATACAGAATAAAAAAAAAAAAAAAAAAGGATTTTTCATTTCAACAGGGAAATCATTTCAACGGGATATTAACAACAAAGCTCTGTTTGCTGCTCACTTCCTGGAGCTCTCTGTCAGAGCTGAACAGGTCAAGAAATTGTCTCATTAAGGCAGCTATTGCACATTAGTAAATTTAGAGCTCACTTCTGCAACTGCTATTGACGTTAAGGAGCACTTACTCTTGTAAGTAGTTCAAATGAAGTCCCTTTTAAATCGATGGATTTACTATTTCCTAACTGGGTTAAGTATCTCCATAGGTCCTAGAGATGACTTAACAAAGTCAGAGACTTTGCTTAGGAGACTTTATACAAAAGTGCCTAATACAAAACATATTCAGTGACTAGACATTTTCCATAGGGAATTTTCCCTGAACAATACCAGTCTCCCGCAGTGTAAAGCATAGAGATGTCTCTAACCCCAGCTTTTGCATCTCTCACATCATATGTCAGATGTGTAACAGAACCAGTCAAGAGAAGATGGACTGAACAGCCAACATTTCACATGGGCTGTTTTGGAAAAACTGTGCTAAGTGTGCTGGATATTATGAATCCCAACTTAGGTAACTAAAACTTGCCCATTCTCTTTTTTGGTACTGTGAATTACCATCCTAGAGCTAGGCACCTAACTTTCAGTTGTTGTGGCACAGTGTCACTATGTCCGTGTTTCAATCTGGATTTGATGCCTAGGCTCTCTAATACATCTGAGGAGAGTTAGATGCTCTATGGTAAGCTCTACTTCAACTGGCACACTGAAGATGGAGACAACTAAGCCAGTCAGTAGGAAGACTTCAGATCTGAGGGCCTTAGTTTCGCTGATTTCATTCACAGCTACATTGTGAACAGATTTCTTGCATTGGGTGCATTTATGTCTCCATACAGGCAGTGCTGTGGGAAGAATACCTCCCCACCATGAATGCCAAGGTCTCACAATATGGAAAGTCCAGGTTGTTGCTATACCTGATCCACATCTGATCTTATCTGATCCCCATCAGGGACTTCTCATTATCCTAAGCAGGTACCTACATGGTTTTTTTTGTTGTTGTTTTTGTTTTTCTTTGTGTTTTTTTTTGTTTGTTTGTTTGTTTTGTGGTTGGCACTAGGCATGTATACAAATTAAGTATTATCTGGGCCATAGAACAAGGCAACACATGGATTCTGTATGTCAGGTACTAGAATAAATACCTGAGAATCAGGTGTAAGTCTCTTGTACAGCAATGTTTACATTATTTTTCAGCAGTAAGAAAAAAAGAATATGGAACACATAACCACTTCTGTCCCCTCTCTCTGAATTAAGCAGAGGACATCCTCTATCTTGGTCCTCTACATCTCAGATGAGTGCTAACTGGAGTTAAGTAAATGGCAGTGAGCAGCTTCTTTGGCTCTGTTTTGTGTAATACTCTGTCCACTAACCACTTTCTGAGGACATCTGTTGGACATGACTACAACAGTGAGACAAGCAGAGGAACATATAGCTCACAATGCCAACAGTATTTTGTTCTGAGTACTCTGACGAGGCAAAGATGTAGTGGTTTTGTGACAGCATCTTAGGATGGAGATCAAAAAAACATCTTTTGGAAAACTGCTGGTTCTCATTGCTCACCCCCACAGTTGCTCTCTTGCCTCATCAACTCCCACCCTTAGACATTTGTCCTTGCCCCATGCTGCCTGCTCTGTCATGCTGGTGCGAACGTCTGTGTGTCCAGATGGTAAACCAGATCAGGACTCGATGCACAGTTAGCAGCCAGAGAGGTTTCTCAATCCATTTCACCTTGTGTGGGCACACAAACACTTGTGTTGGCAGAGAAGAAGCACAGCATGAGGACAGAAACTATAGTCAAGAACAGGGAGGAGAAAACTATAGCTTGAGTTGGCCTAAGTACTTACTGTAAGTGAAGTTATGATCTATGTACCTAGAGAAACTTAATGAGTGAATTCAAACACCTCCAAGGCCCACAGCAGCTGGAAAGTGATTAGAAGGTTTCTTTATGATGATCTAACCTCCTTAATCCTAATTCTTTTGTCTTGTCATCACACTGTGACATTGTTGTGGTGCTCCACTTTGACCTGTGCTTTGTACTCTGTGACTGATTTCAGATGGTATTTGACTATTACTTTACATATTAAACTTATGGTCAGAGATGTCAGAATCAGCAAAGTTACTGTACCTCAGCTGAGGACGTTTACAGTGTTAGCACTCAAAATTTGAGCCATTCAGAAAAAAAATAATAGATATTCTGAAAGGCACCCCCAAATCCTGCATCATCAGCAACAATTTAATACCGTTATTTCTGTGCACATAAAGAGAAGTTTCTTTCAAATGGGGAAAGTCTGGGAAAATACTAAGACCAAATCAAGACAGTTTTAACAAGAGGTAAAACTGACTAGGAAAAGTACCAGAACTTGCTGAATGTTTAGCTTGACTTGCTGATGAGACTCCAGATTAATTTTAGTTTCAGTTTGCCTGACAACAATATGGTCAATATTAAACCATAACAACCATGTTTAGTGAAAGCTTTTGATTCATTCTGGTATGAATGTCAACACACCTTCAACTTTGAATACATTATAACAAGGCCTGACTGACCATGACAATTTCCACTATGCATTGCCAGGTTTCATCCATACCACTCATAAATACAAGTGCAGTAGAGATCCTAACTTCAGCCATGTTAGTCTTCTTTGCTAGCGCTTCTTCAGTGATCCTCTTTTTTCAATTCATCTTTATGTGATAAAAGTAAACAAGAAAATACAGTTACTAAAAGCACATTCCAACAGCATTGGAAAATTGTCAGTTCTTCAGTAAATACTACAGCTGTAAAAGAATTATCAAAAGTAAAGTATTTGAGAGAAAAAAATGCAGATTATTACAAGCACAAAGATATTCATTTAAAAAAAAAAAAATCCTATTTAATCAAGTCCTGACACTGTTTAGTTGATTTTTAAACCATCTACTACAACAGGTAAAATGTAAATTCTAAATTATGCTAATAGCTTAGAGAGAAAACAGCTGAATATGAAATCAAAAGCTTAGAAGTACTTTAAACATACCAGAAGTGTGCTCACTGGCTTACCGTTGCTCCTAGTTTAGTATTGCTAAAAGTGAATGTGGTCATTGTTTAGACATCAACATATTTAACTGGATATTTTTAAAAGCTGGTGGGAGATGTATATCCCAGATCTTCTATTCCTATGTAGTGAATATGAGGCAACACAGAAACTAAAGCAACAAAAGAGGAAATTCTAAGATGATGGGTGAATATCATTCTGATGATTTCTAGCATGTTTATCTTAGAGTTCTGAAGACATTTAATATTGGTAAGCTTAAGCTCTTGTCCCAAACTTCTATCCCGTTTGGTTTTTTAACTGTCTGCAGTAATATACTAACAAGCTGATGTATCTCTATTACATTGTGTGAGCATGTGATTGACAGATTAGAAAAAGTTACTTAAACTACAAGTAATTGAGGTTAAAAAGAAAAGTAACACAACATAATTTATAGAGCACCAAAAAACAGTAACCTCTGCAAAGGTACCTTATGCCTCAAATTTTCTTTGACCATAACGATAGAGCAAAGGTTAGAGGAAAATTTTATGTCAACTATTTGATATCTTTTATTTCATCCTTCAAAAGCTTTAGACCAGCTCCCTGACAACTTGCTGTTAACAAACTAAGGATGAATGATTAATTTTAGCAAAGACAGAAAGATAATTGTCTCCTTAATATTGCTTATATGGCTCGGGAAAAATGATTTGTAAGGTGCTTAAGTGCATAAACATCATATTGTTATTTACACACATCAAACAATCATATTTGAGAGGGTCTCATAAAGTTACACAAACACATGGAGGAGAAGGAAAGATACCCACCTGTGACTGACTCCTGGGCAAACTCAGGTGAATGATCCCTGCTGTATTTACTCTGTTCAGTGTACTACAAATTATTTGGTATGTTCAGCCCCTCCAGTGTGCACTTATGCTTTAGTCATTTCTCTTTGGGAGAAAACTGAAGAGTGTTTTGAGACATCACCAATGGGATATTCAGATTCCATCAACACCCCGTACTGGGATGTCATATGCAGGTCTGGGAACTTGGTGCAACTGTCAGCAAAGCAGAGTCAGATGTCACAGAAAACCATCACACTCATGATATCCATGGATCTTTGAAGGAAGACAATGGCATTGCAAAGAGTATTCATATTGGGATAGGTCTCATTTCTCATCCTCCAAACTTTGGCAAGGCCTTTCCTTTCATGTTCTGGTATGTTTACATTAAGCCATTACCAAGTGATGAAGTCTGTGGAGAACTGATGTGCACTCCTGGAATATCTCAATGAATTTCCCTCAGTGTTCTGGACTGCCTGACTCTTGTTCATTGACTATGCACATTGAAGAGAGCCAGGGGTAGGATACCAGCTGTGCTACTTACCTAGAAGTCAAAAGGGGTAATGATGAACATCACAGTCACAATGTTGATCTGCCCCAAAGTCACATATGCACCACTACAAAGTGGCTGTCAAAGTGGTCCCAAAAAGCTTTGAATTCAGGGGCACTCCAGAGACCCAGAACCTAGCATGTTCAAATACAGGTCTCATCTTCCTCTTTTTTTTTTTCTTTTTTTCTTTTTTTTTAAGTTGGCATCTCAATACTCGCAGAAGTCAAATACAGGTCTCATCTTCCTCTTTTTTTTTTTCTTTTTTTCTTTTTTTTTAAGTTGGCATCTCAATACGAACAGGAAGCATCGAAGAGCCCTGGGAGGGAAGAACTTTGGCTGCACATTCTGCTGTCATTGTCAGGGGTGATGGGACAGTCAGTGTCTGAACAGAACGCTGTGACACATTTATGCTCTAACTGATGCTGATGTGTTGGTTCCTAGATTTTCTTCTTAAAGTTAACATGTGGTTGTTAAGGTCTCCTTTGTCCCTGGGAGTGCTATTTTCTCTAGTACTAGCAGGTAAGCAAACACAAATTCCTAAATAACAGATTTCAGGACAGTATCTAATCAGCTGTGATCTCTAGTTTGCCTAAAAAGATGATAGATAACATAATCTCAGCGGTTGTATCTCAGCACTCATGGTAGGAGTGTTCATATAAGATGTTACAGGGTCCTCAGACATTGGAAAAGTGGATTGTGCTTATAGTGAAGCTGCTGTAGCAAATCTGATGCAAGTGGAATATGGCAGTAGTTCAGGTGTCTTTGTGTGTGTAGGATCCATTCATACTGTGCAAATGCAGCAAAGTAAGAAGACATTTCTGACCTATGTGTGAGCTTCAGAAAGGATTTCTTTGCATCTCTTTAATGTGAAGGAGCTTTTGCTCAAAGATTTGCAACATCTGCAACACAATTTTCCTACATACTGTTTTAACCATCAGACTTGTCTTTTTTTCTTTTCTCACTAGAAGCCATTCTAAAAAACAGTATGCTTATTTTCTTCAAAATTCTTGGGTTTGTACATCATCTTCTACAATCCTGTATACCCTTTGAGAGCTGCAAACCTCAATATTCTTTGCACTAAATGAAACCTGAATCTCTACCAAAAAAAAAAAAGAGGAAGGAAATGTTAAGTGTACCATTACAGCAGCCTGTTTTGACTTTCCTGAATAACATAAGGCTAAGATTTTCAGTGAAGGATCCCTACATGAATTCCACATATCCTGATTTAATCAGAAAATGTCTTCTATACAGGCACTAACCTTTATTTAAAAGTTCAAGTAATGCAGAACCCATGACAGTAATGCAGAACCCATCATAATTATATTAAATATAAGAAGTAACTTCTTCACAGTGAGGGTGATAGAGCACTGGAACAGGCTACCCAGAGAGGTTGTAGAGTCTCCTTCTCTGGAGACATTCAAAACCCGCCTCGATGCGTTCCTGTGTGACCTGATCTAGGTGTTCCTGTTCTGGCACAGGGATTGAACTAGATGATCTTTCAAGGTCCCTTCCAATCCCTAACGTTCTGTGATTCTGTGATTCTGTGATCACAAGAATTAAAAATTTTTGCTGATAGACAACAGTCCTCATTATAAAAATACACACTTTGTAATTGTCTGAGTTTTTTGCACTTGGAATTATTACTACAGCTTTATTCTAAATCCTTTGAGGTGAAAGTAGCTCAGTTCTGGCATTGGTGGATATTTTATCAGGACAGCTGGTGACCCAACACATGTATACCATACATAGTGATTATTTACCTAAGAAAGTATGAACAAGGACTCTAAGAACATAATTGCAGCAAAATTTATAATGCTTTTCTTTAGCTATGTTCAGCACTTGTAAAATACAAAATTAATTAATAATCCAACATGAATATTCTTGTCATTCATTTATATATTTGTTTGTACATTTAACTGAGATGAACAGTGTTTTTGCACTGTAAAAACATTTTGTTTCCAAAAGATATTGACGAATTTTATCAAACATTCAACTATATTTATAAATATTTAAACAGTTGATAACTAACCTTTAGATTCTTGGAATCAGAGCTATTTTTGTTAAGGGCTTTGTAAACTATGTAAACTATGTGTGTGTCACTCCTTGAACCAACTTGTTTTGTTTTTAGCGCTTAGAAACAATATTAAACATCTTTTTTAAGATAGGTCTTTGCAGAAAGGTATTTGCTTCTTAGTCCCATGAACTATGGTGTTATTGAGTTCCTAAAACTGAGAAATTTTCTTTTTTTTTTTTTTTTGGATCAACTCTGTGAAAGATGTACATCTTTCAATAAACCCTGTGGCAGAGCTCGGAAAGATGTTTATAAAGTCTACGAGGCTGCCATAATATTTTTGAGCTCTATGAAGCTCAAACATTTGTTTCCAAAATATTAGCTAACTAATCATATACAACATCAGGAAACATTTATCACAGAATACAGGTGTCTGTGATTTACTGTAAAAAAAAAAAAAATCATATTGCTAGATGCACATCAAATCAAGGTAAATCAGCTTCAGCCAGAAATTAATTTACTCTAATTATCTTGGCATCTACTTCAGATGTTGCAAATGAACAAAAATGAGTTACAGATGTAAAACCTGGAGAAAATACAAATGATAGTCACTGTAGAGTTTAAAAGCATGCTTTATAATAGAAGTTTCCAAACCCTGGAAAGAATGGCCTATCAGAAGAAAATTACATTTCTCCTCACTCCTGTGTTCCTGAAAGAATTCGGATTCTGTTAATCTTTGAGCTAGGACTGTCAAACCAAATTCCTCTCCTCAGCAACATAAGAATAGCTTTAAAATCCATTTTTCAAGTACCCAACTTTCAATCACAGACCAAACACTGTATCTAGAATGCAACTGTATTTGTAAGACCCATGCTCAGCCTGGCAAATGTCACAATCATCATGCTGATTAGAAAAAACTGAGAACACCTCAAGGACTAATTATGCTTCTGAATGTTGAAGCTATCAAGCTCTTTCAACTGGAGCATCCCTAGCTTTACTGTGGTAAAGAATTTAGTCAGTTTTCACCGAAGCTTTGACATGTTGTTAGGCAACAGGTGACCAAGTTTACTGCTAATGTATTCCCATTCTATGTTTCAAGGAGAGGATAAACACCTTTTATTTGATCCACATATACAAATACAAAATACAAAACCTTTCAAACTACTTCAAATAGCTGGATGATCTCCAGATACAAATGTCCAATAGGACCAGTCTGGCCCACAGCTGGTCTTGCAGACCAGCAAAGGAGGTAGTTATCATTATACAAGGCAATGGACTGTGGATAAAAGTCTCAACTAAAACAATAGGATAAGCAATTCTAGGATTTTTCTAAATATCTATGGCGAGCTGGAATTTCACATCTTCTTGAATAGGTGTAGCGTATCTACCTGACAAGTTGAAAAGTGAATATTTAAAAAGGATGTTTGAATAAAGAATATTAATCTGTGCATGTATAATATGGATATAGACTATATATGTGTATGCATATCAAATAATTGTCATTTAATTTTTTTCTGCCATTCGAAAACAATATTGTTTTACTGTCCTGATTTCATAATATAGGTACTATGTGTAAATGGAAAGCTGCTCTATTTCTATTAAAGATTAAAAGTATTCAGTGAGCAGAGGAGTTGCAGGAATATAATTCAATTTAACACCAGTAATTTGTGTAAATAAATGTCTAATATGAAAGAATCACCATGAGTGGAAATTAAGAATGTTCAATTTTTCATGATACTTATCAAAAGAACAAGAGTCCATGCTCATTAAAAAAGTTCTAAAAATAAAAAGGTTCAGTTCCTCCTACAAGTCCATATGAATTTTTTATTTTCTATTTTAAAATTAGGATTGTGCGATATACAAGCTTTTTTTTTGTGCATATATTAATTGAATTTAAACTTTTCTGTTAAATTATTAACCATGACTTTAGTATGCTCTAAGGTAAGTAAATTAAGAAATCTTGAATTGCAGGAGATGCAGAAAGTGCTTGTATCAAAGGAACTGGTATTAAAATTGCCAGGAATTATCTAGGAATGAGTACTTTGGATTTCTTTGCAACACGAAGAAATATGACACCTGATTTTCAGCCTAGATTCTTGGGGCTTTTGGTTGGTTCTGATGGTTCTTTTGGTTTGACTGATTGATTAACACTGGTAGATTACAGCAAGCAGTGCTCTTCCCCAGAATGAAGTTCTGTTGAAACTAAGAGGGTTTTATGTAAACAGGAGCTACTGTGAGGTTAAGACCTATATCATTTAGGTATCTAAATATCAGGCTGTCCTTAAAGCTTGGAAATATTGTTGCCCAAAAGATGAAGGAGCAAAAAGGATACATACTTTTAATAAGGATGGTTACTTTTGATCTTCAGCAGCGGACCATGTGCAGTTAATATAAACCCATCCTAGATTTGTATTTCAATGACATAGAGGTAAGCATGTGGTGAATGACAAACTTTCCAACAATAATGTCTCACTAAGGGCTGGAGTTTGTTTTTTTTTTCTTCACAGAAGCACAACTGTTTATCTGATACATAAATATAATCATTCTGGAAGTTGTAAATTCTGAAGTCTTTCATGATTTCTGTGACAAAGACTCTTTCTGTGCAATTTACCACATAAATGCTCCAGACTATTCTTTCTTGAATGTAACAATTGCATCATTTGAACATTGTTGTGCAGACATTCAAATTTCATGCTAATAAATAAATAAATAAATAAATAATTGTTGACTGCAGTTTTTGTTACTTTTGCCTACTGAGAAATAAAGGTGTATAGTAAAATTATGATCTGCAGCGTGCAAGTGAATTTCATGTTCAATACAGTCAGCTTGTATAAATAAACCTTTGTGATGACAGAGTTGTTATTTTCTATAAAATAATTTTTAATAGGCTTCTATGTAAGAAAGTATCTCATAGAAAATGCCTTCTGAGTTTTAGTATAGTTTGAGTTTTAGTTTGAGTTTTTCTATCCATGGAGATGAATTTGAGCTTGATTAAGCTTGGATGTGATTATGCTTAGATGTGGCAAAGACATTTAGCTGATCTCTAGGCTGAGTTCCCCATGGTGAGATTCTGATGGAATTGTAGACATAAAAGTTTGATGTCTACATATGAGCTATTTATTTTAGGCTTCCTTTACAACAAATGGAGAGAAGTAAGTGCTTCTTAAGGGCAGTTTAGCTGGCCTATTTTAGATGCTTATCTTAGCATAAGAGAGAGCAGTCTCTGGAGATGCCTATTTTCTTCCTTTGGCTGCAGATAGGACATAAGGTGACTGCTTCAAGCTTAGACATCATACTTTTAAATGACAGTTACAGCAGAGGAATCCATCGTCAGTGACAAAAATAAACTTGTACTATATCGAGTCTTGTTCCAGCTCTTTCATTCTTGGACCACAGAATTTTGTTAATTTGTCTTCAGCTACTAAGTAAGTAGAAGTGGTTTTCCTTTCTGAGTAGTTTTTAGCAATTGATCATATACCCATAAAAATCTTTTGTGCAGGATTATGAAAAGCTCTCTTTAAATTATCTACCATGTCCCACAAGTATAAGAGGCTGCAGGATATTCTTAGTCTGTAGATCTTTCTCCCATGAAACCTGGATGATTATGTCTTCACTTTCTGAAGTTCAGGTGAATTAGGTACCTATACATCAGTCCGTGTCAATCAAAATGAAGGAAATGTCAATGGTTCTCAACTGTAAATGTAAGGTGGGGTAGTTGTTATCCCCATACAGTGAATTTCTTAGTATTTGCTCGAAACATCTTTAATTTGTGGCAAGTATTGTGGCCTCTGTTTACACCACTTTAACTTAGCATCAGAAGCAAGGAATACGTTTTTTGAAAAGTAGGTATTTGAAGTGTGGCTAGTCATTTGTAGATTGCCGTATTATATTATAAGCCAAAGCTTTAGGCCCTCTAGAGTAAACTACTGGAAGCATTTTTAACTGAGGATATCAGCCACGACCATGTGAGTTAGTAACGGCATTAACAAAGTCAAAATATGTACAAATGATGAAAACACTAAAGAATATTTTTTCACCCATTGTATTTTAGGAGTAACTTTGTCTAATCTTTCTACTTTACCTACTAAAATGTTTAATACTGCCAATACTTATGGAAATAATTACCTTTATTTGTCTACCATTAAGTTCAGAGGGATGATAACATCAATAATAACATTATTTGGAGAAAACAAAACAGGCAGACTAATTATAGAACTCTGCTTAATAAAAGCCTAACTCCATTGCCTTTAACATTGACATAATATATTTTGGTATAATGATTATAGGTTTTAGGGGGAAATAACTAGCATGTTTTTCTCAGCATCTTTATTATTTAAATGATCATATATTATATAATTACCTTCAATGTAACCATCTTATCTCATGGAAGATCTGCAGCAAGGGAAAATAACTTACATCTAATGACTTTTCTGGCACAGTCAGTCCTTCCTTCTGTATCCTTTTATGTGAATGAGAATATTGATACTGATTTGAAAAGGAGAGACTGGAAATGCATAAGAAACACTTCCCCAAAACACCTAGATACTAGAGAGAAAATATCTTTCCAATCATCTAACTCTTAGATACTATTCCCAAAAATATATCTAGATCTGTATTAAATGGCTAACTCATCTCACTGTCTCTACTTAGGCTTTTTTCAGAGGTCCACGCCATTTTTTTCTTTTTCTTTCCTCGGGTGCTTCATCAAGCTTATTCCCTCCTCCCACAGTTTTGTGTTTCTCTGTCCCAGCTCTCTTTGTAGGTGCAATTTCATAGGAAAATGTTATCTTGTCACAAGACTCTCTTTGCCTTCCAGCTTAGCTACTAACTGAAACTTATTATGCTAGCAAATTTCACTACAAAGTGACTGGTGCTGTGAACCCAAAAACAGGATCAGAAAGCAGAGGGAAGGGGGAATCTCTGTGAGAATGACAGAAGGTAACATGGAAGTAAGAGAAGAATCCCAAAACTTGGAAGGCCTCCAAATCTCCTGTCTCTGGAATGACGCTTGCTTATTTGATACCCTGCTGTGGACTCCTGCAAATAACTTCAACTATGACATACACAGCTGAGACTAAAGGATGGGTGACAGTTGCTTGTTCTGCCAGACAGACAATTTTATGGGCAGGTGAGACAAATACAATTTGCATAGTATGGTCTTTTGTGTGACACAGGACCCCTAGGTTCTAAATTTGGAAGAGTTCATACTTTTGTCTTAAAATGAAGAACCTATCAAAGCTGCTTTAGGAAAGTTAGTGTTTCCTCCAGGCAATCATCATTCTGTCCATTACTTCTGCTGTACCTTAGAAAAGAAACAGCAGGTGGTGAGTATTGCCAGAGAAAGAGGAGAAGGCCAGTATCTGTCCCAGAAGCTTTCACCATTCTTTATGAAACAGAGCCTGCCCTCGGTCCCAGTCACTTGCCAGTTTTCTGTTCACAAGTCCTTTCCTCAGCACTCCAAGTATTCACTGTTTTATTCTACCTAAGATTGAAAAATGTTGCACAGGCTATGCCATTTCTCAGGTTTTCTTGAGAGAAGATATGTTGCCTTATCAGGTGATGGTTATCATTTCATGTAACTGAACTGAATATATGAAAATTACCATATTAGCTAATGCTGAATATGAAACTAGAAAAAACAAAAAACAAAAACAAACAAACAAAAAAAACTCAACAAATCATCTGCTCCTGACCACAGATTTGGCAAGACTGTAAATAATTATACTCTGGGTCTGTACAGGCATAAGGAAGAATACTGTAGTGATGTCTGAGTCATTCTTCAGCACAGAGAAATGAATGTGCATCTACTTTGGGAAAATACAGATGACTGAGGACAAATGATGGATTGATTAAAAAGCATACGATTCTGATGAAATTTGAAGTATCATGTCACAAGTTATACTACAGTCAGTGACTGATTGAAACCCCTTCAGCACATAAATATCTCTGTCATGTGTGAACCAGAAGAGACCTAGATTCCTATGGCTTCAAACCTTGAAATCAAGTTGGCATCAAACTGTATCATGGCATGGTGATTAGCCACGCTGTGAGTAAGCTTGCAGAAATGTTTCTGTTTGAAGACAGATTCTCAAATCTGTCCAAAAGCCACATGCAGTGATGTCACCTTGAACACTGACAGGATGAATTTTTCTTGGTTCTTTCACATTTGAAGTCTAGGGTTGGAAGCCCCAATTCTTGGAGACACCCAAGGAACAGAGGACTTGTTTAAGCAAAAGCAGCAGGGGAGGATGAAAGAGGCTGACCGAGCAGGGTAGTCCACATGTCAGTAAAAGGGGGCTGGTGCGTCTCAACTGTAAGTGTTTAAGAGCCCTCTCAAGCATGACACACCCCATTCTGCAGGTTTGCGAAAGGACACCTGATAACCCCTTTTACAATACTTAGGAAAAGATCCCTCATCAGGACACAAAGCATGTGATAGGACCGTCTTTAAGGCAGTCTTTTTCACTTTGAGACCCTAGTTTGTACCATGGGATAAGAGAGTTGTTGCCAGCTTAGCAGTGCAATTGGAAGCCTGCAAGCATTCAACATGAAAGCTGTATGTAAAGAACCCAAAAGAACTTGCAGATTTTTTTGTTTTTCAATACAACAGTGATTTAAACAGCTGCTACAAAATCTGATTGAGAATTGTAACTATTGTGTTCAGGATGTTGTAATCAGGTTCCTTTTTTTTTTCAAAACTTTGTGTAAGTACTGCCTGACAGCAATTGGACTGCATGGCAGACCCTCAAAGGAGAGGTGATTGCTGTGCTTTGTGACATGAGAACCACAGGAATGCAAAAAATGACAATTGGGAGCCTTTTATGTTTATGCTGTTATGGATTCTGTGAAGTTAATGTTACCATTCAGAGTGTCTAAGATTAGTCAAAGCTTCCTTTAGATAGCACATTAATGTAATGGATTGTTTTCCATGTCTGTTTAATTTTAGCAAATTGTTTGGTTGCCTCAATATTGTAAGTTTAAGGAAATCCAGCTGTCAATTCCTATTAAACTGGCCTGAGTTTTATATTGTTAATTCAGTTGTCTTTCACACTCTGGCTGCTAAACCTAAAGAACTCTTTACAAAGGCAGATTTATGATGGATGCCATCTGGCCTGATAGAAGGAAACAGATATTGATTTTTAATATTTTCTCCAAACTTGTTTACTCTAGGATAATACAGCAGCTGTGTGGCGGCTTGTCTCAGAGTGGAAAGGATTATTACCAGTGCCTTTTGATGAGATAAATTACCTAGAATGACTTGAATGGCTAAAGGGTATACTTTGATGTTATGTCGCTTCATTTACCCTTATGACTAAATGATTATTGATTTTATATTTTTAAGCTCTTGAAACGTGAAAATAAGTTGGTAGAGAAGCCTAGCTGTGTTAGTTTTATTAATTTATTTCTGCAGGGCATAATTCACTTTGGACCAGGTTGTGAAGGTTTTGGGTTCATGACCGACTCCAGATACAGTTGCAAAGAAATGGCTTATTTATATAGTCATTGCAAGTAGTTCCAAAATCAATACAGTCTGGGATTGGATGATTAAACTTAGTCCCTTTGTGGGATTCATTCCTGTAGCTACCTCTGAAATGATCTTGACTGAAGCAGATTCATGTGATCCAGTCTACAAATAGCAAGTTTGTTCAAGTTGAAATATTATTTTTTGCTCATCATTTTTTTATCTACTGTGTTCACTCAGTGACATTTTAACAACCAGAAAAAAAGCAGTTGATTGACTACTTCAATGAAATCACTAATCTGCATTCAAAGAGTTGCCTCCAAAGACTACTTAGATTTTCCATGGATAGATTTAACTACTGCTTTGATCAGTTAGTCCCAGTATGCAGTGGATTTAGGTCTCTGTACTTCTGTAGGCAGCAGGAATCCAAGGTGTACACTAAACCTTTAAATAGTCTTCACGGTTTAAAATGGCTATTTGCCTTTTGTGTACAGCAGACACCTACATATTTCTGTGAAGTATTGCCTTTTCTATCATCATTTAACATGTTGGAGCTATTTAATGTTTGTCTGAAATGTGACTCTGTTGTCAGTCTATTGAAGTATTTTGTAGACACTGGAACAAGTGCAGAAATGTGCTTGAAAAAAAATTCTCTCTCTAGTTTCCCACAATGACTATTTATACATGCGCTTTGTTTGGTACCTTCTTATACCTTAAACAGCTTTTAAACTTTTAAACGTAATCTCTTCTGGAAAGGTTCAAAAAAAAAATGCTGTCATACCTTATTTAGTCTCAAAAATTATGGTTTAAAATCCTGACATTTCATTTACATAGACTGTGGTCAAATAATAACATTGCTAATACTATTTCAGCTGTCTAAAAGGAACTGAATGCAATAAACTGTAACAAAAGCTATGACTTTAACAAAGTTTATTATTTGGAAGAGTTAGCAGTGCATGAACCTGTACAGGACTGTCTAAACTAAAGGATAATATTTCACAATTTAACAGTACAAACCTATCCATCTTCTGTACAGGCTATTAACCATATGCTTGTCTCTTGTTCTGATGTAACGAAATGTGCAGATATTTTCTTTTAAAATATGTCTCACCTGAAACTAAGTGTTTCTAAAACATAGAGATCTTTCTAAATGTTAGGTTTTATGCAGATAATTCTATTTATCTTAAATGTGTGTGTGAGTATTGTCAGTCAGGAGTATCATTCCCCCAAAGAATCTTTTGTTGTTATGAGCCTTGGCAGTGTATTTTACAGAGTTAAAAAAGGTGTAAAACAGTTTTCCTTACTTTAGCCACACTATATGTATAATTAATGTGTAGTAAATTATATGGCCCAGTTTAAGGCTTGTTTAAATGCATAGAATTTGAAGTCTAATGCAGGAATAAAATAACTTTTGGATCAGTGTAATGTAATATGTTGATCCATTTTACAGGGTGGTGGTGATTATTTAATTAATCACCTTTTGACAATTATTCACACTGGTCCAAATCAAGGTCTCCATTAAAACCAAAGAATAGCTTCATTACAAATGACCCATAAAAGTGTCAAGTGCTGGCAGTGAAGACAAGTAATTTCCTTTCCCTTTAAAACCATTAGATCGAATGATGGGGGTGGGGAAGGTGATGAAGTGCGTAATAGTGTGATTACAAAGAAAAGCTTAAACAGTAAATTTGACAGCCATGTTAGAGTGGATAGAAGATAAGGGTTATAAACTGTTGGTTCTATACCTCCAAAATCTTTTTATTTTATAAGAAGACAGGAATGATTGGATTATATTTTTGAGAAACTTTTTTTATCCTCTTTTGGTGTTTACTTATAAATTGAGATTTGTAAATTGTCTGACTCAAAGACATGTAGTTATAAAAGAAATACTGAATTGCTTTCTGAACGTTGCTTAAAATAGCAGTTAATTATGACAACATGGTTTTACAGTTCTCCAACTATTTTCAATTAATTGCTTATTAATGCTTATCTACAAAATCTTTTCCATATCTTATTGGTTAGAAAAGTAGCAGGACCTTTATGTCAGTACAATTATATCGGGTCCTTTCTTTTACAACTGAGAAGCACCAAGAGCTACCAATTTCTTTTGTGTAGAGATAAAACTGCACTCATCTTTGATGCAAAAGCTGTACATCTTGCTGAAAGTCCTTACGTAATCACTATGCGAAAGCATGTGAAAATGTTTTAATTCTCAACTTCTAATAAGACCTTGTATATTTCTTAAAGGACCACTACAATTTGTCTATAAAAACATTATTTTTCCACTTTTCAGCTCAAAATATCATTCTTTTTCTTTAATATTAAATCCTGCTAGATACACGCAGTAAGTAGACAGGAGTGTAGCTTCTGTAAGAATAACAAGAATACCAGGTTGTCACTTTCAGATGGGCTGAACTGAAGAAAGCCTTATTCACAAACCATGTTCTGATTTTGAACATATGTTTAACAGTGTTTGCAGCTTTTGTTGTTATTTTATTTGGTTGTGTTACTTCAGATTGTGGAATAAAGCTTTGCTAAAGAATTCCTTGTAGTGACCTTACTCCTTTTGTGGGCACACTGGCTACATTTTTAGAGACCTAAGAGGTGATGGCTGTTAGTTGAGCTATCATCGCAAACAGATCTTAAAATAATACTTTCACTTTAAGGTTCTGGATAATCTTGCTAGCATAGATTTCACTTACTACAGAAGATGAATACACATTTACTAGTTTTTCAAAAGAGTAGCAAATATTGACCAGTTCTAGAGATGTATTTGTTAAATCTACTTGTCATTCTTTCTTTGATCTTCATTTGTTTTAAAATCTTACACCTAAGGTTGGACTAGTTACTGCAAAAAATCCCAAAAGTTCAAGTGCTGCTTCTAAAAACTAATGGCTATTGACTTTCATTAGGATTTCTGTGATGTTATCTAACCCTGTAAAGACATTTGTGGTATGCAGTTTACATTGTATCTAGTGATTGTATAATCATTATTGATTTTCCTTGTGTGTAGTACCTATGTCAAACAACCTAATATATTTAAATGGTGATTATTTCAGCAATATATCTATTATTAGATAAGATCAAAGGCGGCTAAATGTGTAGCAGATAGTGTGATAAGATGGTATAATGTGTATTTGTGCCAGTATCTATGCCCTTTCGTGTATAAAAGTGCGATTCATAGTCTTTAATGATTAACTCTCTGAAGCATGTTGTGATTTCTATCCTGTAGTAGAATAAAGTACGACAGATGGATTAAAGGAAGATCAATTTTTAAGCAAAAGGCCTAGGAGTTATGTAAATGTAATACAATTAGATGAATTGCTTTTCAAAGACCATGGGAAATCACTCTGTATACTCCATTCACTCCTTGTTTTCCTACCAGTACTTCTGAAGAAAACTAGAAATATATTTAGAAAACTGCATGATTTCCCAAAGGATATAATTGCTTTTAATCCCATGAGTATGGATTAACAGAATAACTCAGCCCATAACAGCAAGTGATTTCTCAGGCTAATCTCATGAGTAGAATGGTTATTGTATTTTATTAGTGATCAAACAGTATACTACTTAGACTGTAGTAGAAAAGTGGCAAATCTAATGCATTCATTTAATATCAAAGAATGCTATACTTTACTTGCAGAGTTTCTCTGTTTTTACTCTTATGGTTTAATTAAAATATGTTTTTTGTCAGTAAATAAATGTTGCACTATGCATTTAATGCAATTTAAAAAGTAAAAATTTGGAAATATACCTGTAGGGTTCAGGTGAAACAAACCAATCCTTTCATTCTGTCTTAGTACTGTCACAATGTCATCACTTTCTATGTTACTTCACAAGCAGATGCTGCATTTGAAAATATAATATCTGTGCATACAAAATGTACTCTTGAAAATGTGTTTGTACTTTCTTAGCAAAACTGACAACTTTATTACATTTTTTTTAACTACTTCTGAAAGATAGAGCCTTATAACAGGCATGCATTCATCACTTGTAGTTCCATTTTCAGTTTTGAAACGGTTCCTGTGCAAGTACTAAGCCTCAAATTTGAGTCATTGCTCACAACTCACAGTACAATGTGCATGTAGCCATTCTGTTGGTGTTAGATTGACATTCTCTCTACCAGTCTTTTTCATTACACTTTATGGAGATGAGTGCAATGTCCATCATTTAATTGCTACTTACATCCTCAACACTGCTCTTTGATTTCATTCTTTATGTCTTCTGTATCCAGCTGTAAGAATGGAAGCTATTGCTCGTTAACATTGTCTTCCACATGGAAGTTACCAACTTTGACAGCCAAATGCTGGAACAACACATGAACCCATGTGGATGTTCCTTAATTCTTCTCAAGGAATATCAGACATATTCGTTCTACAGTTAATATGATCGTGTGCAATAACCTGAGTCTGCCTGAAGCAGTTGAGGAAAGCTCTCAGAAACTGTTCTTATAGTAACTTATCACTGAAGGTGATTGTTCTGTTGACCAAGTATCAAAGGGGTAACTCCAGCAGGAAGAAGTGATGCACAGTCAGAACATTTATTCATTGACTGATGCAGCTGGATTAAGAACGGGATGTCGGTTTGCAGTGGTCTGCTCTCAGTTTTAGTTGGTCTACAAGGACGAAGATGCCCACCTGGTAATGCCATCTCCTGGCTCCGGCCTCTGGTGCAAGATACTCACACAGGGTGTCCCTTCTCTGTAGTTCACCACAGTAACCCATTCTTGAATTCCTGGACCTGATGATCCAGGCTGACAAGTGTGACAAGTAAGTGCAAGAATCTTGATGATGGGTATTCTCATCTCAGGTAGGAGAGCACTGCTTTCAGTCCGGAAAGATTCTTGACTGATGGTGAAGCTTTTTGGTTGCTTCTCAGTTGTGGAAACTTAAACTCTTTTTCAGTTTCCATATGAGACTCAGTGATGGAGCTGAGTGATTATTTAATTCTTTTAATCATTTTTTCTAGCTCCTGGTTGTGCAAGTCTTATCAAAGCAACATCAGGAATTTGAATAGTTCTGTTGAGGCTGGTAGAATAGTAAGTATAGCTACAAAGCTACTTACTAAATGGGTGTCTGAATGGAATGCTAAGGACAAATTTTAGACTGCAAAGATGACTTCTTTGTGTTCCAGATTAACTAAAGATACCGTATTCAGTACAAAGAGTTGCAGCCCAAGAATAATTATTGATCTGTCATTACAAATTGGCATAGCTGTTCCTGTGCAAACCAGCCAGATAGGCTTAATTTCAGGCCTAGGACATATGTAATTATCTCTATTGTACATACAAATACACCAGCTGAACCTGTACCTTGTGCAATCCTGTAACGTGTCAAGAAGGTAAACAGAAGTAGTCACTGGTGGCTTGAAAAAGGGGAGACTCCTAAATAAAGGAGACTCCTAAATAAAGCTGGCTTCACAGAGAATGTCCCACCACCACTTCTATCTGTGTATTCATCATGATTGAGTTCCATCTTAATACCATTAAGGAGCTCTGTGGTGGCCTCACACATGAATAGATGGAAAAGTGTAAGTAACTAGTTCTCAGGCATTTATTTTTCTGTAGAAAGTACAATAATGATGTTTTAGTTCACATTTTGAATCTTAAGTGTATAGGAGTTTCCTTTTTGTCCCCTGATATATTACACTTTGAGTAGCAACACAGTTATTCATGCAAGACTGCAGTTCATCCCATTACAGTCATTACACAAAAATGAAGTAAAAAGTCTACTATAGTCATGTCTGGAGTCTATGATTTCTTCTATTACAGGCAGAGTGTGGGAGAAGACGGGAGTAAGCAGCCAGAAGCAATGCCATGAGCAAGCTTGCAGGGGGTAGCCTAGCTGTCAAATTATTCTTCTATGTTTCTGAGTGTGATCATTCAACTAAAATGCTCATTTGTTTATTTTAATGTGGTCTTTTCTTTGTGCAGGAAACAGAGCACCCAGACAGGAACAAACTTGCTCTTTATGTAAATGCATATTTTAATAATATTTGTAATGTAATTTTTTCAGTTGATACGGTTCTTTCTCAAACTTCAGGCATATAAACAGTCTAAATAAGTCTGTATTTACTCCCTGAAGCTTTAAAAATGTCTGTTAAACAAGTTCAAGTAAACCCCTCAAACCTTAAATCTTTTTATGTCAAAGACTAAATCTCATGGCAAAAGGATCCAGAGGCCAAAAGGATGCCATGGGGCAAATTGCAGACAGAGCCTCTAATTCCATGTGTCCTTGAATTTTATTGCACAATTTCTGTCTCTTTCCAACCGGGTGCAAAGAGGAAGCTGGGAGGAGCACGTTGAGAGTATGACTATTATTATGTCTCTGCATCATGTAGAGCCGCTATGCAGAGGAACTCTGTAGTGGTTGGTTACAGCAACATAACTTCTGCACATCATAGCTTTGGGCTTCAGGGAAACAATTCCCCCTCCACCCTCCCCTTTAACTTCACATTGTTTTTCTCCCTCACTAAGTCCATTCAGTCAGTCTTTGTGCAGGATGCAGGGGAGCTGGCAAAAAAACTCCATTACCACAGTGCTTAAAGACTTGTGCCTGGGAGAGATTCAACCTCCAAGGTGTCTTTAGCACCAGGATAACTTTACAGTAGGTCTCCTTAGGGTAAGATGACCAGATATGCCATCTTTTATTTATTTTATTTTATGCCTTTTGAGTGTTGACACACAATTTTCCCTCTTTTCTCCTCTCAGGCTGTTGCCTGTTCCCAGCTATGTGGCAAAGACTGGGAGACTGACACCCTGACATTTGGGCTAGGCTGTATAATCCCTTGAAGAAAGTTTGCCTCCAGATACATGATCCAACACAGAGACATGTACTTCCTTCTGTATTCTGTGCCTGTTAATTGTTCTCTGGCCAAGGATATAACCCATATAGACCTATGGGGTATTAAAATGAGAGAAAGTGGGAGAGATTCTTGGCTACACCTTTCCGAACCAAAAGTCTGGTGTTGCCTGTACATTTCTCCATGTAAGACCCATATAAAAGTTCCTGTATGGCAAGACATGGAGCAGGGACCAGGCTTTTCCCTGTTGCAAAGGGGGAGCTGCTCCTCCAGAGATATCCTATTGCCCTGCTCAGTATTCATCAAGGGGGAAGAAAAATGTACCCAGTTAGCTGTAGATCCAAACTACTCTCACTGTACTGTACCTAACTCCATTTACTGTAAACCTTTCTTGAGGGGTTGTAGTTACTATATTTGTTTAAAAAAAAAAAAAAAAAAGAAGAAGCCTGTCTTTTCCCATGCTAAGCATGGAATAGAAGATATTTTACTGAAATTAAAAAATACAATATTTTAGGTTCTAGTCATTACTTATACAAAATAAATGATCAAAACTCAATAACAAACTCATATCTCCCTTTTGAGATTTCTATACACAAAGAAATTGGGTTATCTATAAACACATTATGGTTTTGAAATGTGTTACTGCATTCTAAATACTTGAATTAAAACAATTTGGTTTGAATTATACTATTATAGAAGACTCAAAATCCTTTTATCAGGGGTTCTTTTTTCCCCTTTCTTTTTTTTTT
>VXAA01001641.1:32566-45416 GCA_013399115.1 Anseranas semipalmata
AGGATTTCAAGCTTTGTTATTCGAATGAGATAAACACTATGGTAACTAGCAAAGCTAGCATGTTTTAGAAGTCTGCAGTTTTGAGTGCTTTCCAGAGAGACAAGGTAGTATCTGTATCCTAATATTGTCTCAATGCATTAAATACAATAGAAGGGAGATATTTCCATGAGATTTCTTAAAAACTATTAGGCATGAAAATCCTGAAACAGTGGAGATATTGCTTGAGGCACACCTTAGGGATCAAGGTCGGTCCTTATGCTAAAGCATCACACTGTAGAAGAATCTTGTTTTGGCAGAATAGTAAAGTAAATAAGTAAATGCTAAATGCTAATAATAAAAATAAAATAAAATAAAAAACTCTGTCATGTTTATGGCAATTCTATATGTGCATTTAAAAGTACTATTCCTTTTTTTTTGTGGACAGGTGGCTTAAATAGCAAATGGAAAAATAATACCATATGTCTTTTTTATTCAAGTGAAACATGCAGTCAATAATAAAAAGTTACTGGTTGAAGCTTACTGAGTAAAGATGGCCAAATTTCAAAAACCTTGAAGTCTCAGTTTATAAGTCTGGATACTAATCTGAAGTCCTCTAAACTGTCCAAATGTTTCAGACATTAAAAAAGTAGATGGACATCTTGTGAGAATTGCCTGTTCTATTTTAGAATCTGTGTCTTTCAGACTTTCATTATTTCCTTTTTTGAATCAGAGCCATGTGCATAAGGACATATGGCATCGTGCACTTGCTAATGGTCACAAATCCATCAGAAGGTGTGTAGTAAAAATGTTCTAAATATGTAAGATACATATACACTGTCATCCTCACTGGCTTATATTACTTCAGTGCATAGAAAAAAATTAGCAAATATCTTAGACATAGTACGTAAAAATAAATTAATTGAATGTTTGAAGAGTTAAACTTCACTGATTTTTTATTTTAGCAATTTTTTTTTACTCATTTACCAATTAGACACAGTCTACACTGAATACATCATGTTGTTAACTTACAAAACTCACTATCACAGGATATTGAGGCCAAGACCTTTAAATTTATAGAATTGATACTTTTATAAGAAGACTGTAAATAAAAATTTAAAAAAAGGGACTTTAGTTTATAAAAACTACCCACTTGATGTCATATACCAGCTTCAAAAGTGCTGATGGTAGGAAACGGTAGGAAGAAATTCTTTGGAAAAGTGCAGCATTTTATACGTCTTCTTCTAAAACATCTCTGTCACTTGCAGATATAGACTAAATAGACGGCTGGGTTAATTTTTTATTTTTATTCTTTTCCCCTAGTGGAATTTGCTACATGTGTAATTTGCTTTTCACAAACAATAGGTTATGAGAGTTTATACTTGGAGTGACCAATATCCAAACCTTCTTAACCCTACTCCTATCATCAATCTCAACAGTTCTTTCACAAGACACATTATATTTTAATTAAATGAGAAAAAAAAATCAAGGAAATACTTCTCTTTTGCTATTTTTTAATGATTTTTAAACATTCAGGACTTTCTTATGTGAGCTTATGACAGGAGCTAGTGACTGTTCAGTTAACTAGTGATGTGTGTAACGTACCTCAGATTATCAGAAGAGCTGAATATTTAAAAGTTTATGAAATAGCTTATAGCTTAGCAGGACAGTTGCTTTTCCCTCTCTTGTTTTGGTGATGTTCTCGCTTTTTACTTAGAAAAGAGGAAACTTGCAGCCAAAAAGTTTTACACAATGCCTTTGAATTTAACACCCAAATACTTTCTTTAGTGAAAAGCTGTACTTAGACTTATGTTCATGGAATTTTTCTCTGAACTATAAACTTATTTTAAATACCCCCACATAGTTCTGAAGAAATGACAGATTCTGTCTTGCTCTGTGGCTGGAACTTCCAGAGCCTCTAGTTCTTGAACAAAGTGAAAAATAAAGGAACCAGATTCATGTCTAGCAGGATACACATGTACTTTACTTTTCTTCCTTTATCTGAGTTTTATTTTTTGTTTGTTTGTTATGTTTTTTGTTTGTTTGCTTGCTTTTGGGGGTGGGCTGTGCTTTTTTGTTTGTTTGTTTTCTTGTCTTTGCCAGAGAGTTTGCACAATTGTGCTGAAAGGCATGGATGAAAGAGCATAACTTTGATAAGCTGGTAAAATATCTGTACATTAATAGTCCAGGTGCCATTACGTGATCCAGGCTTTCATTTACTGAAATAAAAATAAATTATTAAAACATGTTCTGTATAATATGTACCTACTTAAAATTTTTTGCTGTGCTCATCTTATCCTTTTACTGAGTCAGTTTTGAAGCAAGACAGCAGTGTGCAGCTAGTAAGCTTTCAACAGACTGACTGCAAAATTTTACCTCTAGAGGTACCACTAGCGGTAAGTACCTCTAGTAGGTTACTCAGGCTTTATTTACCTCAGACTTTTTTCCATATGCTAAAATACTACATGTTATGGATGCAACTCTTTCATCCATAAGAACCAAAAAGGCTTCTGTAAAAGTGGAACATGTAACTAGCCTGAATCTGCAAGTAGGTCAGTGGGTCTGCAAGCAGATGAAATGATTTACTTGGCATCACAGACTAAATATGAGTCAGTAGAAAAATGAGTCTACTGTTCTTTTCTGCAAGTCTTTGATCAGCATGTGTTTTAACATTTTCGTGACTTATTTTATAAATAGCATTTAGGATGAAAAGTTTCCAAACATTTCATACGTTTAAGATGCTTGGGGCCTGATTTCACTAGATGCTTAGTACTATATCATACTTTGTATCTCTAGTTCTAATTTTGGTCTGCTATTCTGAGTTAGGAGAGCTCAGGATGTCAAGTACAAAACTAAAAGATGAGAAAAAAACATGTTAGTGAATACCATTGACACCATTAATTTAAGTCATCTTCCCAGCCTGGCAGAAGGGCAGCAATGCAAGATTGCCTAAACACAGACCATTTTAGATTATTTCCATCAACCTGCCTGGTCACCAGCTGCTGTTCAAAAAGTATGTGGGTCTCCCATGGCTCCTGTGTCATATTTGCCATCCCTATGTGTGTGTAGGGGGGGGGTTCCCATGCATTCCCTGGAATCTGTGTTTAGGCACCTGAGTCACTTCCAGAAACACTAGGGAAAAGACACAGGAAATATTTGTCTTCTTGTAATCTCCAGCCCCAGTCACAGTGCCATTTCCAACTTTTGTGGTGATTTTCCTAACAAACAAGATGTTTCTTTGCTATGCTGCTGAGATTCATTCCAAAAGCAGGATTCCTCTGACATACAGACCAGTTTTATATTTTTGATCTCTTAATGTCATTTTGCCCTGATTATCAAAAACCATGTTTACATGTGTCATTCAGGAGATGGAAATATTAGATTTCCTTCCTTTATCACTAGACATAAATGAAAAATCTAATGGCAGTCATAGCACCTTTAAATTAAAGCACAATCCCATTGTGCTATTGCCCAGTCTCCAATTAGACGGAATATTTGGAATATTAGGAAAAAAGGAATTCTGAGAAATGGAAATTGTAGAAATGTCAAAAATAATTATGTTAATGCAAATGTATTCTGTTTGGAAGAAAAACAGATTACATAGGTACAGAATTCTATGATGATGAAACACTTTCTGCTGGAAAATTTATTACCTGGATATTACACAGCATCTGCTAAAGCTAGTCATTTTTGAATCGGTAACTCTAGAAAATATGCAGTTTTTGAAAAGAACTAAACAAAGAACTCTCTAGACTACTAAGGCTGTTTTTCAGTAACTCTAGGAATTTGGGAAACTCCCCCAAAATGCAATAAAGCTATTAATGTCATCATATTTTAGAAAAATAAACAGGAAGACCATAGCCAATTATAGGCCTTCTAACCTGACACTCACCACAGATTAATCAAGTACCCAGCATGACATGCAATTAAAAAAGAATTAAGAAAAGTAATATAATTGATTGTACTGAACATGGACTTACAGAAACTTCCTTTATACACTTTGCCATGAAAATTCATACTGGAAATAAAATAAAATAAAATAAAATAAAATAAAATAAAATAAAATAAAATAAAGAGGCTTTTGGCAGAATAGATGAACAGATACCAGATATTCTAATGNTAAAATAAAATAAAATAAAATAAAATAAAATAAAGAGGCTTTTGGCAGAATAGATGAACAGATACCAGATATTCTAATGAAGAAATCAAACTAATCCTGAAGCCTAAATAACAATCATTAAATAAATGAAAAATTTTGTTAACTTTTCATTAAAATCATGAATTGAGAAAGATTATTAATAAGTTCTCATCCCTTCTTACTTATTTTTTTCTGTCTGTAATATGAAAATCATTACTTTTGATAAAATCAGTGACTGACAAAGGCTAGGGTAACTGCAATCTATAAAGATTGCGCTCATAAAAGTGAGTAATAATGGGTACGTGGATAAACGAAATATTGGGAAATAAACATTTTTTTTCTTTTGTAAAAGGAAATTACACCTCACAAACCTATAGAACTTTTTTGAAGGAGTCAAACCAATGTGGACAAAGATTTAGCTGATCTAGCCTTCCTAAACAACCAAAAGAAGTTCAGAAAAGTCTCTTTTCAACCTCTTTTAAAGAAACAAAGCTGCAGGAAAGTTCCTAAATGGATAACATTTTTTTAATGGATGGTAAGAGTAAATTGTCAGTGTTCATAACAAAGAGAAATTATCTGAAAAAACTCAAAGGACTCAAATAATCTGAAAAGGAATAAGTAGGTAGGCAATAAGTTTGATACAATGATACTAAGGTATTTATAATAGTAAAGATGGCACTGAAAAATTTGTTGATAAAATTACAAACCCTGGATGCTAAAAATGTGTTTGGATTAAAGTTATTATTATTAATAATAATAATAAACTAGGCAATTTAATGGAAGAAAAATCCGTCATTAACAGCTAACTGTCAGGATAGTACTTAGGTTTAGGAAATCCCCCTGTCATGTATGGTTTGTGACTGGGAGAATATTCTCATAAAATACCACTACCTGACTCTCCTAGTTCCCTTTAAGCACGTACTTTTTGCTACTGGGGTTGTTTTAGGTTTTTGTGCTAAGCTAGGGTAGAACTCCAGTGCAGTATACCAATATCACAAAATATATAGCTGTTTGTTGCATCTGAGGAAAACACAGGCACAAACACATCTGATTGGCTTTTCCCCAGAAAAATCACCTTCTGGCCTTCATGTCACCCTTGCCAAGAAGCTGAAGACTGCTGTCGAAGAAGGGCTATTTGGCTAAATGCCTCACACGTCTTACCTATCATAGTTGTTTTCCTGTACACAGAACACAACAGAGCTTACTTGGTAAAATCATAAGCATGAGCAAAAATCCATTCCTATATGGTCAAATGTAAAGTGTAAATGATTATATTAAAATAAAAGTGTAAATGAACAAATGGGTAAAAATTTCCTGATAGCAAAGGAGCAGCTTGGAAAAGATGGGGCATCACATAATCAGCTGAACGTGACCCTCTACAATGCTTCTGTAGCCAAAGAGGATTGTTTCCATATTGCAATTATTTTTATAAGTTCCTGAAAGATTGGTCAGGTTGACCTAAATGACTCTCAGTCAGTTGCCATTTAGGCCAATGATATTTATTATCACAGAGGATAGAAAGTTTCCCTGAAGAAAATTTGAACTCACTAAGACCAATCAATAAATGAATTGAACTCAGGTAATTTATCATTTCATTTAAATATTCAGTGCCAGAGAGGTTATGAGAATGATGATGTTACCTGTCCGTGCCAGTTTTCTCCAGCCAGAGACCTAACAACAAATGTGTGACTGCAGAACCCTGAAAGATAAGAGGAACAGACATTAAAAATAATAATAATAGGTAAGTACAAGATTTCTAAACACTCTTAGCTTGGTAAAATCAAAAACTTATCTAGAACAAATCTCTGCATTACACTTCAGTGAACTATTTCCATATGAAAAGGCACTTTCCAACCCCACATATTTCATGTGTATATTTGTTGTTAAAAAATAGATTGAAAAGTAGTTTTCTCTGATCTCTAATACACGTAAATCTGAATGGCTTTCCTTAAACCTCATGAAAAACCTACTTCAGGATAGAAGACATTAACAAATTTCAACTAGAAATGAATGCATAAAAGACACGCAAAGCATAAGACACATGTGGCAATGCTTTGTGACATTGAGTCTGCTACATACTTTCAGCATTCAGTTTTTGTGCACCAGTTAATCTGGAAGGGCTAAACAGAAATTAACAGGTTTTTTTGTTGTTGTTTTCGTTTTTGGTTTTTGGTTTTGTTTGTTTGTTTGTTTTTGTTTTTGTTTTTTCCCATGGCAACAGCTAAGCAGAAATTTTGGAAACTTGTGACATCTAAATGTTGGACTTTGATGACAAAATATCTCAGTGCTTAAAACTAGAGAATTCCTCTGAATGCTCTGTGAACAACATCAAGGCTGAAGTCAAATATCATTATGCAGGGTGTAAATAAAGGGATTGTACTACCAACCCCAGTGGTACCAATCTAAGTCATATAATGTGGAAAAAACTTTTTCTGGGGCTGGACGTTAGAACACAAAAACTGACTGACAATACTTGATCAAAACATATCTGAACTGTGTATATGAACATTCTAGAACTGCAAAATGTCTTCAAAACTCCAGTCAATATAACATTTTTGAATTTAGGGGTTTCTGAATGACAGTTGAAACTTTCATATTTGTTTCTGTACCCCTTTTCTTTACTTCCCTCTCCTTTACTTTCCATATCTCTACAAAGAAAAAAAAATCTATTACTTTATGAGAACATGAATAGTAGAGTTTATTCAACAAGGCTATGGGATATAGATTTTCTTTGGCTTACTCTTCATCCACAGATATTAGAGAGAAATGAAACCTGCTGAAGTATGTAACATTAGATTTTGCTATTAGAAGATCTTTAGAACCTAGAATATTACTCATACTAAGCTATTCCACTCTCATAAATTAGCCAGAGGTCATCTGGAAGCTTACTATTGTGTACTAGCATTGCAAGCATGTTTACTAAGTAATTTTACTGTGAACATTAGAATTATTGTATGATAAAACAATTAATATGTTAATATATAATTAAAAGGCTTTTATTTGATGATATTCTTTCTTTTAAAATATTTGAACACAATAAATATATAAAAATTCCTTTTAAGGGTAAAATTATTCAGTATTTACTTTTTCTCAAAGAGTGTATTTGAGATATCCCTTCCTCGTGTTGACTAAAGCTGCACAGGAACACAGCCAACAAATTATAGATGGTGTCTGGGGGCCAGGGGGTGTTCAGTGTGTTGTTTAAACATGCTGAGGCACTAACTGGACTTCATTAAGCTTTATCAAGCTTAGTAACCTTTGTTGTAGTTGCTACATAAAAAGATGTGACAATCTGTTATAATACAGAACAGTCAATGTGGTACATAGCATGCAAGTGGATGAAGCAAGTGGAGTAAAGGTACAAGAGACTGCTGCTGTGAAGCTTTGCAATTCTTTTTGTCTGTAACCTCCCTCCAGAGGTTATTCCAGTCATTTCTCCCAGAATACTGGCTCTGGAAGCCTCTTATCTGAGAAATGTAGTTCACCAGTCTTTTCCTGTCAACATCAAGTCTTCTGTGTCTAAAATAGCTTTGTGGAGTCTCTTCACTTCCCTGTGTATTTCAAGTGACACATCCATCTTTTTGGTTTTGTCCTCTATTGCAGTATCAGGATGCTCCAAGATGTCATTTATCTGAAGCTGGCCCAGAACATCTCTGATAACTTTTTCCAGATAAAAAGAAGCAAAGAACCCCTTGGGCTCTGCTCACCTGTTTGTTCAGGAAAAAGACTTGGCCAGGGAACAATTCAGCCTCCCCTCCCAGCAGCCAGTGCTCATGAGATTTTTTTTGTTCAAGTATTTGTTATATGAGCTGGGTGAGGTCTAACCATAGCTATAGAGAAGTTAGCTAAATGGGTATCCTCACTCTGCACCACAAGCTGAGAGATTCAATGTAACGAACACACTGTGGCAATGCTGCCCAATTTATTTAGCTGCAATACAATTCTAATGTAATTTCTGTACAGCAATTTCTACGCAACTGCTTTATTTTCATCCCATTTGTCTCCTGTTTAGAGACATGCCACCTGGTGAGGCTCTACTAAGTCCTGCTTTTGCCTTATAAACCCTTCTGCCCTTGCAGAGAGCAGGGCAAACACAGATTATAAAACCCCATTTCCTATTTAAAAGCTCTATTTCCAATAATCTCCTAGCAATTTGCTATTTTGACCTTTGTATGTACTTTCACAGACTGAAGGTGGGAGGGACCAGCCTGAGACAGGTGTAGGGTGACTAAGTTATACAGAATTATGTGTAGGCTAAGAGACTTAACTGTTAATTCCCAGATATTCTAATTTTGTTGTTGTTGTTGTTTGTTTGTAAAAGTAGAGAAATATGTTTTTTAAAAAATGTGGTGTTGATTATTGTGTGGCAGCTGGATTCCACTTTTAATGGAAGCTAGGGATCTGGCCCTTAATCCTCTTTTTCTTGACAAGAGTTTTGCATACAAATAAATGTACCTGCTACTATCACAAGTCTCCAGACCATGTTTTGGAACACTGGGCAATGAGGTTTTGTACAAAAAAGCATGGAGTGAATGGAGGCCTGATCAGAAGGGGAGCAAGACGAAGGATGGGGTGCAGCCCTACTCTGGCACCATGAGGGCAAGAGCGCTTACGGCAAGGAGCAACATGAATAAAGGAGAATGGGTTTAGGGCCCTCGGCCACCTCTATAAATTCATTCTTGCAAGTTGTAGCCCAAGAACTAAAGGCTGGTTACTGAAAAATCAAGTCATGGTTTCACTTGTGCAAAGGACATCCAGAGAAGCACTTACACACAAATGAGTATCATAACATGCCTACTAGCAAATCTCGATCTGTTCCAGGTTAAAAACATATGTTAATGTATTACTTCTTGGAAGTGATTTCCTTAGCTGCCTTGGAGAAATGGGACCTGAAGGGCTGGGCAGAGGGGAGTTCCCCTGCTGGAAAATACTCTCCTTTCCAGGTATGCATTTGAACTGGCGGAAGGGCAATATCAACTTTATGAATACATTGTGCTTCAGGCATCTGCTGGGGTTACCAGTACTGGTTCTTTCAGATCTGCTTCCAGTACCCCAGGTAGCACTTAAAGAATAAAAAGAATAGTTCAGTCAGCTGCCACAGACAGCCACAGACAGCAGTTTTTACAGCCAGAAATAAATAAATAAATAAATAAAACAGATAGCTTTGCCAGGTTAAATTTGCAGAAGGTATGTCATCAGTAGAAAGCAGTACCTTGTATAGATATGATGTGATATGAATTCCCCCCAGCATAACACAGTCAGCTGTAAGCATGGCGAAGTAGGCAGTTCCTGGAGGTAGCAAACAGTTCTGAATCTACTGTCTTCCTTCCGCTTTTCTGGGGAGCCTGTAGTGCCAAGGGCTGTAGAAGTAGGTATGTAGAAGTAGCTGTATAGAAGTAGGACATCCCCATCTGTAGGAACAGTTTGCCCCAAAAAAGCAAGTTTGGACAGGAGTGAGAAAAGAAAAAGCCCAACTTTGCAGACCTCTTCCCTCAGCTTTTTATTTAATTCTGCCCTTTCTCTCTTTCCGTCCCACTCCCATTGCAAGAGTTCCCCTCTTTGTCCTGGTCCTGGTATTCCCTTGCTGGGAAGCAAAATTTGTTTTATTTCTACAAACATTGAGAATCCCTGAGCCAACTTTAGCTAAAGAAGAGTCTTCCATCTTGCTGTCATGCTTCCTTTTAACTAAGTTCTATTGATAGGACTTTAATGTCCTTGCTGTTTGGACTTGGAATATTGCAGTGCCATTTTGCCACCTTGCGCCCTGCTCTGGAGCTGATTTTGCTTTGTAGCCAGGGGCTGACTCCACTGTCACCACAGGCCTTAAGGGAATGTTACTGTGAGAAAAGCTAGGATCTGTGGAGCATCATTTTCTCTTGTTAAGTTCTCCTGGAAGCAGAAGTTTTGATGAATATATGCAAGGTCTGATACAAGGCTTCAGCATTACAAGGTTCATGTTGTAATCAAAGCAACTGTTTTATTACCTCTGTTCAATCAGTTATCCTTGATCCCAAACATGACTAAAAGAGGTAAAACACCTGGGACAACAAGAAGAAGGTTTGCAGAGAAATGAAATGGACTTTGCCACATTTAGTATACAAGTGAAATGACTGCACCGGCTGTGCATTCACAAACCCTCGTTCAAGTACATGCATTGAATAATCAGGTGGCTTTTGGCTAACACAGTCCAAATGATCTGCCCAGCTTGGCCATCACATTTCCTGGCAAAGACATTCTGGCTGTCACAAATTATTGTATGTTATTGTCTATCATTGTCTGTCTTTTCAGGGATGAAAACATTCCTCCTAGACAAGGCATAACATATGATACGATAAACTGTGCAGTTATGGAAGTTTACAACCCCTTGCTATTAATAAGTGGGGTGGGCAGCATCCCTTATATCAGAACATCCGCCTTTGAAATACAAAGTAACCACAACACATGATCTGTCAAAAACTATCATGATGATAAACAATGGGGTGAGCTCCAAAATAAATAAATAAACACTGCCAAAGAAATTATTTGCATATTTTTCTCTCTCCCCAACCAGTGCTTGAAAAATGTCCTCATTCAATGTGCTTGCTCATCCACGCAGCTGCCAGCTGTGCCTGCTTCCTTCAGCAGTAGTCACATGTTACATGGTTTGTAATACTGAGTCCATATTGCTGCAGAAACCTAAGCTATGAAATACAACTCTCTCTGGTCCTTTAGAATTTGTGTGGAATTATGATTTTAGCACTGCAACTGAAATTTGACATTCGGCTGAAGACTGTGGCATGCAGGAAACCAAGACAGACAGAGTACATGCAAAAATGTCCAGACACTAAGAGACATCTCCAGCAACCCTCATGTAATTAACATAAATCTGGGCTGCCAAAAGTACTAACAGCACTTGAAGCAGCTTTGAAATCCCAAATGCATGACTTCTAAATTTAGAGCTCTCTTCTCACTATATTCTGTTATGCACATGTTTAGATTTCTGTTGATTGTTTGCAGAAGAAAAGGAATGTAAAGGTTACTTGTTTAGAGCTGAACTATGGCCTACAACTGCAACTCAGTATTGGCGATGAAGAAAAACCACCCTGCCAATGCAGGAATTTAGAGTGGCATCATGATTCACAAAAGAGCTCGGAACAGAGGCAGCTGCTCTGCTCAAAGAGGGTGAGGTTGGTGATAGCAGTGTTTGCTAGCATACGCAATCCAGTCTCTTCCCTGTGCCCTGCCTTTTGCAGATGCTAAAAGAATGGTAGGTCTGCACAGTTGTTATACTGAGTGTGAGATTCTGACCATAACTATCCCCTGTGTGGATGGCACAACTCTGCGAGGCAAGATCAGAGCATAAACCTAGGGTAACTGCAGAAGATTGCAGCTGGCACTGAATATAAACACAGACCTCAAATATGGAGGAAGAAGGTAAGGACCAACATGCTTTATTTCTTATTCAAGAGTGTCACCATTCCAACGATGGTACTCAGTAGATACGCTGGTGTATTGCATCCCCCTAACATGTCACAGGCAGCTAGCTGTGGCTACAATTCAGTTGTTTAGCACCACCTAATTATACATAAGATCTGAATTTTTAATCTTTGTTATTGTTACAGAGATTCTACTTCTGTATTTCCCCTCGGACATTTCTTCCACAGGTTTATAAGGCACACCCGTGCCATTACATAGCTGATAGAAGTAGCACATATCCTACTCCTGCCATTTTTGTTTCTTTGTTTCTTTGTTTGTTTTCTATCCAATGTGGAAGAAGAGCAACAAAAGATTATATTTTGCATCTACATGCTAAAATCTGAATCTTTCTTATTTCCTGTTTCTAGACTTACGTGCAACTTCATCAAGCTGAAGTTGCTTTTATGCGTGCTTTTACATGTCTTAATGATAAGGCTCTTTTGCTTTGTGATTATGCATGCTTTTATGTCATTATGAATCCTGAGATAAGTTTCCTTTCCTTTCCTTTCCTTTCCTTTCCTTTCCTTTCCTTTCCTTTCCTTTCCTTTCCTTTCCTTTCCTTTCCTTTCCTTTCCTTTCCTTTCCTTTCCTTTCCTTTCCTTTCCTTTCCTTTCCTTTCCTTCTGTACTTAATTATTCCTATGTAGTTCTATTAACTCAATAAAATATATTTTGATGGGAAAATGCAATTTCAATTATTGCTAAATATCATTAAGTTTCTCCATTTTCTCTGGTCTTTTGAGATAGTTCTGTAAGAGTTGTCTCCCCTTCCTAGCAACCCCAAAATTTTGTTTCCTAAAGTTTAAGGTCTTTTTATACCAATATTTCTTCCTTTTCTTTGTAAATCGTTTTAGCAGTAGTCTGAAGGAGAAAGAGCATGTACTCAATGGAGTACACAGTTATTATGAAAAGAGGCAGATTGCATGATTCTAATGGATATCATCTCAGTAGTAGAGAGAATAATCTCTAGGTAAGGTATTAGGTTGCTGTTAATGTAACCATGAAGGCAGAGGGTGGTAACAGGATAATCCTAGTAGATATACTCAAGTGTTTAAACCAGTTTTATGGTATCCTCCACATGATAATGTAAGCAAAAAGTGTCAGATAAGGAACACATTTTTAACCATTTGTATATTAGTGAGAGGAGCCTAGACAATAAAAATAACAGCTGGAGATGTTCTTGCCTGAGAAGGAATATTCTACATTTGGTGTTGGAAATATGATAAGATGGTAGCTATAACTAAAATAGCCTTTAATATTTCCAGCTCCTTCCATAAGGATA
>VXAA01001641.1:45445-57326 GCA_013399115.1 Anseranas semipalmata
GGTGTTGACATGACTCACACACGCACAGGGACCTCACATCAAAGACGCTGTTAGTTGTTTCTTGTAGCTCAGAATAGGAGGCAAATGTTATGGATGAAACATTTACACAGAAAATAAATAAATAAATAAAAGCTACTGGCCTGTTTGTAGAATCCACAATAGAAAACCTACTCACAGTAAATAACAGCCTTTATTGCTCTTTAACATCTGCCCATAATGTGTAACAAGGCTAAAAATTTTAATAGGGATGACTTCATCTTGGAAGATGCTTGCTCATCATCTCATACATCACAAAATTTTCTAGAATTTCTAAAAATAATAACTGGTAATTTTTTTATGCAGAAATTCCTGAACTCATACAAGATAACTCAGGTTTTGATCTTATTTTTGATCTTATTTAAATGAACTAAGAGCTAATTGTTACCATAAAGCAAGTGGTTTCCTAGATATAGATATCATGATCTAATTTCATTTACCATGTGCAAACAGAATATATCATCCACCTATGTATATACATATAAATAAATTTTTTCTAAGGTGGGTTTTTGTATATTGTACATTGAAACTGTCACTGGTATACCATACATTTAAAGTGGTAAGTATTGGCAAAAAATGGAAAATGTCAAAAAACAAAATCCTGGATACCCACAAGCATGGTTCATAAGTAAAGCAAATTATACTGAGCAAGAAGTCATCCTAGTTAAAATGAAATTGAAAACAAAATGGAATATAAAATATTAATTCAAAACCTGAGTAAATAACAAAGTATTAAAAGCTACAAGTTGAAATATATTCAGCCTGAGAAAAAAGGACTGTATATCCAAAAACTTGCCTATATTTTCCAGTCACATCTGTTGATTTAGTAAAAAAAAAACCCTCTCCCTGTAAAATTTACACTAAATATATCCTCAAATAACCATGCCTACAACAATACACAATAATAAAAGGAATTTAAACATAGAGGAACAAGAAAAAAAAACTAGGTTATGTGTGCATATACTAGATTGCAAACTCTAGATAGATATTTATGTTCAATAGATATCTTCGGGTTGTAGTTTTAACAGAACACTATGCCAACCGCATTCAAGAATGTGTCAGGGAATGAGTTTATCGCCAACAAAGGATGGCACATTAGGAAACATGCTAAAATGGGATGAGTTTAAATTGGCCTATCTTATGAAAATACTTTACATGCAAAAGCCTTATAGAAACAAATTACAGAGTTTAGAACAACCACTTTTATATTTTTATAGACATAAAAAAAATGGGGGAAATTTCAAGATATTGAAAAATTTCCTGTGCCAACACAATTCTGATATTTAAAATATAGGATGTTCATCCAACTTGGTTTAACTTAAAGATTTTTTTTCTCCATTTATAGATAAGCTAGGGTGAAAGAATTGTTGCCAAACAACCATTTTTGTCAAGATTAAAAGTTTAATCAATACATGTTACCATAATAAACACAGATTTCTCTAGAGTACAAAACACTTCAAACTTAGCAAGGACTACATAGGTCAGGTTAAAACTAGCTAACTAAAAGATCTCAGAATAGGTAGTCCTATTTCTAAGGAAGTCTTTTGAGATTGGTCTTTATCCATAGTATTTTACACATGTGCCAATCCTCTAGACATGGTACAAAATCTTTGTTAATAAGTTTTGAATATAACACAAAGGTTAGTGAGGTAGGTAATGAAGAAGATCATCAAGAATGATCCAGATAGTCTGCTTAAAATTCCACATCCCCCCAAAAATTAATTTAGTAAAATGAATATATTATCTGGAAATATATTTGGAAATGAAGAATGAAAATTGTGCTTGCAGGTTGAGAGGTCCTGCTTTAACAAACTGTGACAAAATGATCAATTTAAAGATATTTGGTGCAAGATGCCAGTGCATGTCCAGGAAAAAAAAAAAAAAAAAAGAAAGAAAAAGAAAAAGACTTGATGGGATGTACAGTGCTCTGTACAGCACTGCACCTTGTCATGTGTATATACCTTTTACGGGCTGCAATGCACAGGATGTCAGGCAAAGATGATCTAATAATCCTTTCTGGCTTTAAACTGCATGCAACCATCATCAGTCAGTTCCATTAATCTTCCATGAAGGAAGATAAGACACCTGAACATAGCAAAACAGTGAGATACAGTAGTAAAAATGTTGAAAATATTTCTCAAATGCACCCTGCTCTCTCTCTAATTCTGCCATTAATTACTGGCCTGAGTCATGCACTGTCCATAGAAATACCAACACATTCTCAGACTTCATTTGGCTGCTGCAGGGGCCATAGATTTGGGCTTGCTACCTAGGCTGTAATTAGCATAACTTTGATGGAGGATAAGGAAGAGACAGTTGCACATAAAGAAGTCCAGTATGCCTATCAAAGCCCCCGGGCGATACCACAAGGATTTTTAACCAGCCCATAGGCCCACAATGTTAAGCACTGTTGTCCATACAGCCCTTGCTATTTTCAAGAGCATGAGAGAGAAACAAAATCTTGGATTTACTCTGTCTGTTTGCATGTGTCTCGTGTAAAATACACTGAGTGAGTAAGTTGCAATCTGGAAATGGGTAAAAGCTTTGGATCGAAAACTCTGATGGATCTTGGCCAGTTTGTGCAGAAGTTACCAGAACATGGTCTCATTGCTCCACAAACAGAGAACAAACAGCTGGAGGGCCTAGGCGTCCACGTGATGGGGGTTTGAGAGAACCAAGTCTGGGAGATGTGCTGATTTTCTCTTCTGGCATATGAGTAGGTTTATTTTGGACAGCATCTGTTTTATTTTTTTGTTCTCCGTTGTATGTCATGTTCCTTTAAAAAGGGAGTGACTAGGTCAGATGGACCCCCTGGAGGGAGCAGAGATTCCTCCTTTCCCTGGAGAGCAGATGAGCATGCTTGGGGACTGGGTGGGAGGAGGAGGAGAGGAGGAGCTCCTCGGCTTCGGGGTGTAAAGAAGAGAGGAGAAGAGAATGGGAGCCCCAGCGAGAAGATGGGAGCCTGCTGTTCATGGAGAGACTAATGAAAGGAGCTGGGAACATATGCACAGCCAGGCTCCCTTGGTGACAGGAAGAAAACTTCCTAGGGATCAGAGGACTGCAGAGAGTTCGCTGCAACCCAGAAAGTCACAGAGTTGACTGAAACCAAACCTGGAAGAAAGCACCCACCTCACACAACAGGGAGAGAGGGGTGAAGCTGTTTATAAACTTTTCCTACTTTTTTTCCTCGCAGAGAGAAAATGTTTATGTGTTTATAAAGTTAAACATTCTCATTTCTATTCTGTAACTGTCTCTTTGACTTTAAAAGATTCTTTGGTCTCTTCAGGGAGCTCGCAGTAAGGAAAACGCCTAGATCATCATCAAAGCCCTGGCTGTCCTCTCATGAGGTGTGGAACCAGAAGCGACCCCCTGTTTCTCTCGTCGCGACTAGAGATATGTGCATGATAGAAATACTGTGAAGCAGTTAATTAAATTTCATTTGCAGCATGGAACTGCCTCCAAAAAGTGTATGAAAAAATTAGAAAAATATATTTGTTAACACCTCTTTAATAATTATTTGTTTTGTTTCAGTAGGTTGAACAGAGCAAAAAATGGATTTTAGTTCACTGATAGTTACAAAAAAAAAAAAAGAAAGAAAGAAAGAAAGGGTTTGTTTGGGGTCAAATTGAAAATGATTTTCTTTTTTATAGTTTCATGAAACATTGCAAAAGTGATGCAACCCAAAATATTTTATGTGGGTTCAAACCTTTCAAAACTACTTTTCTCAAAAAAAAAAAAAAATTTTTGAAAGGAAATTTCAAAATGGAATGTCATTTCAAATGAAATAATTGAAATGCTTCACTTACAAAAAGGTCAAAAGGAAGCATTTGATTCTTTCAGAAATTTACAAGGTTCTTTTCAAAGTGAAGCACTCAACAAGATGAACACAATTTTGCAAAATATTTTGGTATATCTCTGCCTCCACTGCGGGAAAAAAAAAAAAAAAAAAAAAGAAGTCAAAAATTTCACTCGGCTTCACAAACAAGCAAACACTAAGAACTACAAAGTATGTAAGCTGTGAACTTTTCCTGGCCATACAGACCAGAAGTGCCCCCGAAGAGTTAGTTTAGTCATAACCAGAATAGCCTACCAGAAACCCAGATCTATTAAGAAGAAAAATTAAAAACAGATATGCCATGAATGTTTTTGTTGCTCTTTATTATTTTCCATTTTCTTTTACATTCCTTCTCCCCTCCTTTTGCCCAGTCCTTCTTAGATGCCTGTGTACCAGACATTCCAGGACAGAAAGTCTTGTGATCTCTACATAAATACCTCCCCCAGAAAAATTAGGGGCGAAAAACTCTGCCAGCATAAACAGGCTCCGTACTCATAAACCGAGTTATGCTACCTGGGAATCTCACCTGATGACTTCAGATACAGTGTTTTCAGAAGCTTGGTATATAGAAAGGATCAACATTTTTTGGCAGTTTTTATTCCATAGATTTTCATAGGCATGACAGAAGTTTCCTATTTGGGTTTTGGAGCGGAAACAAAGCAAGTGCCAGCATCACTGGCGGAATTCAATTATTTAAGAAATGAAATGATTTTCAGGACAAGGTGAAGGGTATGCAATACTCCATTGACAGGCTAACGACTCTCCTGAATAAGATCTGAGATGTAAAGCAGAAGAGGAAAACTTGTGGCCTTTAGGACAAACTGAGCCTAAAGAGTATTTTCACATGTTCCCAGACCTCCCAGAAACCTACAAGCACATCAAACTGTGCTGGGGGAAGAGCGCCTTGAGCTAATGCTGACCTGAAGTGCTAAGCCATATGGCCTGCTGCTGTGCCATACAGATGCCCCATCTCCACCCGTCAGCTGAGTTTATTAGTTTCAATATCACACCTCAAGAACAAAGTTACTTTGCTTTCAAATCCACGCAGGCTCCCAAAGCACCGTGTAGGCAAGATTCTATGTCACAGGGAAAAATACTGTGTAAATGTGTCAATACGGTTTAGGTTTATTCTGTCCCTGTTTAATAATGCTGGATGAATGTGGACCACAGCAGGTGCCAGGATATAGGTAAAATCAGTTTGATGTCCCTGAGATAAAAAGTATTTGTTCTGCTCCAAATGCATTGAGTCCTCTGGTGCTGATGAATTCATATGGGGGATTTATTTTTTTTTTCAGTATTTCTTTTAAGGACAAATCTTCCTTCTGTTAAAACAATTTTATCATTTTTTTTTTTAATCTGCAAAACAAAATTCACTGCAAAGCTCGCTCACTTGTTTTGTTTCCTTCCATATTTCTCTTTCTTTCTTCTCTCTCTTTTTCTTTCTCTTTCCTTCTCTATGTCTCTCCTTCTCTCTCTCAATTTAATCCTTTGAAGATTTTTTAACGTTATAGGAATACCAAGTTTGGTCTTTGCCATTTTATTTTTTTCCTGAAGCAGCTCTGGGAAGTCTAGTGTTCTGGGTGTTCTGGCACTGTTGTATAAAGAAAGTCTTGAACAAAGACTTTCTTTGCCCAAAATTGTAATTAGTTGCTGAAGTTGCTAACAAAAGCAGAGGCAGATGAACAAAATGATTCTAGACATTAAAAAGCTTGTGTGATGACAGATTGAAGAGATAGGGAGTGTTTAGGGGAAGAAAAAAAAAAAACTAGGTCATTTTTGTTCAGAAGAACAGAGTCTTATTAAAGCGATAAAAATTAGGTAAAAATAATATTACCACAATTACTCCACAATTGTGTAAATCAGTGTTGTACCTTCATGTTAAATACTTTACTCTGTTGGCTAAGGTACCCTCAAAAAAGTGAAGTCAATTTTGAAAATGATTTTAAGTTTCTTAGCTCTTGCCACACTGAGGACAACTAGACCTCATGAGTGGATGGAGCTTTTGATAAGAAAGCCCACGTCTATTTACTGAACCTAGCTAACTGATGAGATTTACAGGACGAATTTTGCCATCTTTTGCAAAAGTCCAAATAAATTATGCTTTCCAATCTTCTTGTATTCGCTCTTTTGTTATCACACCCAAACAATTAAAAGAATGTGAATAGCTTACAGAGGCACAGATTTCTTTTACAGAAGCCATGGTGATCTGTCTCCATCATATTATTTTCAGCTGGGTATTTTATAATTCTGTTTTTAATTAGTGTTTCAACCAACTTTCTTGGTACTGAATTTCCCAGAATAACCTTTACAGTAAAATAATATTTGCAACAGCGCTGTTCTCTGAGACAGCAGCTATTTAATTCTGATTTCTTTTACTTGTTTTTGAACACTTTTGAGTAATTTTATTTTTCAGTTCTTGTTTTCAAAGGCTGCCATGCTAATTTTTTCTATTATTCCTCACCTCCCAGAGCTTAGATAGAACTTGCTCCCCTGTAGCACTACATTAAATAAATTGGGTTTTACCATAAAAGTGAAGAAATTCTCCTAAGAAGGGGCCATAGACAGAAAGGCATTGCATATGGAATAAAAGAGGATCAATGCAAAGGCTGAGGAGAGCTCAGCAGTCAAGTTACAGGACAGAATGGTAACAAAAGGGCAGAAGCGTGGCTTGTATTTTCGATAGGTGATGGAACAAATTTCAGTCCATGGTTTACGGTTCAGCTCTACCTGTCATGGACCCATAGGATTCTCAGTGCCTCAGCAATTTAATTGAGTGCAGCAAGGCTGTAGGACTTGAACAAGACCTTTTTTTCAAAGGAACAAAAACTGAGCACACTCTGCCCAAGGTTCAGACAAACCAATTTTTACCATTCATTCCTCAAAAAATACCAGTTCCAGCATAAACAAAGACATGCAATTCAGTTTTTACAGGCTTCCAGGCTTTGTTCTGTTTATAGTTGCAAGGCCTAGGAACCAAATTCTTAATCAGAACTTTAGATACCCAAATGTTTCAGAAGTTTTCTTTTGTCAAATACTAGTTGTGGCCAGGGGTTGGACTCTTACTAGCCCAAAAAACACTGAGGCCAATGAGGTATAGGCTGCTCAGTACGTCACTGTCTTTGAAAATGTTTTTTAGGCCTGGAAATTGTGTTGAAGCAATGCCAAAAATACTTTCTAAAAGCACGGACAAGATGCTGGTGCACCTTCTCCAGACAGATCTCAACCACGGAAAATCTGTATATTGTTCATGGGTTTTACGCCCCAAAATAATGTGATGTATGCATTTTATATACAGTTCTTATGATGAAACAGTGTGTGCTCAAAAGCTTGAAACTATTTTATACATATACATCTTATTTGATAGAACTTCTTTAGATTATCCTACTGAAATTTGGAGTTATATGTCATACAGAATAACATGTACAAAAGGAGAGAAAGAGAGAAAGAAAGAAAGAACAAAAGAAAGAAAGGAGGAAAGATAGAACAAAAAAGAAAGAGAATGAAGGAAGATCGATAAAAACATAATGTTTAAAACTATATACTTTAAAAAACTATATAGTTTAAAACTATATATTCAAGTATAATAGCCAAAGTAGTAATCTACCTTCCTACCTGGAATCCAGCCTTTGGTCCTGCCCCTCAATTTTCTCTCATGTTGGTGTTGACCTCCAGGCATGTTTTCAGAACCAATAAAGATCAAGTGTTCAGCTCCAGACAAAGAAAGTACTCTAAACAAATTTAAGAGAGCTTTGCTGAAAATATCAATAATGACATTCAGCAAATGAATTAAAATAATGAAATACAAATGCTGCAAGGAAGTAATATATGATATAGTTCTACTAAAAGTAGCAGAGAGAACAGTCTTAACTGCTGGTGCTTTCATATGCTTTAAGATATGCTTTAAGATATGCTTTAAGATATGAAGAGTCAAAACCATAGTCAGTCCATGAAGGGGACTTGCCCAGCTGCAGACAGGAAGGTTCAAGGGTCTCATTTCATTTGTTAAAGCAGGGAGGAACATCTCAGAATCCTTCCTTTACTAACTAGTCACTGGTATAAAACTTAATTATTACAAATATGACAAGTGGATATCTCTAATTTGCTCTGTGTCTCATGGCTCATTTTGTCTAGGGCTTCCCCTCATATGGGAACTCTGTGGTTATATACACCAGTCTAACCCTGCTCTGCACTGTCTTACCTCTCAGATGGAAAAGTCAATTGTTTCCACTGCCTTTCACCTATTAATATTTTCTTTGATTCTTATGTGCTTGACATCTTTTTCATGACCTAACTTATGCTGAAAGTCTTAACTTGTAAAACATAATTTATATTCCTAAAGTTACTAACAGGTTTTTAAAATCTGTTGGTATTGCTACCTTCTCACTAGTACTCCTATATACATATCCTACTTATTTTGTAGATTAGGAGCAGTCCTTTTTTGTTGTGCATTTGCACAGAACCTGGTATTAAGAGGATTTGATCTCCTAAAAATATTAAAAAGTCATCTTGAATATTGGTGAAATTATTTTTCTTTCTTTCTTTTTTTTTTTTTTTCTTAACTTCACTGAGTTTTCCAATGAACAATATTGTGAACCTGAAAATCAAGGCATAATCATGGCCTACATGTTCCATTGCCAAAATACTGAGTAGTGACTTTAAGAAAAGTATGTCTGGTAGACTATGGAGCCAACAAAAGTGGAAAAGGGAGGAAGCAAAAGAATTAAAGACTAGTCCCAGGAAAAAAATCACAGATTAGTTTTCTTTTCTTTTTTTTTTTTTTTTTTTAAGCAAACTCTGTTAAACAAAAATTAATTAAGAAAGCTGAAACAGACAATTCCTTTAATCAGGTAAAATAATCAGGTAAAAACAGACTGAACAATTAAACAAACAAACAAACAAAAGCATATTCGATGTACGGTTTCTTCTTTCAATTGCCCATTTAAAACAAGAGTATTTATAGGGAAAGGATTCCTTTATAATCCATATTTTTGACAAGGGTTAGAACTAATGCTTTATCCCTCCATAGATAATTTTTAATCAAGTTCATGGAAATATTTTTAGTGGATAAAGTTTACAAATCTGATAAGGTGCATAAATTCAACTGAAACACTGTAGGTGTTAGTAATTAATTACTTATCTTTGAAAAAATTTTTTACTGATGTGCACCTGTGTATATCGTATTAACTTTGTGCAAAACCAAAAGTTATTCTTATAAGAGTCATGCTGAACAATTTCTTAAACTCATGTATTGACAGAACTGTTTTGTTGGTTTACAATGAAATCTCACTAAAATTATTCTGAAGATCTATCTGATGTGTCTGACTATTGATCTGAAGTTCATATGGTAAGATGAAGCTCATATAGCTCTTTAGGTGAGATTGTTTCCTTCTGAGGGTCACAAAGTCAAGTTCACCATTGCCAAGTCATGGTCTGTCAGGCAGACCACTACCTTCTATCTTAACCTAAGTGAAGGTGAGCGAATAGCAGCAGGGAAGCAGAAGAGTGAGAGAAAGGAAGGAACTTCTGGCATATTTCTGTTTTGATACTCTAAAAGCTTTAAAAAAAAAAAATGAAAAGACCAGAAAGCTACAGAAATTTTGGTGATTTCAGGACAGAATTATTTGAGACAAAATGTCATAGCTGAGGCTGCTGTTTTATCAGTTGTTTTTTCTTCCGGCTCCTATCACTTCCTATCTTTCATGTACAAGGTCTCTGCCAAATAGGTCCCAGATGAAACAGTCGGGTGGTGTATTTGCATGAGAAACAAAATTAAAACATTGTGTACCTCTGGTGTTTGAGATAATGCTATCATATAATTTGCAACAATAGTTTCAAAAATCCATGTTCAAAAGTGCAGAGGAGTTATAATCTTCTAGGACTTCACTAATTAGCAATTGGGGAACATCCAAGAAAGGAGAAAAAAGAATCATTACTTTCTTTTTAGAGGTGCACTAAAAGGTCATGTGTTTAAAGCCTGAGTTGCATAAAGCAGAATTCGTTGTCTCCTGATAAGAATGAAGAGAATTGTTCTTTTATATTCCTAGAACCTATAGTTCAAACGTATAATGTCTTCCTGAAAATGGAAGAAAAACTGTTGATTAGCTTGTGTTAGTATTAATTTAAAGTAGATTTTTCAGAGGGCCTCTGACAAGCCTTTTTTTTGTTGTTGTTGTTTTTCCCAGATGTCTTACTAACAAAACAATACAAGCTCTCCAAACCCTCCATGGAGTGAAGAGTCAGCCTATACACAGTATTTTAGCTATGACAGGATCCCACTGTAATGCTGAGCACAGACAAACACACAACAAAGTGAACATGTCATTCCTAAAGCCACGTTGATGTCAGAAGGAATCAAAGCACAACTCTTCAGCTAGTTTTCGTTCTGTACTTCTACTGATTGAAATGAATCAGCTGTAGGAAGAGAAATGTGCATGTGGTTAGACTTCTCACGGGCAGGTTGGCCGCCAGCCTTTCCTAGATGAAAGTGTCTTAAAACCTGTGCAGTTCTAGGTTGAAAAGCTAAGGGCCAGATGGTCTGGCTGTACTTTCTTTACGTGATGTGAAGGAAGGTTGTAAACTTGGTTCAATTAACAGACTACTCTAGCATTGCTACAAAGTGGGGAAAAGCAGTGAGAGTATATGAGTAAAATTAAATTGCATTTTTTTATAAGGTAGAAATGGTGTTATGTGTTTTTTTTTTTCTTTTTGGTCATAATAATAATCAAAGTAATCTATTTTTTTATCATTTATATATGAAGGACTAGTGTTATGAAAAATCTCCCACCACCACCACTTCCCCCCAAAAAATTGGAAATTCTAACTTGCAATAAAGCTTGAAGGTAAACAATAATTTTGTTGCTATTCCTTAGTGAAATGTAAGGACTGACAGAAGTTCAACATTGATTTACAGGAAATTTCAGTTTAAAGGAAAATGTGAAACTAAAAACTTCAAACACCCTTGACTTTGCCCATTAGTAGAAGAGAAGTACAAAATTATTATAAAGCTACCTGAATGTTTGTGAACTATGCTGCATCGATTTAAATAGACTTTTTTATAACTCATGGTATCACTACACACATGAATATTTAATGCTTATCCTGAATATGCCTACAATTTTTCTGTATTTCTGCTTCTGCTTTTGGGGTATACTGGCAATCTTGAAGATATGATGGGGATAACGGATTGTTCTGAGAAAGGAAACTGCCTGTTGTTCAATGGATACAAGAAGTCTTATTTTTCCAGCAGGTTGCCTATTGGAGAGAGCAGGACTTTCTGGACTGGGGTTGGGTGGGGGCTGGGGGGTTGGTGTTGATATAGGAATGTGTTTCTGGGTCTGCAAATGAAGGATATACACATACACATATACACACATATGAGTGAATGAATGTGTGAATGAATGAGAAAAGCACAAAGCAGGTGAGCAGGTGCTCTCTAGTGTTAAAAGCGGTGATCAAACAGATGATGGCAATTACGAGAAGGGGAAGGGGTCTGGCAGAGTTACTTCAAAACTGTCTAAAGCAATTTTAACCTGACAGCATGCCTCCACACTGCCAGCATAACTATGGGGAAGAACCAGTAGGAGAGCTCCATTCATACACATATGCTCCGGGTGAAGCACTCCCAGGAGCCAGCCTACCAATACTCCTCGGGCACCAAAGTGCCCAGACCTACTTGTTGACTATTCCCGTGCCAAAAGAATCCGTTTTAACGTGAGCCCTTAAAACAAAGCAACCCTGGCCCCTTCAGCTAAACCGTCCCGTTTCTCCTTTACTCTGTCCATCATCCACTTTGAAAGCGTACCAGGCGCTGACGGGCTTTAGCCTCCCCCTAACTCGGAAGCAGTCTTTCCAAGACGCGTTGGCCGCGCACGGAACGCGGAGGCAAAGCCGTGCTATCGGCTGCCTGGCTCCGGCGGGGCCGGCGATGGGGATGGGGGATGGGGAGCGCTTCTTCTCCCGGCAGCTTGCGGGGCGGGGAGGCCTCTCGCCCCCGCCCGACCCCCGAGCCAG
>VXAA01001642.1:5656-28648 GCA_013399115.1 Anseranas semipalmata
CCGTGAGGAGGGAGTGAGGGAGCGGTAAGATGGCGGCGGCGGCGGTGCTGGAGTTCCAGCGCGCGCAGTCCCTGCTCTCCACCGACCGCGAGGCCTCCATCGGCATCCTGCACTCCATAGGTGAGGGCGACCGCCGACCGCCGAGCTCCGCCGCCNGCCCGGACCTCCCGGTCCAGCACCGGGGTTAAGCCCGGTGGAAGGGCCGGGACAGCGCGGGGTGAGGACGGCGCTGTGGGAAACCGGCGGCGGGGAACGGGGAAGGGGGGGGGCCGGTGCCACCTGTGGAGCCGGGCCGCCTCGGCATCGCCTCCCGCGGGACGGGGCCGGGAGCTGCGGGCGGTGGGGTCCGCGCCCCCGGGTGTGCGGCGGTGTCAGGGCTGCGCTGGCACCCGCAGAGCGAGCGGCGGGGGCTGCGGGGGCGGAGAAGCCCCGCTGGAAGCGTTACCTGCCTGCATAACGCTAAAACCCGCCGGCTGTTTCAGTGACCTTCTCAGCTGCATGCACAAAGTTTTGAGGAGTTCTCGCGTGTGTCTGGGGTTTAACTCCTGCGTGGTTTGAGGCAGGGGCAGCTGGGCCGTCCCGGACCTCGAGCGGTGCCGGGGGTGTCGGCGCCGTGCGGCTCTTCAGGCGTGACGCGGGGCACCCGGCTTTACCTGGGGGCCGGTGGCGTGCAGGGTGGAGACGGGATGCCTTGGGCATGAAAGAGTAATTCTCAATTCTCTTAACGTGCAGATTTCCAAAAAGATTCCGTGAGCTGCTGTCACCCTCCCGCGCCCAGCAAATAAATGTCTCCTAGCGTCTGGATTACACCTTGAAATTCAAATTGCTCTGCGCTCTTTAAAAGTTGCTCATCCATCTCGGTGTTTCTCTGGTTAATTAGTAGGTGGTGTTCTCAGGTCTGTCGCCATACCTACAACTTTGCGTCCGGGCAGGCGCAGTGAGAAGTAAGAGCTCGTGGTGCCGACGGGTGCGAGTTGGGGCTGTCCGGAGAGCGCTGCCTCGGTGCTTCCCTGCTTGGGAGAAGTCACGTTGCTTTTCATGCTGCACATATTAAGTTATGGGGACCGAAAGCTGCTGTCCGTGCTCTGGGGCAGCGCCGAGGATTTCGGTTCCCTCTGTAGCACTTGGCAGCAGCCGTGTGGCAGCAGAGACTTCAGCTTTGTTTGGTCGTGTAGCAGTTGGGCTGATTCACCTGCGCAGGCGATGCTGGAGGTGAACGCTTACACGGTAGCAGGTTGCAGAGTATGTCGTAGGGAAGAAGGTGTGTTGTTTTGTGGGCAAATCCTATGAAACTGGTGTTGTGTAAATGGAGGCTTGGTGTTGCTGTCTGACAGTTGACCCTCCTGTGTACTTCAGAGCCAGAGTTACTCATGTAGGTACACAGTGTGGTTTAGATTATCAGGGTTTCGTGGGGGAGAGTATTGACTCTTGCAGCGGGTGTTAAGAGCGGCGATGGTAACGCTTCACCTGCTGCTGAGCAAAGAGGGCAAATGTACTCGCTCCATGGATCCCTAGTGATTCTTGTGCTACGTTTCGACCAAGGGATTGCAACTTCATGCACAAAGCATCAACGTCAGAAATCCCGATACCAGAATACCCAGTTGGAAATCCTATTAAATTTCTTTTATTTGGTTTTGTGGCTTCAGCGGGGAGAGGGTCTGCTGTGTGGCGGTGGTGTTCTTTTGAAATGAAGCTTGAACAGCTGGATGAGCTTAGTGAGACTACTTCAAAACTTAACCAGTATTCAAATTGGAGAATGCAGTCGTATCTATCAGCTGGACTAAAGCCTTCATGAAGTACAGATAAACTGCTGTTTGTAAGCAATGCATGTAAGGTTTCCACACAATCTGCTTTCCAGATCTTGTAGCGCAGGCTGAATTCACTATTGCCTGTTATAACAGTTACTTTCTTGGTGCCTTTCCAGGAGCTGACTGGTAACGGTTATCTTCTAACTGAAGCAGCATTAAAGGTAACTTTTCTGCTTGTTTCTAGTGAAACGTGATGTCCAGGAAAATGACGAAGAAGCGGTGCAAGTCAAAGAGCAGAGCATCCTGGAACTGGGATCGCTTTTGGCCAAGACCGGGCAGGCAGAAGGTGAGCCTGAAATAAGTAACTGAGGTATCGGGTAAGAGGTATGTACGTTCAAATGAATGCAGCCTCCGTGGTTAATGGGATGGAAGTAAAAGCAGATTTAGGCAGGAGATGCTGTGTCTGATGAGAGAGAGGACAGAAATTAAAAGTATGGCTAAACAGCATAAAATATTAATCTCATGTTTCATGGCCCAGTATTCCGAAAGCCTGCTGATGCACTGGAAGGTTTACTTTGTTATGAGGCCATTTTAATATAAGTAACTAAAGTTTTGTTGTCACGTATGCAATGAGAAGTTTCTCTCGATTTGTTTTTAAACATCTCGGAGTCTTGTTTCAAATTGGAAAATTTGTCCAAAAAAGTCCTTTCTCACCAGCAGCTTCTTTCTTAATTGATTTATCTGCTGAAACATTACATCAGAAAATCCTTGGCCAGTTCTACACGAGAGCAAGACTTGACAGTCCTCCTGTTGTGATTGTGTGGAAGAACAGAAAGGGAGTGAAGTTTTCTGTTCAATCATTTTTGAGTAGGATCTCTTCACGACTTCTGTTTCCTGGAAAGCTCAAGGCAACGTGTTTGCTATTTTGTACTCAGCAGTTTTGTTTTGCTTCTTCTGCTGAGGAATGGTCTTGCCTTTCTGGAGCACTTTCACCTCAAGCGTTTTAGGAGCTGATACACCACATCCATACAAGGAGTGTTCTGTCTGTGGCAGACAGTTGGCCATAGTATAGCCCTGCTGTTTTCTAACTGCGCCCAACAATAATTCAGAATGTGAAGTGAAGCGTGTGTGCTTTTAACAAACTGAAACTTGTTGGGGAAAACAGGCCAGCAGTACCTTTAACCAAACTGAAGTTCAACTGGGACGCCAAACCTAGCGCTGGAGTAGTTCACGGAAAGCAGCGTGAGGTCTTGGATGAGAGCTGATCAAGATCACAGTTTTATATTTATTCTGAAACTCGCGCTGCGTGTCCTACTCTCCAGTCTTTGGAAACATGTATTTTGACTTGGCCATTTAACTGATCTCCCCATGTCTACACGTGTTTGAGCATTCTGGACACTGATCCCACCATGATTTGCCATTGAACAGTGCTTATGACAAAGTAGATTCCTTGTGCTTAGAGCCACACTGGAAATAAAAGTGCTGGTCATCTCACCTAACTATAGATGTCCGTGTCTGATTTCCCGCTGTGGGCTGCCGTTGTAGTCAGTGGAGGAAAGAAAAGCCGTTCCAGCACACGATTCATCTCGTCCTACAGTAAGAATTCAGATGAGGAGAAATGCTGTAGAAGGGCCCTTTTCTTTAACTGGATATTGAAGGACCTCAGGTCGATCAGCTCAGGGGTAGGTGTCTGTGCTGTACAGGCGTCCTTTGCGCTCTGACGTTTGCTTCTCTAAAGATAACTAGACGTGGCTTCGCTCCTGCGCCAAGGAAGATGTGTATGTGTGGGCTAAAAAGAGGGGAAGCCACCAGAAGAGTCTCTCCAGGTAAATGATTTGTTGTGCTGCTGCTTTGCAGAAGCCTGAGAAAAGTTCTCTTTGGTACCCGATGGCCTCCTTGCTGTTGCAGGATTTGGGATATTTTTGAGTTTAAGGCCGAGTCTTACACAAGTATAACGAACCTCAGTGTACTCTGAGGATGGATAGCTAATAGGTTTTTAAGGGGAAGGCTGAGTGATTGAAAATGCCAATGATAATTCGTCAAAACCAGGTTTATGAAGGAGCGAATGTAAAATGTATGTGGTGTGTATCAAAGGGACCACTAAATTGCAGAGCAAGTATGTTCTGAATAGAAGAAAATGAAGTTGGCAACGTTAAGAAGCCAGCTGTGTGTGTGTACATCAGAGTGAGATCACCACGTTGTGCTTTCTGGAGCTCTGTGGTGAAGCCAGGGGATGAAGAAAGGGGATGCCGCGGCGTAGAGGTGTGCTAGTCCTGTGGGAAAGACACCGTCACCTTCCCTTTCTGTCTGCTTTCTAGGGTGCAGGAGGCCCGTAGGAGCGGCAGGCAGGGTCAGCAGCACCTTCCCCAGGTACAAGTGCTCACGAAGATGCTGGCACCAGGCAGACACAGATCTTCGTGTTCGGCAGGAGTGAATCTGGCGCTGCTTAACCTCACAAGGAAATTTTTGAGAATACGGTTTCTGGCAGGAAGGAAATAGGTCTCGTTGTGAATCTCGCTGCCTGCATTTTAGTTTTAGCTGGTGGAATTTCTTTGATGGGTTCTAGGTATAGCTCACTGGCTGCTTCCACGGGATAACTTCCCAGAGGTGAAAGGTTCCGTGAGTTGCAGCCGAGGGAAAATAGCAGCAGCAGTTTGGTTGGTGGGGTTTGAAACCTGTAACTGCCATGCCACTGACCGGCTGAGGGAGTAGAGCACGTGTAGTTTTTAGAGGACTAACCTGTAGTGAACTACAGCGTTGTTGTTTTTAAAAAACAACGAATGACCCTCTTTATCTGCTTGATAGAGATTAAGGATTGAGCTGGTAGATTAATTACTTCTTTTAGAACAGTTCTAGGTTTCATAGCGTTGCTTAAAACTGTAGGATTGGAATAACTCGGATCAGGAGTTCAGGTGCATGGTGTGTTAGCTTGTGGAAGCACTTTGAGGCTGAAAAACAGAATTCATTTTCCAGGGCTGCTGCTCATCAATTCTCTAGAGCTGTCAATCACACCCCTTTACCAAGCATTGCATTCGTTTAAAAAAAAATCCTAAAAATAGCTGACAGTTGCATTGATGGGAAAGAGGAATTTCTATGGGAACTTTCAGCTCGCACGTCTGAATGTGTAGTCTGCAAAATGTATGGATTTTCTCGCTGCTGGCTTAGAATCTGCTTTCTAGTGAATTCTCGAGCAGCTGTTGAGCGAGTCAATGGGAGGATAAGTGCTGCAGTGTATTTCATGTGGTTTTCCCTTCTTTTCTTCTTTCCTTTCCTTTGTGAAAGTGTGTGTTCAGCACTAAAATGAACGTAACTCTGGTCCTGAGAGGCTGGCGTAATGCAGCGATGCGCGGTGTGGAAAGCGGTGCCTCGTGTTGGTTTGACAGTTGATGGACCTCGGAGGGAGCCTTGCTAAGGAAAACTGAAAAACTGGCAAATTCGTAGTTACGGAGCTAGCAGATAAGGGTACAGTGCTGTGACCTGATGCAGTGCTGTGTTTTCCAGTGCTCCTGTTAGTTGTGCTGGGGAAGAACACAAGAACCTGCTTCTGCAACTCCAGCTTCGGTGCTGCTCCTCTTCCCAGCCCAGCAGGCTGATCTGGAGCTCACCTTCAGCTCGTATCAAGAGAGGGGATGGTTGAGAGCAGCTCTGTGCAAAACTGATGTATTTAATGTGCTGGGATGCTGGAAGCTGCTGTCTGTTGCTGTCATGGTAGTTTGTTCACTGTATGTGGAACCGTTGGTGAAAAACGTTTGACTTTCCTTAAAATGATTGGGATTTACACCTGCAGACCGAGCGGTTCGCAGTGTAACGCGTGTGCTCAGAATGAAGTGGGGTAGTTGAAATTACAGCCTGTCGTGGGGCAGTAGGTAGAGCGTTCCTTGCTGAGTAAAAGCTGAGTGCTGTTTGAAGCTGTCGGTCAGTGGGGCTTGATCTTAGATATTAAAGCAGCAATGCCTTGGCTCTGGAAAAACCTGCCTGTTTACTTTTAAGCATAGAGAAAGTATAACTTTTGCGAAATCTTAAGACATGGCAGTCGGTGTCTTTTTTTGTTCACTTTACAAAATGTGAGCGATTCAGTCTAGAAAGAGGCGTGATTTCTTGCACTGCTGTTTGGAAAACAAGGCTCCTGTAAGAAATGGTGCACTCGAGAATAAGAAGTTTCATTTGTTCTAAAGCTGCACTTCCAGGTGTGTAAAAATGTCAGTACATCCCCATGAGCAGCTGGGATGGAATGCTGTGAGTTCCATCTCGTAACAGGGTAAGAAATGCAATTTTATCAGGTTTGATTAAACTTTTAAATAGTTTGGAAAAAAATAAAAAATACATTACTGAGATGTGCTTATAGCATAATTCTTTTGCATTAACGCTAAGTGAAATATGAACACCTTGTTTTCAAATGTTTTTCTTGGAATCTTTCGAAACTGAAGTTCTGCTGATGCTCCTCCACAGCCTAGTTGAAATAAAATTGTATTAGTCAAGTTTTGATTCTGATACCAGTTTAGTATAGAGTTTATGGAGGGTTTCTGATACATTTATTACAGGTTTTGTTTATTTTTTTTTACTATAAAATCTTGTAAAGGAGATCAATCTGATGTCTGGGCGAGACTTGAAATTATAGGGAAAATAAGCTGTGATTTCAGTGTACAACCCCACAGCTCCGTGAGTCAGCGCCGAACCGTGCGCTGGCACGGTGCTGCTGTGCTGCGAGTGTCATCTTCCACATAAACGGCCGTCGGTGCGACCTGTCACGACGGGCCGTGTGGTGTTTATCCGAGGAGAAGACTTCTAGCTTGTGCCGTGCGATTCCGACACACAGCTCCCTCCCGATCCCATGCGAGTCCTGAACTGCTGTGATGTTGATTGCCACTTTCCTTCGCGCTGTAGGAATGACGTTTTTAGTGCATTTCTTCATAAAAAAAGACTTTGTTAGCTTGAGACTAGCTCTATAACTATATTCTGGTAGGGAGACTAGTAGAAGCAGAAACCTAGTTAAGTTGGCTACGATCTAATGAGGGACTGTGGGTAGACAAAGTGTTAAACGTCTATTTTTCAGCAGTGGAGCGTGTCTGACTTTCTAGGGTTCTCTAAGTATGGCCAAGGAAAACTTCAAACTGCGAGTCAATAAAAACATACTTAAACTATAAACTCCATTGCCCATTTTATAGAAAAATCTCAAAGCATTTAACAGGCGCTTACATTTTTAAAACGTGCCTGAGGCGACCGTAGTTACAAATGGTGTTATAATTGGGCGAGCTGAAGTAACGGGAAACTTATGCTGCACGGGTAAGACCAGAACCCAGCGGTCACCTTTGCCAGTCCCCTTGTTTACTGCAGGGCATTCCTCCAGGTGACGTTTATCACTCTTTTCCTGTAAGTGATGTTGAGAGACTGCTGTAAAGTGCTTGGTGTAATAAATACTGCTGCGTGTAGGCATGGCAGGTACTGCGACTGCAGGATAACTTTTGGCTGGGTGGTTGTATTTCATGATTTGGTTTTTCCTGTGCGCAGAGCTGGGAGGACTTCTGAAGTACGTTCGACCCTTCTTGAACTCCATCAGCAAAGCAAAGGCAGCCCGCTTAGTCCGGTCCCTGCTCGATCTGTTCCTTGATATGGAGGCAGCAACGGGACAGGAGGTGAGATTTCAATTTCAGCAACAGTCTGTTCCTCAAAAGCCTTCAGCATCATTACCTGACCTACTTTGTTTCACACTGAAGAATTATTCATGACAGGAAACATTCATTTAATGCATTTGGATATATTCTATTAATAAAACATTAGATAATTTAATTCACTCATAACCATGCTTTTCTGCAAGCCTCATCCTGGTGGGGGTTAGGAGTAACTCTCACCCTGGCAATTTTTCTTAGATTTGTGTTGCTTGAAATTAGGTGTAAAGCATTAGTAATATTTTGTAGTGCAATTAGTGTTTCGGATATGAGAGGTGAGATGTGCTATACCTGTCCCAGGGAGCTCAGTCTAGTGGAAAACTGGGGCAATGTGCGATGGCACAGAGCTAGAGGAGTGCTCAAGGTCTGTTCCAGGAGTAGGTGGGATTAGAAGATGGTATCACTTAGCATCTTTCAACTGGAGACATGAAGGTGCGTTGTATGGGGACACAGTGTGGTGGATGTTTCATTCTACAGAGGGTTTCTGAGGCGTAGGAGTTACTCCTGAAGCGGGAGTGGAAAGCATTTTGGAGCTACCAAGCGTAAACTACTTCCAGTGAATGAACTTCTCCGTAGAAAACCCAGTGAGTGTAAGATAGCCCACAGTTAGGATTTACTCCATTCCCATTAGCTCCCTGGCACTTGGTTATTTCTTTTTTTTTTGTCCATGTGACTTGTTGGTTAGGGGGGCATGGGAGAAGAAGAGGAGCAACTTGTAAACGAGGAGGAGCCACTTAGAGGCGGCGTTGAGCCGCGGTAGTGTAGGCTGACACACCAAAGCAGTTAGATGGAGAGGGGACCTAGGGAGGGGGTGAGCAGCGTGTTAAGGACAGAGCCCGCGTAACGCTGCACACGCAGTAACTGGCAGATAACAGTCTAGAAGAGGATCTGCCGTGTGAAGAGGCAGATGGCATTCTTGTTAGCCATATTGTCGCACGAGTATCATCCTGTAGTTCAGATAACAGAGCAAATGTTCTTCATAAGCTGTTCGGTTCTTGTGGCTTGTGTGTCATGTTATGGTAAACAGTGCCTGACAGAATCTTTTGCCTCCCTTCTTTAACAGAAGAGGTTAAGGGGAAGCAGTGTAGGATGTGCAGGTAAGGAGAGAACCCCTTAAGGGGCTGGGGAAAAATGAGTGGCTTCAGACTTTCTAAAGGTAGCTTGATGCAAATGATGATATTTGAATGCAGTCTCAAAAGGTGGCATTTTATGGGAGGAGAGGAACTTGGAGTAACAAAGATGGAGACGTGATCCAGGTAGTCAAAACAGTCCCTTTCAGATATATTCAGAAGCCAAGCCCCAGACCTTAAGGAATGGTAACACCTAACCTGTGAGGTTCTTGATGTGGTAATCCTGAATATGTTCAATACCTCAGAAATGTTCAGAGGAATATTTGCTTCCCCAGTGTAAAGTATATTAAGAAGACTCCCAAGAGTCCAGTAAAGCAATGAAATTAGAGACTTCTCCTACTCCTAATGCTCCAGCTATCACTGTGCAATAAATTGCAACTTCATAATGGCTTTTCATAAAATGTCCTCATTTAATAAGAAGTGACAAGGAGCTGACAAGTCCCACAGCGTAGTACTGCTACAGAGCTGCTCCAGAAAGAACTGTGATCCAGAGGCTTTGGAAAAAGGCATTCCTGAACCTAGCACCGCAGTATTACTTACTGTGTATAATTGCCCAGTACTAAATTGGCACCCTCTTCTAATTGGGGCGGAATGCGGCTGCTTTATTCATCGAGAGAATCTCATCAGTCTTAAAAGAGGAGAAGCCAGTAGGTTGCTTTACTCTGCTTTTAACAATGATAAAACATCCAGTGTCACTTACTGACTGGCTCCTGGCACCTAACTTTGTTGTAAACTGAGGAGCCCAGGCACCTCTGCTGCTTTGTACTACTAAAGGACACACGTGGTCTGACATATTTAAGCCCTAAAACACATACATTTCATTTTCCTTTCTTTGTAGAGCAATTGAAAGTACAGTTCTCTCTGTGGCCAAATGAAATGGTGCAAAACACGACTGGAAGAGACCTCAAAAGCCTTTTAGGCCATCCCTTACCCTAAGGCAGAACCAATTCTCATGTACCCAGATGTTTTTATTTCAAACAAGAACACAGATGTTTAAGAAATACTGTTAGGATTTCAGCAGCAATTTTAACTGGTGAAACTTTGGAAGCTAGATCTTTATTTTCATATTCCAGTGTGGGAGGGTTGTCCCTGGTGGTCAGAAAAAGTTTCTGGAAGCCAAATGCATTAGAAAAGCCATGACAGAAGGTGGTCTGATTTTTTTGTTTGTTTGTTTGTTACAATTAAAGCTTAGACTAAACCTTAGTTTGCCTTCTGAACTTTACTTTCTCTGGTAATACTTGTTACAAGTTGTATAATACAGTGAACATAGTTACAAGGTGCAGGAAGTTAGTCTAGCAAGTAGAATCTGAAAATATGTAACACAACTCTAGCTGTTGTACCTCATTTTGTGTAACATTTTTGTGAGTGTAAATTCTGCTATTAACATGATGCAGCCTGAGGCTAGCGTATATTGTGTGTGGTTACCAGTGAGTACTTGTTTAATAGAGGTCGCTTAGCCTCGCAGTGTTGAGCTGCAGTTCTTGTCAAGCTCCACCTTATCTGGGTAATGCTGAAGGTCTGGTTCATGGAGACACTTGGGGTAGGCATTAGGGATGAAGGCTGCTAGCTAATCTCCAGGTTCGTTTTAAAGTAAAGCTAATTCGAGGTTTAGCGATGCTGCTGTTGAGACTGGAACGACTTATTTCCTTAACCTACATTGTGGAGATTCAGGCTGTGTTGTATTTTTGTGTTGCTTTGTAGGAAATGATTGAACCATACTGCTGTTTTAAAGAGGGGCAGCAGAAGGCTTTACAAATTTCTTTCTGCTCCCTTTAAGGTTGACCTGTGTTTAGAGTGTATTGAATGGGCCAAATCAGAGAAGAGGACTTTCTTACGCCAGGCTCTGGAGGTATGTTACGTTGTGCATCCCAAACCTGTGTAATAGCATCTTCCTTTTATCAGATTTAATAACTCTAAAAGTAGAGGACTTCTAGTGTGTTTTCCAGATCTTTGCATGTGTAATAGAAGGGCGACAGTGATCATACTAAATGCCAGTGTCTCCTCGAATAGAGAGGATTTTACCCGTTGTATTTAGTTCTAGCCAGTTGTCCAAATGGTAGATCTTGCAGAATTGGATCATGTGATGTAACGAATACAAACTGAGCTAGTGAAGTCTGTGCAGACAAGAGTATAAAGTTTAATTTTACAAAATAAATCTGTACTACCTTTCTCTGGCTTTACTCACAGCAGTTCCTTTTCTGTTCTCCAGGCGAGGCTGGTCTCTTTGTACTTCGATACCAAGAGGTACCAAGAAGCACTGCAGCTAGGTAAGTTTCCCACTAGGTGGTGGTAGTAGTTAATTGCTTTGAAATTAGTCTTGAGGCTGTCAAGGGAAAGGACCAACTACGTCATGTTCTTTGATAAGTTTTGTAGGACTTGGGCGTTAATTTCCTCAGTGCTGTACCAGATCTGCCATTTTTTACTATAGTGTGGTGATAAAAGCTTCAAGAGATCTCATCATTCTCGACGTGTTCATTTCAAATAATTCTGGAAGCAAAGGGGAATTGTATCCAGTTGAAGCCATCAGATTTGTCTCCTGCTGTAACATACGCATTATACAGCTGTGGTCAAAGAGTTGAAGGGAGAAGCCAGATTTCTTTGGCTTGCTCAAAAACAGCCTCAATATAAACAGTAGTAATGCCAGGAAATGGCAAACCTCTGAGGATGCAATTAGACCAGCTCTTGTGAAGTAGTGTAACGGCTTTAAGAATTTGCTTCTACACCACCTGAGATATGGTAATTAACCATGTGAACTCTCCTGCTCTGCTGCAAAGCAGAGTAAAGCAGGTCATCTTACACAGCCCAACTCCCTTTGGTGCTTTACAAATGCTCATTTTGCAAATGACTGCAGTGATGTGAGAAGAGGTTTAAGCTGGCTAAAGGGTATTTGCACAGACCACTCCACCAGCTCAGCACGTGGGTACGAGCAGGGATGAGAGATGACTGCGCTGACATGAACAGAAGTGCTCACCTGGGCAGTGGTGATGCTTCACCGGGGACCCATAAGTTCTTAAACAGTGTGGTGGCAAGAGCATGTGTCATGTCCGGAGTCGCCTGGGTGACTTGTATCTGATCAGAATATAAAGTTATCTTAAGTGCTCTGATACATGGAATTCAATATCAAGTTAGAATTAGTTTGCATATGGATGGGTAATGACCTCAGGCTTAAGCTCATCAGAGTCCACACGCCAATGCTGTGCTTAATTAACTTAGTCACTTGAGTGATGGTGGTACAGCTTAGGGAGTTGTGAAGGCCTTCAAGTATAGGACAACCTCTCTGAAAGCTCTGTCAAGATACCGGTGTTTTGGGCTAGCATTTCTATGTGGCTGGCCAAGAAGACATGATTATGTCTGCAGCTGAGGGGAGTAGATGCAAGAAAAGAGTCCCTACAGGGTGTTTATAGACAGAGACTGTTTTTTTCCACCCTGCTGTATGTTTTCGGCTATGGTTTTTGGCTTCTAAGCGGAGCAAATGAGGATAAGGTTCTCGTCTCTGCTTGCCCTAAGTTAGTTCTTTGGTTTGTAGGGGGAGAAGGAAGGGGGAAACTTTTCTCTAAGGTTGGCTCTTGCTGTCTTCACAAGGCTTTAATGTGACGGTTTATCTACGCATTTCTTAGGCTATCCATTCCAGCCTCCTTAATTTGATCTGTAGATGTCTTGTGCTTAAAACATTCCTTCCTCATCCCATATTCTTCGGATTTGCTTGAAAATCCTCAGGTCTCACCCTAGGCGAATGATGCAGGAACGGGCAGTACTTCTGGTTTGATTGGAGCTCTGGATGTGAGTGGTAAATCATACTGTCATCTGGGGAAGGTGTAACAGAGTGACAATCTGAACCGCACAACCCATCCTTGACTTTCTGTTGAGCGTGTGCTGCTGGTGATGAGGTGGCAGAGGCACCCTGTCCACATACCCAGCTATTCTCACTGCCCTCTTCCACCTCTAGCACAGAACTGGTTCATTTTTCAGCTCTGGATCGATGCTCAACTGCTATTACTTCCTTTCCTTTGTTTCTTCTTGGAAGAACAGGTTGTGTAAGCCTAACCTCCCTTCCTCAAAGCCAGTTCTGCCTATGCGGGAAGAAGGGTGTCATCTGGTTTGTGTAGTCACTGGTAGCAGATGTGGAGCAGCTTACAAAGGTTCTTTTTCTTCCCCACTGCTAGGCTCCCAGCTTCTTCGGGAATTGAAAAAGATGGATGACAAGGCATTGCTGGTGGAAGTGCAGCTGTTAGAAAGTAAGACTTACCATGCCCTGAGCAATCTGCCAAAAGCAAGAGCAGCTTTAACCTCTGCACGGACTACAGCCAACGCAATCTACTGTCCACCTAAACTGCAAGCAGCGTTAGACATGCAGTCAGGTAAAGCCCTTCAGGAGAAGGGGAGAGTCTGGGACTTGTCATGGTGCCTCAGTTGACTGATATTTGTTTTTTCCTGAGTGAGTCATAGAAAACGATGCTAGATGGGACCTCAAGATACCCACCCCGTAGTCTGCCCGGCTGCCTCAAGGCAGGATTAGCTATAATTACGTTGTTCCTGACATACGGTTATTCATCCTGTTCTTGAAAACCTCCAGTGGTGGAGGGTCCATAACCTCCTTAGGCAGTACAGCATTACACCTCGTTAATGTAACTGTAACGTTGTTCCTGACCGAATTTGCAGGCACTTACCTGAACTGCTCCGAACTTGTCTGTCTTAACCATTCCCCAAACTGCTTTGTCTATCAACAATGTCTAGAATATCTGATGAACAATGGTGGGAAAGGAATGCCACAAGCAAACAATAAGGGGGTGCTGACCATATTTACGTAGATCCACAACTTTGGTGGTGGTTCCTTCTTGAGTTTGCTACCCATTGTCCTCAAGAGAGGACACGGATGTTCTTCTTACAGCAGTAAGGTAAAGGGGGGCACAGGAGGAAAGGAGTCCCTTTTCTGAAGTGCCAGATGAAGCACTGGGCAAACAAATCGTTCTGTCTTCTTCCAGTTACATTCGGAATTAACTCTGATGCCTGCCTGTTTGTTCCTCTCAACAGGTATTATCCATGCAGCAGAAGAGAAGGACTGGAAAACAGCCTATTCATATTTTTACGAGGCGTTTGAGGGATATGATTCAATTGACAACCCAAAAGCCATCACTGCACTGAAATACATGTTGCTGTGCAAAATTATGCTTAACATGTACGTGGCAAATGGTTCTGCGAAGAACGCTTCCTACATTTAAATGGGAAAGGCCTCTTGTATATAAGACTCTACAGTAATGAAAGAACTAAATCAGACAGGCTTTGCTGTTTGTCTTTGTTTATGACCTATTCAGTGCTTCTGATACAATGTTATTTGAACTTTAGTAATTTGTTATGAATTTTTGAGGCACACTTGAATTTAAGCTGACCATATTGTTGAATAAATACTCTCTTCCCTTCCCTCCCCTCTCTAGCCCAGAAGATGTGCAGGCATTAGTGAGTGGAAAGCTTGCTCTGCGGTATGCAGGAAGACAGGTATAGAAACTTAATCCTTTCTATCTTCCTATTATCTCTGAGAATATTGTCTTATTGTGTCAAATATTTTCATACCAAAATACCCTTCACTTCTGAGTATCCTGAATGAGATCCAGAACTGATTAAATTACCATAAATCAATTGACTTCAAAGGGAATACAGTGATTTTCACCACCTGAGAATCTGGCCCTCTCACTTTGTTTTCTGTTTTTCTCCTCCTTGTTTTCTTCATGAACCTCCAAATGCCTAATGGTGTAAGGTACTCATCTGAACCCTCGTCAGCTGCTCCGCAGCCATGGATCCGATGTATTTAAATTTGAGTTATTCATTGTTTTTACTTGTGTTGTAGCAAGTCCTGAAAATCCATTCATAGCAGTGAGGCTGAGCAGCTTGAGACCTAGATGACTGTAAGGTGGAAGGCAGGCAGCTGGGGAGTTGTTACATCAACTGCTTATTCCAACGTGTTAACTTGCCAGTCTGTGAGTGCCACCCCCGTATTAAATCCAGGGATGCTTACGTTAAGTAGAGGGCCAGGAGCCAGGCGTGCCAGGGTTTGAGCCAGGCTTACACACTGATGCCCTCGGTGGCTTTGGTCTGCCAGCTATTTGCTTTGACGCAGGAGCTAATACCCACCTACCTCACAGAGGACTGGGGAAGCTATTTAGTAGAGGAGGATGAGGTCAGTGAGCATAGGTGCACAGAACAGAGTCGGAAGTAGGGATATCCCTGCATTATCCCTGCTGGATCACAAAGGGCAGCTGTGGCCCTGCTTCTTCCTCTTCCCCCTGCTGACAGCTGAGTTGGAGGCTTCTTTTCAGAGTGCTGAGGGCTCTTCCTCCTTTCCATGGATGAAATCTCAGCTGTTCCCTGCACTGTCTTGAGACAACAGTGACCACAAGTTCCTTGAGCAGCTGTGGAAACTGAGCTTAGGGAGCAGAGGGAAAGTGGACAGCCTTGGGGGGCAGTTCAGTGGGAGAGATGGTAACAGAAGCATGGGCCTCGTGTACCGCAGCCACCAGGCTGTCCTGTTCCTACTGCACTTGTGGCTCTCACCACTTGGAAGCTATTGTTCCAGTGGTGTTACTGTGCTGTTTAATATCAGTATGGTAGTTTGGTTGTGGCAGAGTCTTTTGCTTTGTTTCAGGAACTGGGTAGATGAGGAATGTTTTCTGATGCTGTTGGTGATAGGGTGTTGGTAGGACTTCTGTTGTGCTTCTGTTGCTCAGCAGAGGCAGTGTGGCACGCTGAAGGGGAGAAACGCAGCTTAAGGGCTGAAAATGGCCACGTTCATTAAGCAAGTGTGCAGTTTCCTTAATTGTATCAAAGTTGCTCCCAACCTGCAACCTGATAGGACCTGCAGCTGGTATTCTCAAACCTCGCAAAACTGGAGTTTTTTGCTGCCGTGAAGCTGATTTCATGCTGTGTCCTGCAGCTGTTCTGCATGTTCTCCTTTTTAGCAGCTGTTCTTACTCTGCCTGTGTGGAAGTAAAACTGACATGGCTTTGTAGCAAAAGGAACATTCCCTCTTTGCTTCTTAAGCACGTCCTTGTTATACCACACAGTTGGCATAATAACACTGGAAGGAGAATTCAGGAAAAATAACCTACTCTGATTTTCTTTCTCTGCAGACAGAAGCGTTAAAATGTGTGGCACAGGCCAGTAAGAACCGATCGCTGGCAGATTTTGAAAAGGTGAGTCAGGAGGAAGATAGAAAATGGGACCTGGCTGGACAAAACATTCAGAAATGCCTGAGTGGAATGTTGTAGGATCTGCTGCATCCCACAGCAGGAAGCCATATAACAACATCTGTAGAAAGCAAATACCCCACAATAATCAACTTTTTTGCAGCATGAGGAGTAGTAGCCTGCTTGACACTAGATTTTTCTGGTTTTGAAGAGCCAACTCAGAACGAGTTTCCTGTACTTCTGATGCTGTTCACTGGGATGTGTGCCTTCCCAAAAGTTTTCCTGAGTTCAAGAACACTACAAAGATAAAGGAGGGGATTCCTATGCCAGGGAATAATCCTGTCATGCTGATTCCTGAGTGTCAACCGGAGATTTTCTGACTTGCTAAGCTCCAGCAGTGTAAAAATGAAAGATGCTTGCTGCAAGGTGCTTGAAAGACTGTTAGGCTGTGGTGATCTCCTGGCCTTTCAGTTAAGTTAGGGGATTAGATTAACCGCTGATACTGTACTGGGCAGGGAGGGGAGGCTATTTTATACTCAGAGGGCACAGAGGACAGCAGGCCTGTCACTACCTGAATGATTTGTTCCCACTGTGTCTTCCGCAGGCTCTGACAGACTATAAGGTGGAGCTCAGGGACGACCCCATCATAAACACTCATTTGGCTAAACTCTATGATAACTTATTGGAACAGAATCTGATCAGAGTCATTGAACCCTTCTCCAGAGTACAGGTAAATGTTTCCAGCAAGCACACCAAAACACTGGCACCTCTGTCCCCTTCTGTTGGTGTGTAACTGGAGGACCGACTTGTTTCCATACAGAATGCTTTTTACTCGTTGCTGCTCAGCACATCCAGAGCTCAAGGATTCATCAAGTTTAACTGAAAGATGATGAGGAAAGGGTTGAGGGGAATTTTGGAAACCATATTCCAGAATCATTGTTCTTTCCACCTATTTAATTTATACACATTGAAAGGTGGACATGCTTTTAACGTTGAAGGGAACACCATTTGGCTATTAAGGGCTCTTTCAGGGTGTGGGTGAATCTGCAGTAATCTTGGAGAAGAAATGAGTTATTTCATGTTTCGCAATGAAATGGCTTTAGGTGTCTGGCTCATAGCTAGTCAATCTTCAGTTAGAATCGGATATGAAATTTGAAGGACATGAAGCTGCAAAGCAGAGAAAAACATTGTAGGTTTTAGGCCAGAGCTTTTACTGGCCCTTGAACTGTTGTGTAGAAGAGCCCCATACCTCAGTGTTGTGTGTCAAAAGTACAGCTAAAGATTTATTTAACTCTATTAATCTCTCTTATAGATTGAACACATATCCAGCCTTATCAAGCTCTCAAAGGTAAGAACATCACTAGAAATCAGTGGCATGTCTTAAGAGGGCAAAGGAATTGCGGTCAAATGGCATTTGCCACCAGGAAATAAATGTAGGCTATTAAACCTGGTAGGTCAGCTCTGTAACAGTTTATAGGCAAATACCACTGTTGGGAACTTAACCTTAGCATGGACAGTTTCCAGGAGTCATTGGACTGGCTCCCTCTGCACTAGGACTTTACTGTAACATCGCCGCCTTTTGCATGGGTTTCATTCCCTGTGTTACCATTTACTTTTTATCAGAGACAGATTTTCCTCTGCAGTAGTGACAGCTCATGTCATGATCAGATCAGTCTTCCTCGTTGACCTGCGTTTAATTCTCGTGAGCATGCCCAGAGGAATCTTTCTAGACCCTTAAGAAGTAGGATCCAGCTAATCACTGATGGAAATTTCATTAGGGATGCATATGTCACATTGACTATTGCAATAACTGCTTTAAAGACAATCCCAGACAGCTTAAATCTTAGGAAAATCCCCTGTAGTCTCCAGCCAGTTGCATCCCAAAGTGCTTTTGTCCTGCATGGGCATTAAGACCACAGGTTTGGAACTGTCCTGAGCTCCAGCCTTCAGGGTTGTTACATCATCTGTCTTCCTGTTTTTGCCCATGCAAATCTTTTCTAGTCTAGCCCTTGGTGTTCAGCGCATGCTTAGTAGTTAGAGTAAAAGCTGGACTGCAGCTGGTTCTTAACTACAGCTGTGTGTCCTCTGTCCAAAGAGTGCAAGAGGGGGAGCTGCCTCCTGTGGGGCCTTGCCTCGCACTGGGCAGGAGATTGTCTCAGTACTGAATGGCTTAGCTGAAGCTTGGCCAACGCTTGACTAAATATTTGCTGAAGCAAGCTAGGATGCTCCTAATGATAATGCCTGTATGAAGACAGATGCACTGTCTTCTGTGGAACAAAAGGGCAAGACATCTTGGTGCTCTCACCATTAAAAGCTACTGCTTAATTTCCTATGTCATCTAAAGCATATGGTAGTATCAAAGCAGCATGCAAGGAAAGATCTGCCCCGACATCACGTTCTGGGATAAAATAGCTGCTTTCAAGCAGTGCTTATATCCTGCCAGGGCTGTTGAGTGTGGACTAGTAAAATTTGTATTTCATTATATAGTTCTGGGAGACTTTTAATTTTTTTTTGCTTCAATTTCAGGCTGATGTAGAAAGGAAACTGTCACAAATGATTTTGGACAAGAAATTTCATGGTGAGTCTCTGCCTCCTTCAGTCTTGATTGTCTTGTCACCCACGGCCAGGTCACATATAAGAAAGCTTTGGGTAGATTCTTCTTTATCACTGTGCCTTTGAACTTATTGTGCTCTGCTCTGCTTCTGACAGCAGGCATGCAGGTTAACAGGCACTGTGGGAAGAGTACATAGCAGTGGGTTTATTTGTTACTCTGTCATCATGGAGGCTGTTCTGTTGCTCCTTCCATCTGCCCTGATTAATCTTGAGGGTTGATTTCTCACAAATCAGAAACCACACTTTAGTCCTTACTTCCTGCAGCTGCGTCCAAGAACAGTTGTGAGATCCACTGGTGGGCTGTGCAGCAAAGATGCGCTGTTCTGCCTTGGAGCTTACTGCTGTACGTGGTCACCTTTCCCAGCTGATGGTTTGGGTTTGTCTGGGACCACAGGGAGCTGCTTCTTTAATTTACCCTCGAGGAAGCAGCTCTGTTCTTGTTTATGTTGTCCCTGGTGTCGATTTAGAAAACTCTCTTGGTCTGGCTGAGCAAGATGAATGGGAGCTGGCTAAAAGAGGCACATTGCTTAGAGAGAAGCTCAGAAATGGCAGAACCCAGCTGCAGTGCCCATCTGGCACCTGGAAATAGTTTAATTATAAAATGGCTTCTTTGCCTTGCACCCGTGTCTGTTGTGCTGAGGCATCCTGCTGGGCACAAGGGCCTTGAGGAGGAAGGCAGCAGTTAGGAAACGTGCAGTGATGAGCATCTCCTGGATGCGTTTTCAGGCCCCTCTCCAGGCTGTTTCTTTCTGGGTAAGCTACCACTAATGCAGTCTCGACAAAATTGGCCAGCTAATCTAATACAGCCCCTCAGCCCCTTCCAAGCCTGGTGCAGCTGGCCGGACGTCTGTTGGGTAGATCCCTGAATGTCTGCTGTCTGAAAGATGAGATCTGTCCAACAACGTGACCCATCGAGCGTCACATTGGTAACCGCAGCTTTGTGTCCACAGGCATCCTTGACCAAGGCGAGGGAGTCCTGATCATCTTTGACGAACCTCCAGTAGACAAAACTTACGAAGCTGCCCTCGAGACTATTCAGAATATGAGTAAAGTAGTGGATTCGCTCTACAACAAAGCCAAGAAGCTAACATAGGTGAGTGGGCGCAGGAGCCGGAGGTCGCAGCTGCTCCGGACCTATCGCTCCTCCCAGGCCAAGGTGCGTTTGTCCTCGAGGCTTGTTTTCTTTCCTCTCGATTGACGTGGCTCTGTTTTCTTTTGCAGAGTTGAATTTGCTAGCTGTCATTTGGAGAGTGTGTGTGACAGGAGAGTGAAACCTTTGGGAAAATGTTAGGAGACTTTTTTTTCTTTGTTCTACTTTTCGCTCGGAAAGTTTTTAAACTTCCTCATCCAGTGCATCTTGTATTCCATACGATGCGTGTTCCAGTTTCCATGTAATCTTTACTGGCCGAACTTTGTATCTGGGGGGGGGAATATTGTTTAAACAAAGAGGGTATTCTAAATAAAAGGAAAAAGGCTTACACTACCTAAACATGTGCTTTCCACTTCCTGAGGGATGTCAGAGAGTTAAGCAGGGACAAAGTTTTGTTACCGATAGGTGCCCAAAACAGTTTGTTTCATCTCTCCCTCTACTCTGAAACCCGAGACTTACTGACGGTGTATAAGCAGCCAAGTTTATTCCATTTGTACTGAACCAAAAAACCCGAAATGTACAGACTGCTGGTTTATTTTTAAATCTTAGATAAGGCCTCAGATCCCCTCAAAAGCAGCTCCACAATGATTTTCCTGAAGGCTTTCGCACCTGAGGAACCTGCTTCAGAATTGTCATTGTGCTGTGCTAGCCCAGACTGACCTTGTGCAGCCGAAAACAGACAGCTGCAGCCACTGTCGAGACCATTAGGCCAGTTTCTAATAAAGGGAACAGCGCAGGTTTCCCCCGGAGGCCTGCATTGCATGCTATTGTTTTAAAATAGACTAGATTTTAAATGTTTTAACTCTTCCCCCCACCTGCATTGGTAGGAAGAACAGGTGAGCAGGCGTTCCCCGAGTACTCGCCCCCCTGCGCAGCCGAGCCCCCGGCGCTGAGCAGGCCGGCGATGTTCACCTCCGCTGTGGAGCGTTTCTTTTCAACGTCCGATGCGAGACAGCTTGGCCCTTGTGGGATGACCTAGCGCAGCACTTGCTGGGGAGCTTCCTCGTTACTGTTCCCAAGTAATATATGTGGGGGGTGGAGCACAGTGTATTCCAGCATGTTTCATTTTATGGTGAGATTACTAGCTAGGTTTTAATGCCATTTGGGCAGTGTAAGCTTCTGCATCTCTGTCCTGCTGATCTTTATTTTTTCCTTTCCCCTCTGTCTCCCTTTCTCTCTCCCTTTCCACGTTTTCTTACTAAATTTATATTTTGTAAAAGGATTCTGTTTTATCAGGAAATATTTTGCCTTCACACTGAATCTTAGACTGGCTGATTTTTCTGCTTTCTGTTCACATTTTAATCTCTCCAACATTTTTTTTTTTTAAAAAACTTTCCATCTCATCCAGTCAGTCACTGTTTGGGTTTTTGGCACCATCAATATCAAATGTACAAACGGTTCTTGCTAACCAACACCAGGTATATCTGATGTTCAGATGAGTTCCAATAAAATAATTTTTTTTTCAAAATCTGTTTCCTGTCTTCAGCTGCTGAGGCAGATAACGTGCATGGTCGGTGCAGTTGCTCTTTTCGCTTAGGGAAGGGTGGCTTGCAACGCGAGCTGCGCATCTGTCCAGAGCTTCCAAAAGCATCTTCAGTGATTTCTGAGACAGCACAAGGGACCGTGTTTCAAGCAGCATCACTGAAGTTTTATGGATTGTTACCTGTTCTTGCAAGTTTTACCAACTGAAGCAATTTTGTCTTTTAATATTATTGAGGTGAAAAAATAATTACATCTGACCTCTTGCAGCTTGAAAATGCTCTGATGCTATTACTGGAGAGAGTCAAACTGTGTGTAGCGATGCAGTAGATTCATTTTAAGGCTAGAGAGGATTTTAGGGCTTAGTCAAACTGATACAAATCTTTTGTTTTCATGTGTGGAAACTCGTGCTTCCATCCCAGCCACTGCCTGGTCAAACCGATGCGGGTCTGCATCGGCCGGGAAAGAAACCTGGCCTTTAAGCGAACCACTGGGCGAGTTGGCTGGCGGAGGGCTCAGTCCCACGTTTCCAGTTAAATGCACGGTACCGGGTGTTGGTGCTTGCCCTGGTTTCGGGCTGCAGCCGTGCCTCGTCCGTGGCCCTCGTGCTGGTGGCTGCAGCCAGGCTGCCTCGGCTCCCAGGGTGAAGGGAGCGGGATGTCTTCAGTTCCTCCCTGCAAAACTTTCTGGTGCCCTTCTCCAGCTCCCACGCTGGAGGCAGGACATCGGCACCCTGCTTACCTGCCCGGGGGCTCGATGCCGGCCGTGGCCTCGGACCGCGCGGCGTCAGGATGCGCCCATCTGGTGCCCCGGCCGACCCGCCTCTCGCTGCGGGGCTGGTGCCCCTAGGCAGCAAAATGCAAAGGACGTAACTCCTGCTTGGGCTTGGCTTCCAGGGGCAATGCAGTTCTGGTTTTCTTGATTGTTTTTTTTGAACTATAAATATCTCATATTTCCCCAAAGCTGCTCTGGCCAGTTCACTGTAATGCCACTTAAGTGGCGTTTTCCCCCGGGGGTGCTCAGCTGTGGATAGGATTTGCTGATTTAGGTTGCTGATTGTAGGTGAATGAGGGGAAATTCATTCATGGAAACCGAGCTGAAGCCTGTGTGGGTGGAGATTACGTGCACAAACAGGGTGCCGAGGTGGAGAAAGAGCAGAAAAAGGCAGAGATTGCCTCAACGTCGTGCGTGTCCTCGGCAAGGACAGCGTCCGGCTCCCGTTGTCGTCTCTTAAAGGCTGAGAAAAGACAAAACCGGTCCCGACCCAGCAGGTGGAGAGCGGGAGGACGGGACCCGGAGTGAGCTGCAGCGGGGCCGTGGGGCCGCTGTCCCGATGGCACGTTCATCGTTCCGGCCCTCCGAGGAAAGCTGGGATTTGCCAGGTGTCTGTGCGCCCGTCTTTCACGTCCAAGCGTATTAAATTGGGGCCAGAAGAGCTCAAACGTTAGGTCTCGTTAAACCCTTTTGGCTTAAACTTCAAAAGGCTGAACTTAAAAACCAGGCTTTTACGCAAAGGCGACTTTCACGCTGCAGGGCTCCGCGTAATATTTTTAATGGCCAAAGGGCTTTCGTAGTAAGAGCAGCGCCCGGCAACGCCGAGCGGGCTGGGCTCGCGCACCCCTCTCTGCTCGTGGTGCAGGAAGCCCATGAAGCACGGCGCCAGCACCTGCGGGTCGGGAGCAGCAGCTTCGGCGGGGCTTTGGCCTCGAGGTTTTGCCTTCGCCCTCCACGTGCTCTGAAGCCCGGGGCTTTAGAGGCGGCTCCGGGGAGGGCCCGTTCCTGTCTCCCCTTCCCTCCCCGGGCACTGCGGGGAACCGGAGCCGCTGGGGCTTCCGGAGCCGCGGGCGTGGTGGGAAGGTGCGGGCAGGGGGAGGCTCGGATGCGGGGCACGGAGCGGTGAGAACGGGGCTCGGCTCGGTGCCGGCCGAGCAGCGGCCCCCGCAGCGGCCCCCGGAGCCCGGCAGCCCCGGGCAGCCCCGGCAGCGCGGTGACAGCGGCTGCGCTGCCCCGGTACCGCCTCCGGGCGTC
>VXAA01001642.1:32788-148565 GCA_013399115.1 Anseranas semipalmata
AAAATCAAAAAAAAAAATCAAAAGAAAACCTTACGAGAGATGGCTGTAAAAATTACACCCATGCACAAAGACCCGACACCACCCCGATACCGCAGTCTTGAGCTGGTGTTCCCTTATCAGGCCTGGGGACTGATAAGTTCTTTTCTTTCTTTTTTTTTTTCTTCATGTGCACAGTTCTAGTTTAGTTCTGGTCCATCGGTCGTTAAACACGCGAGCGAGAGGGAGGAATAACGTGCCATTTCTTTTTTTTTTCTTTTTTCACTTGAAACTCTTCATCGCTGTACATTGGAACCTGCTAATTATACATGTGTACGTATGTTTTTTTTAGTGCAATCTCTTCTGTAGATCTTTGTTGACCAAATTGGTGGGTATTGTTACTTATTAATTTATATTTGTCTCATTTTGTATGTATGTGTATAGTGTGTTTGTAAGTATGTGTGGTTTATAACCTGACAGACTGTGTCATGGGGCTCAGTGTGCCTGTAATTTAATCCCCTCCCCTTATTTTTATTTATTTTTGTACTGTGCTGATTAAATAAAATGCACTGACCATCCATTACACGGCAGCGTTTCGTGGCGGAGTCTTTTCTGCAGCGACCCGTGCGGGTCAGACACCTTCCGTGCCCGCGTCGCAGCGCTGGAAAATTGGATTTGCCTTGACGAAGGAGGGGTTTAACGCATCGGCTGCACCCGCGCCTTAATCGCGTTAATGGCACCGGGGTCACCCCGCTGCTGGTGGCTTCGGCGCGGGCTGAGCGAGGAGCGGGGCCGTCCCCGCGGCTGCACCGGGCTCTTGGGGCGAGGGGACGCGCAGGGCAGAACGGTGAAAGCGACGCCGGCGACAACAAAATCGGCCCGAACCAGGAGCTTAAAGGCGCCGAAGGTTCCCTGCCGCAGCGCGGCCGCCGCGGGAAGGTGAAACGCGGGTTCTGAGCGAGCCGGAAGGGGCGCGGGGACTCCGGTGCCCTCCCGAGCGTCACGAGCATCGTCTTCCCCGGGACGCCTCGCTGGTCAGAAACGGGCACCACAAGAGTGGGATGCAGCTAATTGGTCTTTTATTTATTACAGTGAATGATGTAAACAAAAACCCAGGTCAATTATAGTAGGTTTTTCTGCTTTTTTACATATTAAAATATCAACTACTTTAAANTTTTTAAAAAAAAAATTTTCAACAACTTAAAAAAAAAAAAAAAAAGGATTCATTGCATTATCGCCCCAGGCTGAAAAATCAAAATTCAATTTAGGCATAGTTAATTTATGGGAAAAAACAGGAATATATATATATTTTATATATTTATATATATATATAAAACCAGAGCAGGAACAGGTAATATATTTTATAAAGACACATTTCATCTCATACAATATTGCCATCTCATTGCATTAGAAATTTCCTACACACGCGATTTATTGCTGTCCATCATGATTCGATACAACCATTTCGTTGGAGGGATAGCGTATAAAAGTGCTGATTAAAACTCCTGCCGCTACCTTGCCTACGGGTTAGTGTCACTAGGGAGGCTTCGGGACTATTAGATACAAAAAGCGAGAAGTGCAAATAGAAAGGCACAGCAATGCCGAGGACTTTCCTTCTGGCGCTTCCCCGGGACGAGGCCATGCGCGCTCTCCGCCCGCCCAGGGTGTCGATGGCTTCAGCGGTGGCATTTCTGCTGCTGTGGGGCACAGGCTGGGATGAGGTGGCCATGGGGCGGTGAGGGGCTCGGGGTGGTCGCGCTCGGCACGGGGCATGGGGCACGGGGCAGGGCTGGGAGCTGGGACGTCGCCGCCGGCCACAGCGCTGCGGGGCAGCCTTCAGCGGGTGCCCGGAGCTTGCTGGCACCTGGAAGGGCACCTCGAGGACGCGGGGCAGCCCCAATGTGCAGGATGCTGCGTCCCCGAGCAGCTTCCCACGAGCGAGCGCCGGTGGCTGGAGATGCTTGTCCCGCTTAGCGCCTCAAGGTGCCCATTAACCTCAGGTCTCTGGCAGTGGTTGGGTATAAATGCTGCCCCTGCTCCCCGCGGCCATGGCATTTTATTTAGGGTGTGTTGGGGGTTTGCAATTCCTAAAATCCCAGAGCTCAGCCACACCAACGGGGCTGGAGGCAGCCGCTCCCCGGGGTGTCACCGCACGCGCCCCCGGCCACGGTTGTGTCCCGCGGGCTGCAAATCCTGACCTGACCAGCAGCGCCAGGACCTGGGCTACGTGATCCCAACAGCCCCGCAGCCGCCTCCGCTCACATACCACCGCCGCAGCCTGGTCTACGGCTCGCTGGCATTAAATAAAAAGCTTGTCAGCGTACCTGGCACGGAGGAGAGCTGGAGAAACCTCGGCCCTACGTAAACACAAAACACCCAGTACGAGGTTAGCCGAGCCGGCAGCCACGGCCGCGCATCAGCTAAAGTGACGCTGGCCAAAAAGCCGAGGTGATGGGCGGCGGGGCCACCGACACCCGACTGGGAAACCTCTCGGAAGGGCCTGGTCTGTGCTCCTGCCCTGGCCGGAGGCAGCGTCCGCATAGTGCAAAGCCAGGCAGCGCTGGGTCCGCAGCCCCCGTGCTCCGGGTTTCCAGCTGCGAGGCTTCCGCACGGGTCCTGGAGCGGCGAGGACCCGGCCAGCGCTTTGTTGTGGCCCTCCCCGAACCTCATCGCTGGGGGTACCGAGAAGCCACGTGGATCATATAAAAATTCTGCAAGGCCACTGGGTCCAAATGGGAACCTACTTAGGTCATTGGAGAGGGTAATTAAGGCAAAAACAATGCAGGTAGATTAAAAACAAAAACAAAAACAACACCTCTGCACTGTCAATCCCACTCCGCTTTGTGCTGGTGTAGCTGGCTCCCACCAACGTGCCTCTGCGTGCTAACGAACGCCAGCAGGGAAGCAGCGAGCCTGGAGCCGCGTGTCCACGAACCATCCCGACTCCGTGCGTGCCAACAGGGCTGGGAGAGTGCGGAGCGTCTCCGTGGCAGGAAAGCCAGCCCGCCTTCCCAAAGGTGGCTCCGTTTCCAGCGGGATGTGGTGCGTTACTGCCTGACTCCCTTCCCGAGCCAGGTGTCTTTGGTTCCTCCGGCGGAGGCTGCACAATATTGCGAAATGACACACAAAGAAACACAGAAGGGAACACGGGAGAGGGCTGAAAAATCAACGTGGGAAAGGGAGGAAAGGGTGTGAGTACCTATAAATGCTTTTGGGGAATAATTCAGAAGCACTTTCCCGATATTCTGGCCTGTTTTGCAAGATGGATACAGGTCACATTTGGCTATTTTAAGCCTTGGTTGCATGTGGTAGTAAAACCCTCTCCTGAATTTGGGTTTGCTAAACCTCTAGCTTTAGAGATCTTGTTGGGCGCATGACTCACAGCTGAGCATCTCTAAATTAATCCCCTTGAAAGGGCCAAGGCACAGGGAGGGCGATCAAAGCCCCACTCTGTCTTTCCTCCGCTCTCTCCCCGGGCTCGCCGCGCTGGCGGAGGGGATGCTAATTCCCCGGCACGCAGAGGACGAAACCGGAACGATGCTTGGTGAAATCCGGCTGGGATTGGTTAATCTTCGTTTCCACGGAGACGGTGCATTTCCGCCCGTGCAGGCTGCACTGGACCGGGTTGGTGACGCTGACTTGCAGCGCGCGCTTCTCACTGCAAGGCAAAGGGAGAGGAAGAGTCAGGGAGGGCCGGGACGCGTTTTCGGGTCAGGACGCGTCCTGCAGCGGGCAGAGCAGAAAGAGTCAAGGCAAGGAAGCCCCAGGCCTTTGGTCCTCGGCTGAGACCCTGCCCGCCCCCCCCACCCCGGTGGCAGAGGGTGCCCCCCGCGCGGGGCTTGCGGCATCGGGGTCGGTGCTGCCGGGGGGGTTCTGCTTCAGGGCCAAAGCAAAGGCCGGGTTGCAAAAGGCCTGGGGTCTGGTGCCAGCCGTGCCTCGCACTGGCCGAACGACCTTGTGAAAAATCACTCCCATCTCTAAAATTATAAAAACGGCAAGGACATCCCTCGTTCCTAGCTCGCGGATTAGAAATACAGCGCAACGTAGCTAAAAGGAGCGCAGGTAGTTATTTCTTTTCTGCTGCGCCGAGGGAATTCCTCGACAGACAGACAGACAGACCGACCCCGCAGCCCCTGGGTCAGAGCACCCTGCTGGGAGGCAGGGACAGGGCTGTGTCACCGCAAACCATTCCCGGTCGCTTTAACCCTTTAACCCAGCTTTGGTACTAAAAATGAGGGAAATAAATCATTCCACAGGAAAAAAAAATAATAATAATAAAAAAAAACAACTCCCCAGCCAGGCAATTGACACAGAGGGGAGTGGTTCAGTGGTAAAATCAAATTCTCCAACCAGCCGTGCCCGGTTTGGAGCTGAATTCCCAGTGCTCATCTGCAGCTGGGCCAGGGCCGCTCCATCCCCCTGACAAGTTTCTGATCGCCACGGGCCAGGGCAGACACCCAGGAATTGGGCCTCCAGGAAATCCTCCTGCGACTTCGCCTGTGCCCCAAACCCTGCTGGACTTCCAGCATTTCCTAGCACCGTATTTAGTGCTCTAAAGACTCGGAGCATCGACTCCGCCGCCTCTCGCGATGCTCCAGACACACCAAGGCGGATGCGCTGGGTTGCCATTCTGCGTATCTGCTGCTTTACCTCGCAGACACGAGGGCTTGCCGTGCTTTAGCTGTCACAGTGTTTCCAGTGATGCAGCGTAAGCCCTTTGTACAGCGCAGGCTTCGTTTTCCCTTCGTTAACACAGACTGCCCAAGACGCGTCGCATCCAATAAGCTCCACTTCTACGCACTTCACCGCTCCCCAAAAATGGAACGGTTGTTTAGTTTGGAGGGGTGCTGGCAGGGCAGCAGCACACAAAGCCCTCACGTTGTCCCAGGTATTTAATACTCATTTACTCTTGCCGCAGCGAGTTGAGGCTAAAATCCCTACTTAGTTTGCTATTTTTACCATGTCTTAGCAGAACGAGCTGTATACGCAGGAGAGCCTCCTGGAGATTCCTGCCACCATGTGCTCGGCAGGCAGGTTTAGCATGAAGCGTCTGTAGCAGGGCTAAGTGCTAACGACTCCTTTCTCCTCTTCTGCAGCCCTCATCAAATTATAGGTAAGAAGATAGAGGTTCTGTAGCCAATAATAGTTCAACCCATTTGACCCTTCTTCATAGCAATAAGCCAGCCCAAACCAGGGGAGAAGAATGGCACTCATCTGAATCCTGACCACAAGTGGGACCGAGCCTGGAACTCAGAACATCCCGGATGTATTTTGAGGTCTGTGGCTGGGCAATCTCAGGCAAGAAGCTAAATCCCTCCAGTTGTCAGCTCTTGTTGGAAAGAGGAAAATCCAGTACATGTCTACATGAGCTAACATTGTCCTGGGATACTGGGCTCTGGAGAAGATGCTTTCATCTTCAGTCCATGCAAAATGTCCATTAAATAAGTAAGTGCTCCTCTTCCTCCCCGTGTTTTCCAGATCCCAACATGACAATACTCATTCACCCTTCATCACATGTTGCTCTTCATGTGCAAACAGGTTTTAGCCTCAATGCATTTTGCCAGGGAGCAGGACAGCTCTTGAATGGCATCCAAAGAACGATCCCCTTTGCAAGTCCAACTAGGGATCACAAACCCCATCCTTGGTCTTCCCCGATGGCAATGCAACGCTGAACCCTGCCACCAGCTCCACAAGCAGCTCGACGTGCCGGGACCTCGCGTCTCTTGGATGCTGCTCCTGCGCTTGGTCAGTCGCCAACAAGGACGATGTTGGAAGCAATGTCGGCTTGGTTTCCAGTCCATCAGTCACATCAGCATCACACCTGTCGGTGCAGCAGCCAAAAGGGGAGATGACAGATGCTGGCTGCCCTGGAGTGAGATGGTTTATTCATTGACCAAAAGGGAGAAAACAGCTGTCTGCATCAGCCAGTGAACTGGAGTAAAAGTAAAAGACCTCCCAAAGCTCAGTGACACAACCAGATTTTACCGGGTAGCACAACTGGGGAGATGCTTCCCAAGTTCCTGCAAAATTTGGATCAGGAAGAGTCTGAGATGGAGACGGTCCAGCTATAATCCTGCAAGTCCAACGAAGTATTTCAAGGACAACACACGGTGAAAATACCCTTTGGAAAGTCATCGGTGCTCTGCAGGTCAAACCCAGCAAGAAACCAATGGCAGCAAAGGCAGAGATGAGTCTCACCTCCACTCAAAGTCTGGTGAACGGACCGAGTTTTCACTGCATAATCCTGTCCCACCGTTGTCCTTTGCTCTTCCACCTCTCCAGTTCGTTAAGATGAATCACAGTCAGGAAAAGGTTGTTATGGTGAAATTCAGGTGGAAGAATGCTTGGGCTATTAAATTTCAAGCTTGGAAACACAAAACTGGTCTTTGTCTCACCATCCCTGCTGTAATTCCATAAGCATTTCCATGGTCGCTCATATTTGAGGAACGTTTCTGAATTTACAAATTACATATGAATAATCTGCTGGCCATGTAAAGGAACGCCTGGGGTTTGTAATGAAGATGGGATATCTTGCCATCTACAGCCTGGCGGGCAGAACTGAACAGGGTGTTTATGGCCAATCCCCAGCCGAAGACGCGGTCGCTACGCGGGGAGCTCAGCGACATGCCCACGGTCATGGAAAGCAGTGCCAGAACGAAGAGCTGAACCCAAATTCTCTGACTCTCAAGATTCGCCTTTTAACCCCACACCCTCCCCAGCCCGTGGAAGAGCACGGGACTTGTGTATGAGCTTCCGTCCAGCAGCCGGTCCCTTCTCCCAGCCCGGGCACGCAGATCTGCCCGATTCGAAGCCGCTGCGCTGGTTCAGGTGCGGTTTCTTACCGAGAACAGCTTCAAAGGCAGCCCCTCTGATCACCACGCAGCAGCTGCCTGCACGCTGGGAAGAGCTGGGAAGGTTTTGCAGTCTGGAGAAGCCCCCTGAGCTCACCCTTCTGCTTGCATCCCCCTGGAGACCATCCACACGACGTCAGGGCTAACACAGCCGGAGATCCCAAGCACAGCTCTGCCCCTGAGCCCAGCCCTGTCTGAGCTTGCTTATGGCAGGTTTGGCTGCTCACCAAGCCCGGACGTAACCTGAACACTGACGGAAGTAAAGTCAATTAGGACAAAATGATGGATGCTGCTGCCGGGCATCTTCTGGGAAATAAAATTACTTATTTTTAACAACTATTCCATTAGAAGAGGCAGCGAGATGCAAGCGCTGGCTGAGAGCCTGCTGGGGAAGAAATGGGAGCCCCCAGCACCCAGGCATGAAGCTGCCTGCAAGGGTGTAAAGAACAAAGTGAGAGCTGTCGTGGGAAAGTCAGGATCCAGCCCAGCACCGCTCCAGCCCTGCCGAGGAACCGCACCATCAATACTGCTTTAGCGTCACATGAAGGCCTTGGTGTTTTGTGACAACACAGGTCTCTTCATACAGCTGCAAACAGTATTTCTGGGTGGAAGCAGCCTCCCTCTTGACATCCCGATCTCAGCTGGTTGCGTGCACAGGGTCTTCTCTCTGCTGTTGGGATTTACGGCTCAGTGAACCCTGCAGGACTCGGTGACTTCTCTCCCTTCATCTGCTCCGAGCCATCACAGCACGCAAACTGCCTTTATCAGATTACTTCCCTTCATCGGTGCTCCAGTCTATTGCCTTTGTGCTCATTAGAGAAGTTAACGGGGAAGAGCTGAGTGTGTGAGCGTGGATGGAGGTTAAGCGCCACGAGTGTCGCATGAAGAGTGCCCGCGTGCACGAGCAACCACGTCCCGCAGCGAGCGCGTCGTCAGAAACACGGTGAGAGCTGATGAGACACCTGGGTAAATGCTGGCAAAAGGGAAACCAGCGGAGAAGGGATGACTCAGAGTGGAAGCAGACTACTGGCCCATGAAATGTGAGAGTTTTGACTGAGCATTTAATCTAGGACCTCGGGGAAAACACAAGCCAAGTAGCGCATAAATGGCCGCAGACATCTGTCAACACCGTTGATAATACAAAAGCATCTATGTCTCCAGTAAGTGGTGGGAAGCAAAACGAATGAAGAAAAAGAGTGGAGAAAGATCAGAGGGAGTTTCTGCGGAGACAGCGGGTAGAAAGCTAAATAAATGTATTGTTAAATAAACGTTAAACATACAAGGTGCTTAAGAGCAAACACAGATGACTTGGAGCATCTTGAAAGGCATGGAAACAGAGCAAAGCACGAGTCGATGCGATGTTCTTCGTGTAGCTGTGAGCGCGAGCAGGGCTGATGAGCGCAGGGCGAGCGGTACCCAGCCGGCAGCCGGGATGCCCTGGATCAGCAGCCCCGTCCGTCACCCTCGGCTGGCAAGCGAGCAGAACGCGCAGGTGACGTGGCCTTTCGGTGACGTGCTGCCAGCACATGGCCACAGCTAGTGTGGTCACAGTGCGGGAAAGAAATTCCTTTTAGGACTCAAAATTTGGGTAGAAGATGGAAAACGGAGTAAAGGAAGCACGTGATTTTCGTGACAAGCCGGAGGGATTTAAATGAGGCTAAGCATGCTGTGCAGTGCGAAACGAGGGCTCAGCAGCAATAAACTGAATGGGATGTATTCTGGAGGGAATTTTTTAAATGGCCAAGTCTTTCTAGAGTTTAGATCAAGGCCTCTCCTCTGGAAAGAGCCATCACTGCGACTACTGGGTTATAGGTTGGACCGGATGATTTATAGGTTGGACTGGATGATCTTGGAGGTCTTTTCCAACCTAAATGGTTCTGTGATTCTGTGATTCCGTGATTCTGTGAAGGCTTCAAGACAACGCGCAGCTGCGAACAAGATGTTGGGAAGCATTAGGAGCAGGACAGCAAACACTGAGCACTGTAACACCTGATGCAAGCCAGCGCTGCAGGCTCATCGGCTGCTGGCTGCAGCGTGTGAGGGGTCAGAGATGAAGAACCACAAAGGCTCACAGATGAAGGGAGGCTATAAAAAAAAGTAACCAAAAAAGCAGCAGCTATCTTCTGCACGAAGAAGATACACAGGAAGTGGTGATAAAAAATACAGAGGACTAAAAAAAGGCAGTTCTCAAGTGCCTACTTCTAACAAAAGCCCAAAAGACAAACTAATATTGGGAATTTCAAGGTGGGTTCGAATACTTTTCCGGGCAATGTGTCGCTGCCGTGGGTCGCTCCAGGCTGTGCCACTCACTGCTACCGCGTGGCATGGAGGGGAGAAAAAATGAGCAGGATCTAAAAGAAGATAGGATATAGCATAGGTAATAAACATTTAGGTATCTGAGTTACAACAGGTGTCATTTGTGGAAAAGATAAGTGTCTTCTGCAGGAGGCTTAAGGCGTGCTGCCTGCGCGGGCTGCGTATCTGGCAGGGGAGGGACGGGGGCGTATCTCATCTGGCCACTTGCGGCTCGCTGCGGCTTGCAGGACAATGATACTGGGTGTTTGGGCTCGAGGGAGTGGGTGGTCGGAAAAGCTATAGTGTCATGTGAAAATGAACACCACAATGGCTTCAGCGGCACGAAAATAAGACCTGCTGGTTTCTCGCCGCGTACAAACGCGAGACCTGCACCAAAACAGGACCAGAGCGAAGGGCACCACGTGCCACCAGCCCTAGGGGACAGCTGGTTCCAGGGACAGGCGCATCCTGCTGCCCGCGTGCTCCGGCACGCTTCGTCCTCCCGGTTTTCTCTCGGGGGGGCCGTAAATGTGAAGTGTGCGCGGCTTCAAAGCCCTGGGTCCCACTTCCAGAAGAGATTTACACGCTCGGAGCATAAATTTCCCTAAGTAAGACTTGGATGATTCTGACAGCATCGGCCCTGTGACTCCTTGGCACACTTCATCCTTCTGTGCTCTGCTCGAATTCCCACCGCTGGGACCTGCCATTCGAGGCACAAACACCTTTTCCCATCCAGCTCTTGTTAAAATACACTGGCTCCCGTAGCTATAGGAGGCTAAAAGCCGTGATTTAATAGCTTGTGTCCCCGAGAAAATAATTTAACGTCCTCTTTGCTTCCTTACACTGCACGCTGGGCTGTATGAGTGCTGCTGGTCAGAATAAAGGAAATTTCCTCCGTGCTGCCAAAGGGGCTTACGGTCCCTTTTTGGAGCACCCCCAAACCGAGCTGGCGGTCTCCCTTCCAAGGTTTCACTTAGCAGCACTCTGCGTCCCACCAGCTTGCTCCCAGTGGCGAGAAGCCCAGGCTACGGGGATGAGCTGGGACCCATTTTTGGGTGCACGTCCTCCTTGCTCAGAGCTCAAGAGCAGCCGGATGAGCACAGGACACGTAAGCAAGGTAAGCAGCGTGCCACCCATTCGCTGCACGCGCTGCGTTCCTCGCCCGTGCACAACGGGGACGTGACAACATCCTGAACCACAAAGGGGTTTCGAAACCTGCTTTGTGAAACCCAGTCTGAGGTCTCACGCGGTGAGAGCCAAGCAGGGGACAGCCAGGATGTTTTCTCACGCAGTTACTTGCTTTTAGGGATGCGTCGCTGTTTGCCTTGTTGAGCTTTTCCGCGTAAGGCGGTCTTGGCTGGGATTTGACCCTGAGACGGGTCAAAGCTAGGGGGAAGAGAATACAAAGACGACAGACGTGAATAAAGGAGATCTCAAGTCGGAATCAAAAGGCAGATTTCCATAGTCAAAGGTCAGCACAAGTCCTGCAGGCATGTTAATGCCACGAAAGGTCAGCTGAGTTAAACGTGGCTCTATCCGGCCATTTCTCACTGCACGAGTTTTCAGAATTATCTGCAGTCAGGAGATACGTGACACCACGATTTTTTTTTTTCAGCCTTCCAAACTAACAAAAGTTTATGGCTTATTTCTATGCACGTGGTCTATGTTCAGGCAAATCACATCGGAGGCTGGAAGCCATGCTTTTTCGAAAGCAATTTTTAATCTGCAGGAGGATGACCAGGCTACAAACTGCAGCCCCCCGTGATGCCACTGACAGCTCCGCCACCACCCTTCAACAGCGGCTTTAAATTTTCTCTGGCTCGGACTTGCCCTGTGTCATTTTTCCCTGCAGCCCATGCTGACATCTATTTACCAACGTAAACCACAGAGCCACTTGCCCAAAGTTTTGGGAACCGTATAGCACCGCATATTACAACATCAGACTTGAATTGCGTCAGCGGCTCTATTCTTGCCATTTTAATGAGAAACAGGATTTGTTAATAGCTAAAAAAACTAGGATTCTCAAGGAAGAGTGTTACATATGCCCAATGCCACATAGAAAGGCAAAAGCAAAGTCTGCTATAAATACTCTGGTCTGCTGGCACCCAACCAGTGCACTGTCTTGTTCCTTTTATTCATGTCTAAACCATAAAAACCGCTCTCCTAAGAAGACAGCAGCTGCCATAACACGGATGTGCTTTTCTCGTGACGTGTCTGCGGCAGCTCCAGGTATATTGCTTCCCGTCTGGCTGTCGGTAGCGCCTGAGGAACAAACCTAGTCCATTAAATGATTCATTCTCTCATTCTTAAAATGCATTTATTCCTACTTGAACCCAAGGTCAGGCGGTCCCAGAGCAGCGCAGGCGAGCTGTGGTTCGTTCTTTATTTATTTAGTAACTAGGCCATTCGTGCATCCATCCCAGCTAGCCGGAGAACGCTTTCCGGAAAGCCAGCAAGCTGTAAAATATTTCTGTCTCTTCCAGCAAAGCCAGTTGATTCCCATGCTCCTGGGCAAAGGAGGGGCCCCACGGTGATGGGGGGCTGCTCCCCGTGCAGGACTGCACGATTACGGCTACCAGGCGTGCTGTCCCAGCGCTACAGCCAGCCTCACTACCCAAGGGGACAGCACCCCAAAGTTTGTATTTTAGGGTGGGAAAGCCCTGACGAATGTTTTTGAGACAGCGCTTTGGCTGCCAGCACAACGCGCGGTGTGCCCGACCACCTCCTTTTCTCCACCCCTGGAAAATGCGATGGAAACGCGATGTGAACGTAATTACCCTGCATCAGGTGAAATTCAAGGACGGGGTCGATTCATGGAAGTCTGTGGCTTCGCTCTCCAGGAAACACATCTCCTGCTCGACCCCCAGCGCGACCGCTGCCTCCCGTGCGAACCAGCATCAGGAACCTGAGCTCTGCTGCAAACCCTACCCGGAGTTTGGCACCCACCGCTGCTGGTGCTCCCCGAATTCTGCTCCTGTTGAAGCTGACAGATTCACGGCTTCAAAAGGAGGAGGCTCTGCCTTTTTTCTCCTCTTGTGTCTTCAGCATTCAAAGCCCGATGTAATTTATCCCTTACAAAGCATTCGCTAGAGCTGGTCAATGGTTTTCTGGATGAAAAATGCAGTCACTAAGTAGGGTATTTCCTGGGAAATCTCATCAACAAAGCAGCTTTCAAAAAAAAAAAGCAGCACACGCAGTGTGTTAAATATTTTATTTTCTCAAGCAGGCAAAGTGAACGATTTCAAAAGCCCTGCGTGGGGGTGGAAAACACCCATTTCCAGTGGGTAATGGAAAAGGTGGCTCCCAGCCACTATGGGATTGCCATGACCGTGCCCCCCAGCCAGGGTCTGATCCCAAATACTCGGGTTGCCGACCTAGCACCCTACCAGGAGCCCAGCACGCTGCACGCCCCGCGTGATTGCTCAGGGTTACACAGACCTGCATGCTCTAAAACCCACATAGCGCTACTTTTACATGAAAATAAATGTAAAAATAAATTTTACATTAATTCTTCAGCACGCTAAAGACCAACAATAAGCCGCTGTGTTGCAAGATAGGGTGGAGGAAAGCAAAAAGAGGGGGAGAGCTGGGGTCTGCAGTACCCGTGGTTGCAGGGGGGAAGGTGCCCGACTCTTTTCCATCTCTCCAAACACCCACGAGGCTGCAGCAGTAACAGAAGTGTTTTTTTGGGGCCAATGCATCTGTACCTGCCTCGGTAAGGAGTGGAAACCAGTTCTGGTGCATAATTAGGGAAGGAGCGATCTAGTTAGGCAGGAAACGATCTCTAGGAGCGCGCAGCGTCCTCGTAGCCTCGCTCCTCCCTGCCTCCGTGCCCGCACCGGCAGGCACGCACAGCTCCATGTGCTCTACTTACGTTCCGCTTGTTTTTGGATAACCAGAGGAGTCCAGTTTCCGAGGCCGATGGCTACACGTGTTATAGGCGGGCTACAACATGCCGACGTCTTTTGCCACTTAATTTCATCTACTCGAACGGACTCAGCTCTTAAAATCAGCAGCTTTCCCTGGGTGCAGCGCAAACATGCAAACTGCAGCTTCCTCTGAAGTCTCCAATTAGCCACATTTTCTCAGCTATTCTGAGGCCTGGCAAAGCTTTGGAGAGTCAGCTCTCATCTGGCTTTCTGCTTTAGGAGAATCAAACCTGGCCACAAGACGCTTGAGCGTTACATATTTTATGAAAAAAACTGTGCCAAAAATATGATTCAAAGTCCTTGGCTATAGACAGAGTAAAAGCAGCACATCAACTCGTTCACGAGGCTACGCCAAGAATCCCGCATTATAAATGCACCAGCACATAAATAAAAGACGACCACTTAGGCAGATGAGCGCAGACCGGCTTCCCGTTTTTGACATCACGGGCCTCGATCCCCGCACAGGCTGAGAAGCAGCAAACACGCTTTGCTCCTTCTTCTTCCCACCGCCGGTCCAGCTGCCGGATTCCTCGGCTCCATCACGGAGGCACCTGTTTGCCACGTCCCTCCCGAGGGAAGGCTCTCGGCTGCTTTGGCAGATGCTGATAGGATTCTGCAGCCTGAATTTTTGAAGGATAAGGAATCTACGTGGCTATGGAGAAATTCTGAAAAAAAAAATGCTTCAAAGGGAATGTAGCATGTTTCAGGCAGCTGGAATGTATCATTGACCTCCTGGAAGAATTTGAGGTATAGGGATTTGATGATGGAGATGATAAATGTGGGATTATTCAGCTGCTCACTACTCAAATTTACAAGGGGACAACGATTTTCTGGTGTCAAACAGTGGTCAAACAGTTGAGCGCAAGCTGGGTGCGTGATGTTGGAAAGCCACGCCGCAGCAAAGCGCTGCTGTCGCCGTCTCGTCTCCCGTTGACACAGCCATAAGCCACAGCCAGCCCGGCGGAGGAGCAGCTCTGCTTCCCCCAACGGGCGTGTGCAGGGCTGTAATTGAACCAGACGCTTCCCAAAGAGGCAGTCACCAAATGGTGGAAGCTGCCACTCAGCACCAAAGACTTCGCACCCAATTATGCCTCGGCGCAGCCTCTCCCGAAATCCCGGCGCCGCTCCCGTCCCATGGAACGCCGAACTGCTGCGCGGCCGAATGCGGTGGCCCCGTTCTGTTCCGAGCTTGCGGAAGCCGGGAATTCGACGGGAGGGCTCTGCCGTCCCGGGGAGCATCCGCTGCCAGGTGCTCCCGCCCCGGCGCGGGCACAAGTCCCGCGGCTCCGTTCGGCCGGCGCGTGCGTGCCGGCACGGAGCGGGTGATGGAGCACGGCTGCTTTTAGCACCACGGCTCGCGGTCGCTATGGCAACCTGGATATTAATCATCCCATCGGATGCTTCGCGTCTGCCAGCCAACCAGGGGCTGGTGCACAGCACCGGGAGCTGGTTTCATTTACTGCCTCCTGCGACTGCTGCTCAGTGCACCCCATATAACCCCTGCAGCATGAAATTCGGCAGCCGTTCCCCTTTCTGCGCCTGCGTTTCACGGGGCTTTTTGGAAGCTCGCCGGGGATAGCCCTGCTGTCACCCGCAGCAGAAGCTGGTGCAGAGGGCGTTTGGGCGGGTGTCCCCAGGACCCACCTCGTGCAGGACGAGGGGACGGCACGTTGAGATGCCGGTGGCTTCCTGGACCCCTCTGGCCGGCAGCGAAGCTGAACCAAGGCTAACCCTGAAGATTTCTGACGCGGAAGCACGTACCGTGGCCGTGGGCATAACCTTGCTCCGTCAGCAAGGGATGTTTTTCTTCCTCAGCTCCTCTGACCTGGAACAGCTGTGCTCAATCCTGGCTCTCTATTTCCAGATCTGATCTGAAAACCTCAATTTTTCGCCCTCGCTTGTGTCGCTTAATAGAAAAAAAGAGAAATTAGCTAAAGCTTCAGGGGATAAAGAACGCCATAAAAAGGGGGTGTTGTTGTGCCATATTCTATAGCAGCTTTTCTCCCAAGGAGAAGCAGCATTCCCCTTCACCCTACCTGCGCAAAGCAAGATTTTATCGCGTAGCAGCTGATAAAAGGTCACAGTTTCATGGCCAACGAGCAACGCACGAGCACATTTTCCCCAGTGGTTCGGGCAGGCAGCGTCACGGCTGCTCAGCCCCCAGGTCCTTTCCGAAAGCTGAACGTGAATTTTTATCGAAGGCGAGCGCGCAGGGGCGGGGTGCGCTGGGGTTAGCGGGTGCCCGGCGTTAGGCGAGCGAGGAAACCAGCGCCTCCTCTGCCCGGACCCACGCAGCACCGAGGAAGCTGAATCACTCCTCACTCGATGACAGGCTTTTAACCTCACGTTGCGCAGTCTCGCTGAGGTCTCCCCGCTGTTACAAACACTTCTCCGTACGGCCAAAACAAGAATCATTCAAACACAGCGATTTTTTTTTTTTTTTTTTAACCCTGTCCCCCTCGGGAGCACCCCGATTGGGAACGACGTGGCAGCGGGGAGGCTGCAGGCAGCGGGGGATTTTCTGCGAACGCCCAACCGTGCCGAAACAAAAGGCAGGTTAAAACCAGCACCAGACCCTGCCGAACAAGGCAGGGAAGAATCATCAGCCAGAGGATGACAGATAGGAAGGGGAAAGGTAAGCAGCGAGTCAGAGTGACTCAGGGCACGGAGCTCCTGATTGCTCCATCGCATTCAGGTTTTAGTTTTTGCAGCAATCGCTGCTTCCCTTCTATTTGCCGGGGGCAACAGCATGCCCAGGACCTTTATGGGGAGCTGGAGGACATAAAGCAAGTATGCGCAGCTTAAAAAGGGATTTTAAATACAAGGCAAGCTCAGAAGGCCAGAGGGAAACTGAGGAACAGATAGTACCAAGGTTGGTGCTACTGAAACAAAAGAAGATGCTATGAGCCTGGGGTGCCAGAAACAAGAACCCAGATGATGGAGCACGTCGGTGCATTTGTCTTTTTTGGTTCCCACCTCCCCATGCACTGTCAGCAGGTCCCGGAGGCTGACAGTATTTTAGGGATGGTGTTTGATCAGGTTTACAGCCGTCCTTAGAATGTCAGGGGCTGACGCATCTCGTCTACACCAAACTTCCCCACTAACACAATTTTTCAAATTCTTGAGAAAATTCAGCCCCTGTTTCTCAGCGCGGAATGGCTCAAAGATTGGGACGGCTGGTCATGACCCAGAGGAGAATTCGGGTTACGGAAAAGAGAAGAGCAGGCAATCCTGAGGTGGACAAACTGAGGAGGAAGTGAGGGATTTCAGAAACATCAGGAAGGAAGAAGGAAGGTGGCCTGGCCTCGTACGGACAGCACAGGGCTGGCAACAGCCCCAGCTGCACCTCCTACAGCATGGGGGAAATTGCCTCTGCCAGCGCCTGCGCCTCGAAAACTGAGTGGCACAAAATTGTCCGTGTGGGAAAACCCAGCACAACCGGTATGGAGATCACCCCTGTATCAGCACCGCAGCATCCCACTGAAGCATGGTGTGTCTAATCGCGTTTCAGGCACGATAAAGTCACTGCTGTTACAGCAGAAAGCATCGGGGTGAATCAGGTTTTCAGACGTGAGGTCTGGGGAGAACAAACAACGAGGCTGATTTCGCAAGAAAGATTTTCCTTCAATCGTGAAACTTAGAAGTCATGAAACAAAGTCCTTCCAGTAGTGCCCAGCAGCACGGAGGTATTTGAGCAGAGGGATGTAATTTTGGCCTCCTGGTGTCCTCTCCAAGGACCAGCCGCGGTCAGATTAGCCTAAAACAATGTGACAGCGACCTGCCAGGAGTTTGGTATCAGCCACAGGCACTCCCCAGGAAAAAGCAGCGAGCTGAAAAATGTAGCCCTATGACTAATGATTAAAGGCAGCCTATTTCTCCCCATTTCAAGCCAGATGACTGCTACGAGCAGCAAGCTTTCACTGTGTTTCCTTAATATTATGGATTCGTGATGCCCTGCAAAGCATCAAGAACGCTTCTTAGAACCAGGACTTAAGGTATACGGGGAAATGGATTTTTGTGATGGCAAAGTGATGGGCAGGATTTTAAGTGGGCCTTGTATTCAGAGAGGTGAGCAGCCAATTCGCTTCTATTATTTCAGGAGCATTTGCTGAGATGTTCCAGAGCGGCCTTGGTATCACTTCTGCTAAGTAAAAGGCTCTGAGGCTGCAATCCCAAAATGAAAAAGCTGGCACTTCTGCTCCGCTTTGTTCTCTTTTCTTTTTTTTCACCGATACATTAGCACAATTCACATAGGCAGGAAAAAAAGCAGCTTGCTGTGAAGACAGACAACGCTGTCTTATTGAAATAACTGACTTATTTCTGCTTTTCCTTTGCCTAACTGATTCAACAAGAAGTTTGGAGTTACAGAAATAGCTGAAATAATGTGCTGAATCACATGAAGATACTCTTCCTTGTTTTAAAGGAAGCATTAAAAACAGGTGCACGAAAAAAGACTTTTGCTTATAGAAATGAAAAGTTTGGAAGGGAAATGCAGACGCACAGACTGTCTCGGGAAGCGGTGATCCCCACTATTTTCAGCACTCCCATTTTCATTGCAACAACACCTATTTTTCAGGCTATTACGTGACTCCTCTGGAGGACAACACCTCTGTGTGCACAACCCGGACATCCACATCCAAACGTCTGTCATCGGTTACCCAACCCGGAACACAGCACAAATCCAACCCCCTGCTCGGTGGGGTGATGGCTGTTGTGGCAAGCAGCCTGTATCAATTTTCAAGCAGCATTACCGCCCTGTTAGGCAGCCTTTAAACGAAGCCAGGAGCACGTCGCAGAGCCGATGGAAAGGCGAGGCCCAGGGCAGGTGCTGGGGCTGATTCAGCCCCAACCAAGAGGGAAGCCGCGGAGGAGGGCTGCAGGAGCGCTCCCACCAGCCAGCGAAGCCGCCGGCGCGCTCCGACTTGCTAGAATAAAAACGGGTCTGTTCCAGAGCAGGCTCGGGATGCAAGCTTTAGAGCACAGACACGTTACTAGGCACAGTAAAATGCTTTTAATTACTGTCTGGCACAGCTCGCGTTCTCAGCTGCGAAAGAATTGATCCTTCTTCCCATCTTTCCATGCAGCGTAGGGTACAGTTTTCACTTAAATGCTATTTCTGTTGACGAGCCTCTTTCCTTCCCACCCCCGACCTGCTGCTTCATGTAGATCGGAGCTGATGCCAGGGGCTGTAATTCCTGGCAGCCGCAGGCAGCAGCACCGCTGCAGCAAGTCCGACGGCGCTGCCGTTCTACCTGCCTCCGAGCAGCGCAGCGCCGCGTCCAGCACCCCGGGCAGGTTCTGCGCCGTGCCGCCACGGGTGCAGGAAACCAGACCTGGTGACCCACGGGGTCTCTTCGGCCTTCTGCTCCTATAGAAAGCTCTCCAAGTACAGGCAGGTTTGGCAAAATGGAGTTGTTCTACGAATAAGACATGCCATCGCATATCCTTAGCTTTCCAGGCCAGCGGGGATACCGATCACTTCTCAGGCCTAGGGGTGAATGAATAACTGAAATTCCCATGATATATCGGATGCTATTGTGGAGGTACCAAACGTCGCTGTGCTACACTTACCATGATCATATCCATCATCTAGCAGGCAGAACTATCCAGATTTTATGCCTCAGTATTTCAGAGTCCATGCTAGGAGAAATCAGCAGATTTACACATGGCACTGAAAAATTTGCTACATCAACCAAATGCCTGCAAAGCTAAAGCCATTAACAAATCAAATATCTACAGCTCAAGCATTCAGTATTAATTTACTTTGCTGCAGTCATTCCAGCTGAGCAAAATATCTTCCCCCACCCCAGTTCCTAATCAGCTTCCGTCCTCCTCTGGGCTTACCAGAGTTAAATCTTTCACGTTGCTCTCTGTGATAAATTGAAAAATTGAGCTGCAAATGGGGAAAAATGAATTGCAAGGCAAATGCTTCCACTACTAATAGATTAACTCTTTGTTCCAAGGCTATCACATCATTTCAAGGGGCTTCCTATATGTTTTCTGAAGAGCCATTGCAGTGACAAGATAAGATGCCATCACTGTGAAATAATCTCTGGGTATAAGAATCATTCCTCCAGTCTCGAAGGTATGCCTGCGTGTGAGCTGGCTGAAGGGCTCGATGGTAGAACCACCAAAACAGCAAATTAATCTCTCATTTCAATACAGAATTTGCATGAGGACTACAGTGCACTCATCTTAACCATTTCAAATACTTCCTGCTAGCATCACAAACAAGGAATATTCTCCAATCTAATTTAAAAGCTGCATCTGAGGATCTTGGGTTTTGCAACAAATTTTTGTTTGCGAGCTACAGAGGTAGCTGGTACGAGTTTTCAGTAAATAAGACAAAAACGATCTTTTTGCGAAATAGGTCTGGTCTTGGTCTCGTGATTCTCTCTTCCTGTCTGCAGCTGAGTGAACTGGTTTTCTTCCCCTTTGCAGCCCCAGAGCTTCTCTTTTCCAGCTTCAACAGCTCCAAGCCCAGAACACACTAACAGGAGAACAGCTGACTGCATCCAGGCCTCCTTTAGTTCAGCTTGGGAGCTAGGAATAAGGAGATGATGGCAGAATCATAGGGTGGTCGGATCGCTTCGTAAACTAGGGTGTGGGCATTGGGCCACAGAGCTTGGAAGCGTGTTACACGCGAAACCAAAATCCCAACATGAAAAGCCAGAGGATCTAAAGGAGTGAGCGCCAAAGGGCGCTCATACGGCATTCGGTGCGTTGCCCGGATTCGCATTAAGCTGAGGGTTCTGCATCAATTCCTGGGTCTCTGGGTGAACCTCCAGAGCTCGAGCAGCGTGAGCGATTAGGTCAGGCGATCAGAGGAATCTGCCTGACCTTGAGCTCGCTGAAAGCCCTCCCTAAGCCATGCACGTTTCTCTGGGGCTAAAATCCTGCCACGGACGTTGGGAGCCAACAGGCTTATTCAGATCACTCAGAAACAGAGGTCACGGCAAACCCGCTGCTGCCAAATTCAGCGCGGCGTCGCGTGACGCCTACCGCGAGCTACTTAGTGAGCCAGCCTGCAAAAACCTGCCTGAAAATGACGTGTCAGCTCAGAAATCCACTTGTGTGCTTCCGTGATAGCCCTGCTCGTACGCAGCGAGGTCAAGCTTCCTACACGTGTCGTCCGACAGCATGCCCCGATGCTGGAAGGAGATAAAGGCTCCCTTTAGACCTGCATTTCCCAAAGGTGATACGCACTTGACTCTCTTTCGGGCATATACATCTTCACACGACATAGATTCAGGGAAAAGCTTGCTACCTTTAAATTGCTGCACATAATTATCTCTGAGTTCCTACAGTACAAGAGAAACAGCTGGAATTACTGGCTGCATGTGTAAACACTCGTGACCAGGAGAAAGCAAGCTGCTGACAGGTAATTAAATGCTCCTTAGCTGGTGTAAACACTTAGGTCACTAATTGGAGCTGCTTTTTACTCTTCTGCTTTTTCTTTCTGTCCCTCCCACAAGGAACTGAGCTGCTGCCAGCAATAGGTCAGCGTAGCTAAGGCTGGAGCTCTGTCCTTAAAAATAAAACCTTTGCTGGGATTTTTCAAACCCTCCCTGATCTCCTCTGCACTCTCAGAAGCCGTGACCCCAAAGCTGAGAGGTGCTGTGGCAAGGATGGAGGCGAGGGGCAGCCCTTGGGAACACGTGGGTGCTACGGGAGCGGGGCCGAAGTCTCAGGACCCAAATGGCGCTGCCTGGGAACGACTGGGTTCCCATCGAGCACGGCTGAATCAGCACCTGTCCGCCCACCTGTATCATCACAGCTTTCAAAGCTGGATTTTTTCATGTTTTTGAAATTAAAAACAAGTTCACCAGCTACAGTTCCCCTGACCGAGGATATAAACCGGGACCCTCACCTTTGTGGAAGAACTTCTGACGAACAGAAGCAGGGCTACGCTAACCCGCCTGGTAAGCACGATGCCCTGTGACACCAAATCCATCCGACAGGAACAAGTGCTTCAGTGTTTTCGTGCCAAGCTAACAAGTCATACATCCAAACGCTGGGAAGTTATTATGATTAAGCATTTGAAAACAGAGGTGTGAAGAAAAAGCTTACCGGGCAGATTTCGCTCTGTTCCCTGGATAACCACTGTCTAATTATCACATTTTCCCTTACACAGACGAACTGTATAACTGAACCCTAAACACTCTAGATCTGCTCCAGAGATAACTTCCACTTGAGATAAAGGAGCAAGTGGTACCAGAAGATGATTAACAGCCTAACACGGAAAGTTATCTGGCACAGCACGGCCAGTGACCTACAAACGTACACTGCAGTGGGGTCTGAGGCTGGTAAGAACAGCTGCTAACCACCGCATAACGGAGCACATTTAAGAGGTGTATTCAATTTCAAAGGCATTCTGGATAAAATTGGGCTGCACAAGCCCCCTTCTGCAACCTCCGGAGACAGAGCCACGCTAGCCACTGCCTGCACGACATAGATAGAAAGCACTCAAAGAAATGGTGAAAAGGAAAGGGGAGTTATCAGAGCAACTCAGAGCCCTGGCCAGAAGGTAGGCTCTGAAGCTCCTGAAATCCAGCTGAGTGCATCTGAGTATGGACCAAAAAGTATTTAAGGGAAACTTTTTTTCTAGGAATACCTGTTATATTTCACTACCTTCCCTCTCCTCTGGTCCTGCTGAGTTGGCACATGGATTGTCTGCAGTGCTATTGCACTCCGGGCTGGTCCCCTTCCAGGTTCCCTTCTCTAGGGAAACTGCTTTGGCAGGGGGGTTGGACCCAATGATCTCTGGAGGTCCCTTCCAACCCCTACAATTCTGTGATTCTGCAATTCTTCCACGCTTTATATTCCCCAAAGAAACAGCTGACAGCCAGGCACACAGCTTCTTCTCGCTTCCTCCCAGCCCTCTGCAAAAACACACACCGACAGAAGGCAGGACAAGAAAACGTCATTTGTTCAAAGCCACAAACAAACAAAAACCCCTTAAAACACACCACAAATCTAAGAGAAGCCAGATACCTTTTAGAACTAGGTGAGACCATGTTGGAGCTGACCAGGCGTTAGTGTGGGGCAGCACAAAGCGCTGCAGCTAATTTGCAGCAGAGGGCCCGAAGCTGTCACACAGTGCTCAGTTCCATACGGACCCCAAATCTTGCTCCAGTTCCTACTGCCATTGACAGCATCCCAGAAGTACAGTAAGGATGCAATTAGCTTGTGTTGGCCTACCAGTCACTATTTTCACCGCTGAAAGCATCAGCGTGCTCTGCCTATTGCACTGGGAACCTGCTTTACGCTCTCTCCTTCTCTGCTGCAAAATCCCCGACCTGCCGTGCTGATCATGCGCTCCCGGTCGAGTTTGACGGGACAACCGGAGTCCCACGGTGCAGACGTTCACCTGGGGGAAAGCAGGACGAAGCGCAAAGCAGCCAGCATCGCCTCTCCACCTGCACGCAGCTGCTCTGCATCCTCTTTCACAGAGGAAACCGCAACCCAAACCCAGCTCACTATAGACTCGCGTCGCCGCATACTCTGAAGTCAGCTGGCTCTCATCTTCGAAGAATTATGCTGCTCGGGTCTGGTTTTCCTAGGGGGGAAGCACTACGGAAATGTGATAGGAACACCTGCTACCACTTTGACTGTATTACGAACAGGTTGCTTCTTTCCAGCTTTAGTTTGAGAAGGAAAAGCCAAAGGGCAAGCGATGGGCTGCAGTTTGGCCACGAACATAATGATGGCTTCAAAGGGGATTTTCCAAAAATTCCAGCTTAGCTTCTATATGCAAAGGTCAGAGCAGGAAGGGAAAACCCTCCGGCAATCCCGGACTTATGACAAATCCGAAACCCTTAACAGCACGATCCTGCATGGTGTCTGTCTGTGCTGCCCTGTCCTCTCAGAGCAGCAAGCAAGCCAGAGACATCTCTCCAGCCTTTTTCATGCATTTTTCATTCACTGGCTAGGGGTTATTTTTCCAGCTCGAGAGCACCGAGTGGTTTCTGCAGCCCATCGATACCGTTCAGCTGTCCAGAAGGGCCGTTATCGACACGGCCGCTCCAGTCACCCGCGGTTGAATGTGCACATTGCTCCCGCTGCGCTCCCAGCCTCCGGCTGACCCAGAAAGCGAGGGGTACGGCAGCCAGGTCTGCTCCCAGTGGACCAAGCTCGGCCTGTCGCTGTCTGTTCTTCCAGCACTGGTCCCAGACAAACGGACTCACCGAATAGTTTAGGTTGGAGGGGCTTGCTGCAGGTCACCCGCGCCGTGCCCCCATTCAGAGCGGGGCCAAGTCGAAAATTAGATCCAACCTCAGGACTAAGGAAGTCCTGTTAGAGCTGACAGTTTGGGGAGGATGCTCAGGGCCAAATGCCCATGAACTGCAATGGTCAGCCCTGGCTGGAAGCACCGAGGCCTCGGAAGAGGACACCTTGGGAAAAGCAGCCGTTCTCTACCAGCTGCCACTTCCCAACCTTCATGGCCAAGGAGATGGTTAGCCTACTCCAGATGAATTAAAGATTTTCCACATTAACAGCCTGCAAGCTGCACAAATGTTAGAGCCAGGATTGGGCAGAAAATCTTTAGAGAAGTAATATCCCACCTCGCCTGGGATAGAGGCACAGCTAGCTACACAGGGGAGCACTTCCCGCATCTCCAGACCTGAGTCTGCTGAGCAAATAAAAAGCAGCAGCCTGGAAAATGGGAACAGTTGATGGATTCACTGCTGCGATGAGACAGGTATGTGCCAGGGCTCCGGAACGGGGCGCGTAGAGGCAAGGTCGCGGCGTTTGGCAAAGAGGGACACCTTGGCACAGAGGGACACCCAACTGGTTCCAGCCCTCAGGGCAGAGCCTTCAGCTTCAGAAAGCCTGGAGAAGGATGGGATTGCTGGCATCTCCCCGCCTGTGAAACTCTAGCCTGGGGGCTGATCGCTCCGGTGGAGACTCCTTCCTTCGCTTCCTGCCTTTATCTGCTCTTCATCTGCATGATCCAAAGGAGATGAAAAACAAAGAGGATGAGCTGTCTGCTGCCTGGTTGCACAAGGACGCAGACAAAAGGGAGAAGAGGGTGCTGTGCTATTTAAAGCTGCCTCCTCCTCAATTCCTAAGGGTGGAATTTTACCTCTCTAGTGTTGGCTGCTTTGTAGGGGGGATTTAAAGACTACTTATACAAAAATGATCATTAAAACCTAAATTAAACCTATGCCTAGTCAATATTTTCCATTTCAATTGTTCTCAAAATCCAGAAAAACACATCCAATTTGCCACAGAGATTTACTGCCATTTTTCTTCCGTTTTACTAAAACAAAATCAAAATGCTGGTTTTTAAAATTATAAGGATGTAAAAAGCTCCTTTGACAATAAGCTTGCAGCACGATTCCTTAACTACACAGCATCTAAAGTGACTTCAAATTAAAAGAATTTTGAAGCACTGTGATTAGTTTGATTACTGAATCAACAACTTGATTTAGTAAAATCACTGGCAGCTCACAAAGTATTAACAAGAACAATTAACAAGTGTTGGCAGTTTTCAAGTTGTATTTACAAACTACATTCAGAGTATGGTAAATGCAGACAGCTGAAATCCCACCTTCTGTAACTCCTTTAACCTTTCTATCTTTAATTTGGAAGAACAGAAAATGCTCAAAATAGCCAGCATATACTTTCAAGGTTAATGCTGGTCACCTGGGCCAAACCCCAGAATACACCGATGAGAGGTGAAAAGGGAATTACGAAGCTGGAAATGCTATCACACAGCAGCCAGTCCGTGCTAAGTCCCAAGAGCAGCGCTGCCTTTGCTGAAGCCATTGCTTTGCCAGGTGCTTTGGTAAATTGAGCCCAGAAAAACACCTTCCAACAAGCTCCCATTTTTTAGGTCAAAGGTGGCTTTTAAAACCCCAAACCGGACAATTCCAGCCCACCCCCTTGTGCCATTAGACGTGAGCAATGAACACTTGGATGCCCAGATTTGAAAACTGAGGGTAAAAGCCACAGCAGGGCAACAGCACATCAGAAATTAAGATAGCTTTAACAAAGCACAACCAGTTCAGCACTTGCTGTGGTTAAATTTAATGAGTCACTGGGTCTTGATAATGTGAAGGCAACACAGTGTGTTCCTCCTTATATAATCTTAAATGTAAACAGATTCTGTGAATAAGCATTTTCAAGTTATAAATGGGCTTCTTGATAATAAAATGTCAAGTAATAAGTTGCTGCAGCGATGGTGATGGATGGCAAATGTCTCCTCTGGCTGCTGAACGAGGACGCAGAGCTGCTCCATGTCAGCTTTTCCCTTTGTACAATTTCCACCCCTCTATGTTGCGAGTAAATCCCAGGTGTGTGTTTTTACCGCAGAATTAACGCCGATGCTTTGCGCTGGGATCTGTGATAGCTTCGCCCGTTTGTGGGCGCTCACCACAAAACCACACCTGCGATACCCGGAGAGATCCTGCAGCCTCCTCCGCGCTCCCAGGGCCGCATCCTGCGGCTTTCCCGGGCTGCAGCAAATTCACCTGCTCCAGTTCTTTCCTCCTGAGTCGCCGAGGAACTCGTCCGGGCTTCCGAGCCCCAGGGAGCTGCGAGAGGGCTGTCGGCGCGCCGGCGGCTCCGCTTTGTGCGCTAAGCGAGGAGGCTGTTGGCTCCACTCGGTTCAGCTCCACTCGCTGATCAGAGGTGTGCAAAGCCATGGGGGCTGCAGAAGGGGTGATGCCCAAAGCCAAATTAACCTTCCTCGGGTGACAGGAGTGACAGCCAGGCAGCCGCTGCAGTGCTATCACCCAGGCTGGGGCCAGCACGGGATCATGCTGGTGCTCCCAGCTCAGCGCCGCTGCCTTCAACAGCTGCAGCAGTTGTTTCACCTACCCCAAAGCCATCCTCCAAACCAAAAATCTACTCTAAAAAGGGATAAGTGGATGATGTGGCTTAACAGCACCTTGATTTAGCTCAGGTAGCTTCTTTATCAAGTTAAAATGAAATAAGGCACGATGCAAAGTAGGTGTCTGTGCAACATCTGGCACTGCTCAGGTTAACCTGTTTTCAAGTTCAGTGACAGGACGCTCACATAAAGACCAATTTTTAAAAAAGAGAGGACGCGGTTGGTGGACACCATGCAGAAGTGCCAAAGGTAGCAAAAAGCAGCGAGAGCTTTGGTGGTGGGATGCTGGGGACGGCGTGCAGGCGCCGCGCCCTTTGCACCCTCGAAACCACTCACACGCACCAGAGGAAAACCAAAGGAGAATTTTCTGGGATTTATCCCAACCTTGTATCCCAGAGTTCTCATTTTTGCAGGCCAGGGCCACCTCCCGACCTGTCCTTCCCAGCAGCCTCCGCACGCCGCTTGTGCCCCGCGCCCTCGCCAGCCCCGGGTGGCAAACAGCGTTTGGGAAGTGCCAATACTGCAACGCCTTTTGAAAGCTACAAATCCGCCAAAGAGCGGATTAATAAGAAAAATATTTGTAAACGTGGATATTGCAATTTAAAGAGAAGCAGATGTGTTTGGTGTCCGGATGCTGGCAAATGATCTTTTCATAGGAGATTTGCTGTCCCCTGGAAATGCGCACCAGCTCGTTTGTTGGCATTGTCCGGGCCAGGCTTCTTTGTGCTCCGCAGCAGCTCGCATAAAAACCTCATTGTTCACGAGTGCCACCCTGGTGTAAGTAATACAAGCACTGCTTTGCTCACTCTGCCTCGACCGTCCAGTTTTTTCCCCACAATCTTTCTGCCCAAGTCAGACCTCAGCCCAAACTCAGATGAACGAACCTCTCCTGGAGCTCTGTCAAAGGGTGTTGGAGATGTAATATTTCCAGGGGAAATTCCATGTTTCTTGAAACACAGTTCTGCTGCTACACAGTGCCTGCTCGGCCTGGCATAATGGGAAATTTTTGCTGCTTTTATACCTCGATGCCAAGCTCTTCGCCGAGAGCTGGTGGTGGAGCAAGCAGGAGCAGAGGCTTCTGCTGAGCTCCTTGGGAGAGCTCTGCGCAAGGCAGCAGTGGTCCACGGCACAGCATGGAGAGCGCTCCTCAGCTGATGGGACAGCACTGACACCAAGGTTATCTCAGTGGTTTATCAGGAGAGAGAGCACAGGAGCCACAGACATGACAAATATGCATATTGCAGGTCTCCTGGGACCTACCTACAGCCTCTCCTGTGCCTTGGTCTGCTGCTCCAGAGGAGGCCATCTCCTGAAAGCTTTAAAGATCTTTCCTTTGTCTCCAGCTCTCAGCACAGCAATAGGGAGATCTTATCTGAACGACCTGTAAAAGATCCTTCTGAGGTTTTGCCCCGAGGTTCAACAGGGAAGTTATCACCCTTCAGGTCTGTCTGGCATCCTCTTGCCTTCCGTCTGAACTTTTGGCAGCACAGCACCTGGTGCAGACAGCGACACCAGAAGGTTTTGACACTGGATGACTGAGAAATGAAACAGAAACGTCTAATTTCAGACATGACCAAGGCTGCTTCTCTGGCTGCAAGACTTAGTGTCAAAGCTTCTGCCATGGCCCTAAAAAATTAGACCAAGTATTACATACACAGAAATGTTTTTGTCAGTATGCAGAGATAAACAAGCCAGCTCTGAAACTTATCTTCTGTAAACCAACAGATTGGCATTATCAAGTGGTAACTGCTGCCTGTTTCTCTGCATTTTAAATCATTCTTGTAGCCCTTTTGAGAAAACATTTCCAGCATTTCATTTGCTACGTTAATTTATGGACAGCAGCTCTGGGTACCACCACTCTACGTAACGCCTCGTTGCTGCGAGTAAATACTCGACTTCAGACATCCTGCTTCTCAGAAATGTAAAGCCTTTCCCTGATCATACTGTCAGGAGACTTTTTTTTTTTTTTCTTTTTGCATCTTAAAGTTCTGGGAGCATAATGCTATAAAGGTGGACTGTCAGGTTGAGAGATCACAGACCTAAATGACCTGCCACCGTTTCTCTCCGTAGAGGATTACCAGGGATGTCCCAAATCATGCATCTTCACACAACTCCCTCTCTCTAAGGGTATAGGACTGGATCCTGCCTTTAACTTCTCTCAGTTTCGTTGGCAGCATCACTTGGGTTTTATCTTCATGCACAGTGTGTTGTTTCAAGGAGCCGGGGTGCAAGTTCTGCTTCGTGTCTTTCTGCAATCCTGGAGAGCGCTTTAGGATTAGAGAGCCCCTGAGAGATTTTCTCTAGGCTCTACAAGCCCTAATTTGGGCAGATTTAAAATTTCCAGAGAAATCAGCCTTTGAATGAGTCAGGAACTGTTACACTGGCTTCTTAAGGCATTATCTGTGCTTTAGCTTTTGAAGGAGCAAAAGCTTCAGGAGAGGACATTCACCGAGGCCAAGTAAACTGGAAGTTGGGAAGATGGGAAGTTTTTGTTTCCCAATCTGTGACCTCAGTGCCTGCAGTCTCGGAACCACCTCAGCCACGGCTCCTCAGTGCCCCGGACGGAACGCCAGCCTGGGCTGCGAGACACGAGCAGCGAGCTTCAACCCAATGCTACGGCGAGCAACACGCGCCAGGAGCTGCCTTTGTATTTTCTTCCATTTTTCTGTGTAGAAGAAATCTGATTAAAAAAAATGAATAAGAAGTCAACACTTCCAAGGAAAGGAATTTGGTTTGAAATTAGAATTGTGAAAGCTCAGTCCTAAAGCAGCCCAGGAGTCCACAGCTGCAGCTCTGGAGGAAGGGGGTCTGGAGAGGATTTAACAACACGCAGCTCCTCAGCCGAGCTCACGGCAAACAGGTCTCCAACACAGGCATTTCTCAGGTGCTCCCAACGCATTCCTGTCTTCAGGGATGGGACACTGAAGGAATAACTCACAGAGGAAACACCAGAAGTATTAAGATATACTTGGAATGCAGCAAAAGGAACAACAAGCCCCCAGACCTCGTGCTGTTCATGGCCAGCAGTTTTCTTTTCCTCTTCACTCCTGGGGAGTTTCTGAACCACGGATTGTGCCGTCAGGAACACCTCGCCAAGCTCACGGCTCTACCTGGAAGTCTTCCTTTATTCTGATTCATGCTGTACCAAAGATACCACCTAGTTATCTGAGAAGTTGGAACAAAGACTCAGGAGAGAACAAACCATTTCCTAGATATGCCTTTCCTAATGCTGGGGGATTATAAAAGGGAATACTACGTTATCCCATATTTTTGCTTGGGTTACATGAATTTTGATGCTGACAATTAATGTTTATCATATTAAATGTAGAGAAGCTAATGCCATGTTATGCTTCAGTTCAAACAATCGGCTCCAATTTCGGGAGCCAAGGTTGTTCTATCAGTGTCAACCACATCGGCCGCAGCTCCCTGGGGAATTACCACGAGGCTATCAGCGATCGCCCGCGTGGGTTTATGTTTCACAAGGGAAAGGGAAAAGAAAACATCAGACCTTGATCCAAGCTACGTGGCAAAGCTAACACTGCCAAAACAAAGTCAACTCGGGTATCCTGCACGTACTTTTACATGAAACACAGCTTGTTTTTCTTTCCAGCAGAAGTTAAAAAACAACAACATGAAATAAATTTCAGTCTTTTCTTACCTGTTTGACTGAAATTAGCTCCGAGCACCATACTTCCCAAATTCCTACATGTAGTATTTTGGGGAAGGGGAGAGTACGAACACGCTTTCTTTGGGAAGTTCCAGATCTCTGTTTTGACCAGCTGACCTCAAGCTGACATCAACAAATGGACACTCATTTGCACGCATTCTTGCAAGATATTGCTAAGCAAATGCCTAAAGACCCAAGGTAAAATAATCTACTTTGCATTCTTCATCTCTACTCTACTTAGAAAAGCCCTTGGCAGGCAACGAAACAGATTTTGGCCATCATTAAGAACCACCTTCATCCTGGGGGTTTACTCGGAGGTGTCGCTTTGCTCTGAAACACGATGGGATGACTCACGGCTTTCCCCAGGCGCAGGGGCAGCCTCTGCGGCTCATCCCATGGCGAACACCTCGTGTCGCTGGGGCAGGGCCGGGCGGCAGAACCCGGAGCCACGCCAGGAAGGATGCTCTCTGAACCAACTGGAGCGCACAGGTGCGGTCCTACCAAAATCCTCGTGGTTTTTTTTTGTGTTTTGAAAAACATCCAACGCCTGGCACGACAATTATGCAGAGAGAACACAGTGAGGGGGCAGAGGAGGATAACTTGACCGCTGTCCAAAAGAGGAGGGGGAAAAGAAAAAAGAGAATTTAGCATAAGCTCAGGCAGCATGGGAGACTTCTCTGGGGAAGCAGCATCCACCAAGAGACGTTCCCTGGCACGGGCCTTCCCGAAAGGCTACCAAGGCTATTTATTTAGGCAGCCCCGTCCGACCGGCGCTACCTGTACCGTGTCTTGCCACGGCGACACGTGACGCGCTCAGGCTTGCATCTGCAAGTGTTTCAAAGAATCCTGCTGCATCTGAAGCGCATCGTTTCTCTTCTGACAAACGCGCCACCTGCTTTCATCTCAGCACGTAGTTTGACTTGCCTGTCAAATCAAACACGCTAAGTTAATTGCGGGGACAGAGACAACCACCCAGGAAAAACACAGCCTTTTGCCAGGCCTGAAAAACAGAGGCGTATCTGTCATCAGACGCGAAAATCATGCAGGCAGACATGGTAACATAAGCAGGAAGAGAAAAAGGACAGGACAATAAAAACGTAATATGGACTGTATTAAAATACATTTCAATTTACGCCAAAGCAGCAACTCCCCCTTAGGAGATGCATTAACCGAACATAAATGTGAACAGAGCTCACATTCATTTCTCATCTCAAACTTTCGGTGAAGACGTGATATGAAGGAAGCCAGTGAATAAATACTCTGTTTTTCCACCCCAGCCTATAACAAAGAATGAGATGCAACGGAGGCAACACAGGAAATAAAACATTTCCACCGCGCAGCTTATAATACAAGCAAGAAAAGGAGAACCGCTCTGATTGCAACCTGCTGGTCCCACTGCTGCTGTGTGTCACGGTTCTGCAGGGGGTTGGTACAGGACCACCCCATGGTGACAATTTATTAAAGCTCTCTGACATTCGCCAAGCAGGAACATTCAAATGTGCAGAAGCTAAAATTTTTGAATGAACTTTTTCTGAAGTGAAATAAGTCAATTAAATAGACTTCAAAGTATTTATCCTGTCTTAGCCTCAATCACTGTTTTAATAACAGGTTTGTTTGCCAAGAGTTTAACAGCTTCAGCAAAAATATCTAAAATGTACAAGATGCTATATGTTCTTGTACGAGCCTTACAAAATCCAACCCACCTTCTAATAATAAACTGTTTCAGGCTTTCATTTGCTAAATTGTATGTGTACTTTGGAGAGAGGTTTTCTTGAACCTGCCGCATAATGAAAGATTTCAATAAATCTTGTCAAACCAGACAAACTGAACTAAATTTTAATTTTACTTTTCAATTGCAGTTGAGTGCTCCAGTAGATGTATTTTTCGGTAATTGCCACACAACTAAGGCGGAGGAGTTGGCTTATTTTTAAGATAGTGGTATTGTCTCCATGTGTTAAAGCATTTAGTTGTGAGGTGCGCTATAAAAATGTAACCTTTATATATGCAGAAAGAGATTTGTCTCCCTTGCTTTAGCTGTGGTCAGTAGGGGAGAGAAAATATTACAGGAGGCAAAGGGAGAGAAATATTACAGTAATTGGAAATGACACTTTAACCCCCATGGTAAGGCTCAGCATGGAAAATCATTCTGCACGTACTGTATTGTGGTGCTGAGCAGACTTAGAGCCGAGGCTAAAGCTTGGCAATGCCGTCTGCGAAGCAGGATGACTTTTGTTTTTATATCATTCACTACGAAAGAAATAACCAAATTAATTCAAGGTACTTATGAGAAATAGGCTTTTTGGTGCTATTTCCCCATTTCTGTACGGTCTGAAGAGCTGCCATCAACTCGCCGCAGCTGCATATGATGAGGGGGAGTTTTCGGAGCACTGAGTAATTTTCATGTTAAGGGTTTCTCTTCAGCACGCCGCGCTGAAATGCACTGTGCTAAAAATAAGAGAAGATGCCCTCCCTGTCAGCCCACGAGAAGGCAGGCGGGCACCTCCACAGCCCTCCTCCTCCTCCTCCTCCTCTTCCTCCTCCTCCTGAACGAGCTGCAGGAAACCTGATGGCAGCTTCTGCGCCGCGAGAAGGGCTGCAGCCACCCCCCGCTGCCTCCCACCACCGACTGGGGCTTCGTTGGCCCCGCCACTGTGCAGCCGTTTCCATATTATTAATATTATTTTTAGGATGCAGAACCGAACTCCTCAAATCCCCATCGCGGCGCGACAGCCGGCCGCTGAGATGCTGCTGTAGCTATGGCAACGTCCCCCCCCCCGGCTCTGGGGACCGCTGGCCCCGTAATTGTCACCCCCAGCGGGGCCAGCCCGTGCTGGCACACAAAGAAACGCCATCTTCTCCCCGAACCGGGGGGGTCCAAGGCACATCGGTGCTCCCGGCCGCTGCTTTGCCCCCCTCCGCTGTCCCCCTGCCCATCCCTTCCCGCTGGCTCCAGTCCAGCTGGTTCCTAGAAAGGCTGGGACACCAGCCGGCTCCGGCGGCGCGGTGAGGACGTCCTCGCAAGGTATCGCCTCTCCCCAGCCTCTCCCCATCCCAAAGGCCATGCGGGTGATGTGGGAGGACGCTGCCTCCCGGACCAGGGTGCCAAAGGCGCGCAGCAGCCGCCCAGCCCTGTGGGCTGTTTGGAAGAATATACTCCCTTCTGAGGTTTAGCTAGCATCATCCAAGTGTTGTGTTTGCGGAGCACGTAAAGCCGATTACAGTATCATTCTACGATATTGAGATAAAAAGAAAAAACACAGCTTGAATTTGTATTTACACTTAAGGGTACCCTCATTTGTAATCGTCTAAATTAAACTGAGTGCGCTGATGACTGCAGTGGAATGCACTGGACATACCAACACGACACCGCAGGCGGGCTCAGGTAGCAAGGACGATGTCGCTGCGACGCCTGTGCCAAGCGGGAGGCAGAGGCAGGCTGCTCGCGGGGCTGCACCGGCTCCTTCCCAGCGCCGGCACAGCCGAGCTGCTGCCTCCACGCCGAGCTAAGGCTGCGAAAGATAATTCAATCCAAAATATTAACAGCAAATCCCATATGTAAGTTCTGATAAGTGGCTGTAATAGGCTGCACCGTTACGAAGACAAGATGCAACTAATATTATGCAGCTTTACAGATGAAGATCCTTGTCAGTTAAGATTATTAACAGTTCAAGTAAATGCTAGCATCTTGTTGACTACATCTTAAGAGTTTGTGGTAGTATCATCTCCGGTGCTGGGATCAGTTAAGTTGCCGCTGCCATATGAGGAGGAAGTGAAACATTTGCATAAGCTAAAAATTTTTTATACTTCAACGTGCAAGGATACGAAACTGCAGCACGCCCCCACCGCCACCTTCCTTCCCAGGGAAACATCCTCTGTGCTGTATCATTTCTATTTGTGCTCTAAATCACCGTGCCTGAGTCACGGCAGAACAGAACAGCCTTTCTTTGCAAAAATATATTTTCCCAACACATGCAGTTACAGAATGTGCTCTACTCCGCAAGCTCCCTGAATATTTTTAATGATGCTAAAAAAAATTAAGGCAGGAGTTACAATTAAGATGCCCGCAATCATAACTCTTACTTGCAGCGCTACAGGCAGACCTTGACCTCCGATTCCTCTCTAGAGCTAAGCTGACAACATGTAGCAAAACCAAACACAGGATGTGGACGCCGTCAGCAGCTCGAAATGAAAACAGCGCACCACAAGTTTCTCAGATATTTAGAAAAAAGCGAATTTGAAAATCTGCCACGGCACAGCTTTAACATGTTACTTTTCACATGCCGGTGAAAGCCCTTCCCGAGCCAAACGCGGGAGCTGAAAGGCAGCCTGTCAGCAAGGGCAGCGCGTCTCTCGCTGACAAACAGCCTCGGCTCCCTGGCTCGGTCTGCAGGCAGCTTTTTTGGCACTCCTTCGCTGCACGCTCGTGGGGCCAACCTTGCAGCAAAGCCCTGCTCCCAGCGTCTGCAGAAGCGCTGCAGGCACTTTGCTGGAGGATGCAGCCGCTGGCTGCTGGCCTGAGACTCCCCGGTATATTTGTGTCTCTCTCCCAGAGGTGGAGGATGCTCTTAAAATGAATATTTAAACACCCTGAAAGCAAATGTTTGATTCTTGGTCAGTCTGTACTACCTTGCATGCTGTTCCAGCAACAGATGGAAAGAGCAGCCCCTTCCTGACGCAGAGGCCTATGCCATCAGCCACACGATGCAATAGCAGGCAAACTATCAAAATATAGCAAACTATAAAATAGCAGAGCAACACTCGAGAGCAGCTCCTTTCTCTAGCCTTATTTATTTTGATACTGCTTTCCTGATCTTGCTCTTCAGGACGAAAGCAGCATCTTGCCTGTGCCCCAGTTCAGGATCTCGTTCAGCCGCGTGAAACCCGAGGCTGCCGATTACAACTCCTTGATTTAGCTGTCCTTCCGAGAGGCTTTCCCAAGCTGCTGCTCCTCTGACAGGCTGTGCTGCTGACTCTTTTCCCAGCTCGCTGAAGTACCTGAGGATTTGAGGATATTAAGAGTCTCTCTCCATATCCGTTTTGTCTCCCAGATAAAAGGTTTTCCACTAATTTTGTCCCCCTTTCCTCCCCTATTCGCAGTTTCTTGCCTCATCTGAAGACCACGTTATACGAAAGAAAAGGAATACATTTAGCTTGTGAGGTTGCCATATTTTTCCTATGTTTATCATTGCTGTATTTAATTGCCTGCATCACAAGGATCAAAGACGGATGAAGTGGGAAATTCAGGAGGTAGCAAACAAGCGCCAATATAATTTGATGGCTGACTTACTGCTCATTAACCCAATTCCTTTGAACTCAAGCAGGAGATGCAGTAACACATCACTGGCAACCAACCTCCAGGGATGCCGAAAGGGATAAGAGTCCCGGGTGAGTTGGAGAGCGACGAGGAGGTGATGTCAGAATTTCCCAGCCTACGTGCAGGCAAGCGAAGCAAGAATTTGGGAGCGCTGATCCTACACCTGCCTGCCAACGAGGCTGCCGACACGGGGAGCCGTGCACAAACCCTGCGCTCCAGGCACTTTCCCTCATGTCTCTTCTTTCCTTAGAAATGAGCTTGTGAATGTAATGAATGCATTTACTGATATTCCATCTCATTACCTACACAATAGGGTAAGATCAGCAACATTCGTTCAGAAATATTTTCGGAAGCACTTAAGTGGCCTCACTGCTCCACATCTCAGACTGAACACTGCAAGCCAGGCACAGCAGGCTGTAGTTGTGAATAAAATTCCTCCTTCAGGTTGTCCTCAAGCACACCCGATGTGAACGGGGTAACTGCACACAGATGAACAGGAAACCAAGCTGATGGTAAAACTGTCCTGCTAAGAGCAACACAAATGGAATCGGACGTTGGTCTTTAGGTTCAAGACAGGCAAGTACCGCGTGGTGTTACTCCCTGCGGTGTCACAGGCTGAAAGCTGATTGCAGCTCACTTGGTAAGATAAGGGGTCTCAGGGATGCCAAGGGGCACCGAGGGAGAACGTGGCTGGAAAAGCCTTTCGCCTTTCAGCAGTAAAAGCTCTTATTGCCTTTTTTTGAAATTCATCACTTGGAAAATCAGCAGACGCCACTATGCGTAATCACACGTTCATACCTGCGGTCTGAAAACAAGCAAATCTCTTCCAAGTCATTGTTACCATCAACAGCGACAACACCCGCTGACACCGGCATGCAGAAGGTGTTTCAGCTGACACAGCCAAAGCAATCAAACTCATTAGCAGCAAGGATGCCTCAGAAGCTGCAGAAAGGGCAGCTACACATCAGGGATCTCATTTGCTTCTTTCCTCACCTTCATTTCATCACCTACCACCTCTTCATTGGCTTGTTACCTTTGTTTAATAATTTATATAGCCCCTGCTTAAACATTCTGGTGTGCTCTGCTTATGGAAATCTGTGCATACGTGACTTGGGACGTTATGCATATTTAGGGATATTCCAGCTGGGCAAGCACCTTGAAAAAGCAGTTCTGAGCCTGTTGGAAATGAAACAAGGAGGACGACAGCTTCAGATGAAACAACAAAACAAAGCCCATTAGCCCTCTTTCAACAGCGTCTGGGTACAGCACGGCACGCCTCAAATGAGATGGGACGAATGCATCATCCCAGGCAGAGCTATGGCTGAAGATCCTTCACTGGCTGGTGACACGATGAAACCCACCTGCGTTCACAACCTGTCTAGACACAAAGGAACTCCGTTTTAATTAAACCTATTTAGCTAACCCCGTGCAAACCCCACGGAGGCATTCTGTTCAGCAAGGCTCAGACTAAATAGAAACTTTCCCAGGAATAGCTGTCAGCCTGAGCTGGGAAGATGCATGAAGTGACTGACACAGCACTGAAAGTATTATTTTTGTATATACACAGCTGTACTGGCACAGCTTTTTTGGCACAGGGGAGTGAAATGCAATGTTCAAGGCAGTTGTCCTTATAGATAAAGGACCCAGAGCAGTCAGAGAGCTGATCGCTGCCCCTTCACCGCAGCAGGCAAATCCTTCACGCTGCAAACTTCAGCCTTTCTTCTCCCCTGCCATTTACACGTGCTTCCTCTCACCATTTGAAATCCCAGCCTGGGTGCCCAGGTCCCCAGTGCAGTCAGACCACGTGCTCTGTGAAATGGAGACAAGCAGGCTGCGAGCGACGGTATGGACGAAGGAGAGACGAAATCAGGCGGCGACCCGAGACCTAATCAACAGGAATTCGGTTTGACCCAGCACAATTCGCCACGAGGTCACCCAGGGAAGAGCAAGGGAACAAGGGCTCGCTGGGCTCGTGCAGGCAGCTGCAATTAGGCTGGCGAAGGATGAGGCTGGAAGCGGGGCTTTGGGCAGAGATTTGTACCCAGGACTGCTTGGGAGGGAGCTGACATTTTGTAAGTGCAGAGGAAAGTTGAGAACTTTCCCCGGAAAGTTTACAGTTAAAAAAAAACCCTGTTGGTAAAAATCACAAAGCTGTCGTGTACTTAACTTTTTCCTTTCCAAATTCCCCTCCACTGACGTTTGATATTTGAGAGTGAAAGAGGAAATACAATTCTGTCTTTTGAAAAGCAGAGCACATCTCATCCTGCTTACCTCTGCCGGTACAACCACGTCGCCTGTCCATCTGTCAGTCCCCACTCCGCCCCCAAGGCTGACAGACAGAGGACTGATACACAAGCTAAGTGAAAAATTAACTGCCAGAGATACCCAAAATAAATACCTCGCTGCTGGAAAGGCAAGTCAAACTCAGCCCTTCCGCGTCCCTTTTGCTGGCTGCTGTCAAGCGAGCACATGTAACTCGCTGGTGCTTGCCCTGCAGGATGCTGCGGGAGGACGGACAGACAGGAGGAAGCAGCTGATGTGCCAGCGGTGGTGGCATTTCAGATGGAGAGCACCTGGTCCTTGGGCAACGTGGTTTTATCTGCTCCACTGCTGCTGGAGAGCCCACTGAGAGCGACGGATGCTTCTGTTAAAACACACAGCTTCCAGAGGTAAAGCGTTAATGCAACGCTAACCTGTAACCCGTCTTTTTCAGGCTTACGTCTTATGAACCCTTCTCTCCCTGCTGTTCACAAACCACCTCTGACCCAGGACCGAAGATGGTTTTGTTCTGGATTAATGAGCTTTAAGGTTAGAAGTCAATTCAAGCCCAAGCACCCACCAGCGCTCCCTGCATGGCTGAGCACCCCAGCTCAGGTGCCCATCACCTTGCTCACTGGGCTGGCTGTAGGCTTATCCCCAGCTGGGGGGGCTGTCCCAGAACAGCTCGGTAACCCCCTCCCCATAAAAACAACAAAGCAAAACATGAGCTGTGCCAGATCAAAGTGCAGAAATTGTGCAAGAGCAGCCGATGACCTTGGGTTTTGCTGCAGGAACTCTCGCACCCGGGCTAGGCTAAGTGCAAGTGTTCAGACCCTGGTGCCAAGCACCTCAGTAAGCTGTGCAACATCCACAAACAGTTTTAAATTCCTCCTTAGGACAAAGGTTTTGAGCTGATTTGCACATACAGGAAGAAAAACGTTGGTTGCACTCTAACACTGCGATGGACAGAGCACCACTGGCCAGTACTTCTTAAGAATTTCCTTCCCATCCGCAATAAAGTTTGCATCAAGCTAAATTTGGCTGAATTCTTTAACCAAACCCAAAGCTCATCAGGGAACAATCTCCTGCAAATAGAGCAGCCCTCAGAAGCTAGGTTGAGAGGCAGACAGCTTTTATCTCTTTCACTACGTCTTCCAAAAAATAAACCGACCCAAAAACTAGGCCAGTGTTGGCCATCCTGCCATTTCAGACCCTGTATTTAGCAATAACTACCAGCATACAACAAAGTGAACACATTGCTATTAGCTATACAAGATGCGTGATCATAACTGACATGACTTGCGTGAGCGGCCAGCCTCCGCAAGGAATCCAGAGGCCAGGGAGTTTATGAGCACTGAGCAACCAGCCCTAACATCCTCTGTGTTCAGATATCGGTCAGCAATTTTAATATTTAGTATATTTTAATATTTATATTTTTAAATATAGTGATTTTGCTATCTTTCTCGACACAAATATGAACAGAACACGCCTCTAATCCCATGGGCAAGATCAATGGTCCAAATGCAAGTCCAGCAGCAATCCAGGAACACATGGCATTGAAATATCTTTAAGGCCATGCATCTCCGAGTGCTTTACAAGGGGCTCCATCCCCCGTCCTCCCCCTGGCTCACATTATTGTGGGGCAGCACTGCACGCTGAGCAAAGACCAGCAGGGTCACCAGGAGAAGCAGATCTTGGTGTTTGTGACGTGCCCATGGACAGGCAGGGGGACAAGGAACAGCTGAAAGAGGTGGTAACAGAATTTTGGGTGTAACCTCAAAGTAATTAATCCCACCGGATACTTCAAATTTCATAAATACAAAGCACGTTCTATTTTAGGTAAACACGTGGTGACAGCCTCAATGGGTGCTGACCCTGCCTTGTTTGCTCCTTGTCTGCACTGGGGCTTCCCAAACCGCGCAGCATCCCACCGGCACGGCTCACGGCGGTGCAAAAACGCACACCTCTGCGGCTCCCTGCGTTGGCACGTGAGCACACCAGGGCTCCCAGCACCCTGCCATCTCCGCTTCCCCCTGCTTCACCCATGGGACGTGCAGGTCCCCAAGGCTGGGTGCTGCTGGCAGCCTGCAGAGGTGGGTTTTCCCACTGGACTGCCACCACCAGCAGGCTGCCGGGGTAGCAGCTTCCACGCAAAACCTTCTTTTCAGCTTCGTACGCAGGCGAAAAGTACAGCTGAAGCCCCCAGCACAGAAAGGAGTCATCAGCACCGATCATTCGCAGTGCAATTACTCAGCCACTCAACCTACAGCTGCAGGAGCTGCCTTCACACCGGTGGGAGATCCTGACACCTTACTCACTGTCAGGCATGACGTGACACATCCCAGCATCCGCTCTTTGCAGTAGCGTGCAGCGAGGCTGGGTGCTTCAGTCCCACTAAGGTAGCAGGACTGGACCAGCCAAAGCTTTCTTCTGATTTTTCTGCCGTGTCCTGAGCTCGGCCACATACGCCCTGCTCCTTTGTCTTGTCATTCATGGCTTCTCCTAGCTGATTTCCAAGCTACAGTACCAGTGGAACTGTAGGCGAGGCACAAGAGGACTCTTAACATTCAAAAGTCTTCATGTAAATCCTGATTATAAAGCAAATTAATTCCAGGCTGAGCCAAACTCAACCCAGACCAGCAGCTGGGCAAACACATATGCCTCCAAACTGCAGGCGTACAACTTAAGCAAATATAAGGAGCTGATGAATGCTTTGGGAAATCTCATCCCTACCCCACTTCCCCCAGAGCAGTCTCAGTTAAAACCAGTGGAGACATCCCCTGCTCAGATTTGAAGATGGATGGTGGAATTAAGTTCCTAACACTTCAGAGACCCTGGGGCACATCCCTTGCCTCGAGCTGCCCCTGCAGAAAGGCACACGTCTCCTTTAGGTCCCGTGTCCGACCACCAGCCCCGTGCAGGTTCCGGACGCACCACCAGGCATTTAAAGGCAGCACTGAACACCTGTGCTTAGCCAAATTAATTCCACTCCTGTCTACTAGTTCAATCAACTTCAAAGCCCCATTTAATGCTCGAGCCAAGACACGCCAACATGTGTTGTCCCCACATTATGTTGGCTAATTCCGGAAAACATAAGATCCTCTCCAGTATCACCCCCAAACTGACACACTCAGCAAAGCCAAACGGAACACCTGCTGGCTGGTGATGTGACAAAGCTATGATTAAGTGTTTACTCACCAATTTTTCCCTCTTGAAAAGTTCCTGGGAAGTGTGACTGAGTGGATTTGGATGCTAATACCAAGCCCTCCAGTGCCCCAGTGCCTAACCCGCATGTAGCTGGCAAGTTTGCAATTCCAGGGCCACTGGGTTCAGGCACCAAATATGTTTCCTTTGCCCTTTTCTGTATTAAAAATAAATAAAGATCCATTCACATGCTGTAATGTCCTGTACGTGGCTCAAGGGCACCCCGAGAGCATCTTTTGTGCTTCCATCAAGACCATTAAGTATGAGTGCAGGATGCACTGCAGCCTGCTCCCCTAAATAACACTCCTCGTGGCCCTGCCTCGGCCTCTGGCACCCACGTTTGCATTTCCACGCTTCCCCCTGCCACGCTGTGAAACTTCTTGCTCCTGTTGGGCTGAGCAAGCAGCGAGGCCGCAGCTCCCCACCAGGATGGAGGGCAGCCGAAACATCTCAGCATAGCAAAAGGCAGGAGATCAGAGTTTGTCTCTTTAATCAAAATGAGCGATTGTCATAAAACTTACAGAGAATGATCTTTGCTACCTCTCTTCCTCACTGTCAAATCTGAGGATGCAGCAGCCACATAAAACCATGTTTCCCTGGGAAACCAAGCTAAAAATAGCCAGGCTGGCTGGCTCAGGAGACTGGTCTGGAGTTTCTGAAATTGCAGTTAGAATGAGATATCACTCTGGGTTAAGTATCTGGATTACTGCCGTGGAATGCTAAAGATCCCGGTGTGAAGCCTTGCTGTCCCATCTAACACGGGGTCACTCGTGAAAGCCGACCTTCTTCCCGAGTGCAGGGAGGAGCTCGCTCAGCCTCCGCAGGGCTGCAGGGGACCAGGCGGGCAGACTCTGGTCTGCAAACCCAGAGGGTGATGTGGGTTGGAAACACCTTCAGCCTGCGTTCAGCTTCCAGCACACGCACAGAGGTGAAGGCTGAAACCAGCCACGAGCCCCCTAACCTGGTCTAAGTCCACGGTGACCGAGCGCGGCTCCTGGTGGTGGCAGCTGAGGTCCCACGGGATCCACCGGGGCTGGTGTGACCGTCCTCCGGCCAGCACCTCTGCAATGAGATGAGCGATTGAGCTCACGCTCCACGGCACCGGGGCTTGGGGTGCACTGGGGGATGAGGAGTATGACGGGGGGCTTTAGTGCTCCTGGCTGCTTCGTGCGAGGATGAAGCCATCTCTGTAAATCATCCCTGGCCTGCCCCAAGACAGCGCCTCGCAGCTATCCAGATGGGGTGCCAGAGAAGGAAGAACACTTTCCTCTTCTCCAGTATCAGCTCGTCATCTGAGTTCACACAAGGAAAAGCAAGAAGTGGAAAAACAATCCTTTGTGCATTTAATTCAGAATCTAATTACTTTGTATAAATTAGTTAGCCAGGGTTTCCACCTAAGATTTAACACGTAATAGCCTATGAATCACGTCTCTGTTACATGATATATTGTGCCATTTATATGTAAAAATGCTTTATGCAAGGCACCCTGTAGACTAGGGATATTAATTTATACCACAGGCTCTGGAAGATTCAGTGAAATTAAAGAAGATAAGGAGATAAGACACTCCTACTGATCAATGCTTCTTAACGAGGAACATGCTCCATGTGCATTTTAAGGTGAAATCAGCCAGAGTCTGTACAGCTGTAAGGTCACAAGTTGTCACTTATGAAGATGCCATACATTAAAAGCCCACTGCTTGTAACAAAGACTCTCCAAATCAACAACACTGACGCTGTTTCCTTCTGCCTGTTCTCACTGCTGCTTGTGCTGTATGCTTTTAAATACTCTGCTTAATCTGCCCAGATTAACTCCTGTGGACCCAGACCCAGGCAAACACTATTCCTCTCTCTGCAGTCTTGATTTTCCTCCTCCCACAGTGAGCCACGTCTTGTGGCAAGAACTTTTCCAGCAGCTATTCCAGTCGATCCCTATTTAGTTCCTGCCAGTTTGCGAGCGCCACAGGTAAGAGCGACGAGGATTATCATGCCGTGCCTGAAATCAGGCACATGCGCCCCAATTTCCCTAATGAGGCAGTGGCACCCACTCCAAAGGCTTCCGACTCACTTTGTAAAGAGCACTGATTACGCCTAAGTTATTCCACCCAAAGGACAGTGCACAACAGCCACAGGCAGTGGCTGACTAAGAAGTTGCACTGAGAGATGAGGTTCCTCCTCCTGAATCAGCAGTCTGCAGCTCCAGCAGCATGAAACTGTTTTCGTGTTTATGCTCTGTCCCTACCAGCTCCTCCTCACTACTTAAAAGAGAACAAAACATTACTTACAGTCTAATTTTAAGCTAGTGCCCTGGAGCCAGAAACTGAATTAATTTCCATAGATACTGAGTGGTTTTACCAGTATAGTGGAGCTAATTACCTCCTCTCCCCCATCTCCATTATTACTGTCACCTCCTGTAGGGACAACACAGAAGCAACGTCCTAGCCATACGAATGCAGCACGCAGCAGTGACCCAGAACTGTTTGGGAGAAGATGGGAAACGCTCCCTTAGCATCTCATATATGCCAGACATGAAAGTGCATGAAAATAACCCCTAATGTAAAAGAGTTTGGTGAGAAAACAAACTTCTTGCAGCCCAGATAATTCTTATTTTACTATGCGCGCCTAAAGACAACACGGCTTAGCTCCGATAACGCAAAGTTACCAGGGGCCAACAAACGCAGAAGCCACCCAGTGGTAACTTCTTTGCATTATGTTTTTATGCATCTGCTTAGAAATTCGATCAGAGATAAGATATCATGCCAGTTATAAAAACTGAAGTCCCTGGAAAGGAGCACTTTAGGCGCGACTCCTCGGACGTGTGTTCCACCAGGTGCCTGTATCATCCCGTTGATATTTGTTGCAATGGTAGGATCAATTTATCTATAGCACGTAGGCATTTGATCACAAGCATGCAAACAAAAAGACAGTTCAATCACAGTGTCCACATAGACGTGTGTGTGTGCCAGCATAACCACGCTCTTTGTAGCAACACTGGCCTGGTGTGCAGGTGAGCAAACACCAGCAGCGTGCAAGCCTTCCTCTGGAAGAGTTTGTACAGAGGAAAAGTAGGAAAAAAAAAACTTGCGAGGTGCAATATGCACCGTGCTGGTGTCACTTCGACTTTCTACCCTGGACTGCAAACCTGTATATAAGAGCTCCACCAAATACACCAGAGCGGGTATAAAGCATTATTGAACCGCTGTTGGAAGTTTTCTGATCACCTCTGTTGGATCGTTTTCACTAGAAAAAATGATGCTCCACACAGGCCTTTGACAGCACTGCTTCGACTCTCCAGGATAGAAGCTAGAAGCCTAATTTTCCTCAAAAAAGAAAAGATTAAGGCATCCTGTGATTTAATGGCATCTCTTCAAACAACAGCACTGCCTGCAATTAGAACACAAAGGCTTCCGAGCAGGGAGACCAAAAATGGGAATAATACATCACAAGTGAAAAACAACAACAACAACAGCAACCATCTAAATGATGCAATAAAACATTTCTTTTCATAAACTACTGTTAAACAAATGAGGCCCGTATTTCGCATTCATTATCATTCTGCTAGCAATTCCTTGGAGATTGCAAGCCAGCCAGCATCTTAGTGCACACGCTAAAAGAGATGAGGAAAGAGGATTTTAAGTAGGTCAGCAGTAAATATGATCAAGATGGATCTTTTTTTGTTTGGTTTTGTTTGCTGTCAGCCACTGGAGTCCTTATTTGAGAGAAATGCTAGTGCTGGGAGTAAACAGTTCACACAGGAGCAAGATGGGCATCATATCTAGAAGAAAACGTGTGCCTAGCACCTTTCTGAAACCTTTCACCTCTGCCATGGGCAAATCTTCTGACACGAGCTCGCTAGCAGAGCTGCATGCTGAGCATCGCTAGGACTCGCCAGGCACAGCAGCTGCTTGGTCTGCCTTGTGGAAAGGGGTATGTGGAGGTCTGCTGATGAGGAATGTGGGAAAATGTAGGCTGGGATTTTATGCCAAGGGGATTTTAATGGAATTGTGGCATTATCCTCTTCCCTTTCCGATTCCTCTTCTCACTCTTGGATTTTCTGTGCTGGGGAAATCAACCTCCAAACATTCCCCCCTGCCTTGCTGAATAGTGTGTTTGGAGGAAAAAAAAAAACCAACATAACACAAGGGATAGTTGGGAAGAAAAGAAAACCAACCATGCCTTTGTTCCACGAGCTCTGGGGATCACTGTGTGCTTGCACAGGGGTGGGACAGAGGAGAGACGGGACAAGGAGAGGCAGGATGCCCAGGAGAGCAGCTGCCTCCTCCCATGCCTCTCTGCTGCTGCGCTGGGAAGCCAAGGCCGGCCGCGGATGGAGGGATGTGCCAAGCCCAGAAGAATAGCTTCACCATGTGGATAGAGGCCCAAACTGCAGCGGACGCTCAAACCCCAGAAGAAGGACGACAACCCATCACCTGCCATTTTCTGAAAGCGACCCGTGGTGCTCTCGCACCGGCATCCAGGCGCAGCACGCCGGCTCCGAGGCGCTTTTCTCCTGCTGCGTGCGGCACAGGACCCCGCGGGTTTCCAAGCAAGAGCAGCCCTGCAAGCTGCTCGGTTCCGTGGTTGCGCAGCGCGTTGCCTCTGGCACGGGAACGCCGAGCGCTGCCAGTCGGCAGGGGCTGCCTGGCACTGGTGCCGTTCATCTGGAGAGGGAGCTTGGAGAGGGCACAGAAGGGAAAAATACAGCTAAAAGCTCACACCGGTGCAAGATATTCCCAAATATTCAATAAAATTGGATTGTGGTTGCATGAACAGGAAGGAGAGACTAGTTTGGTTTCATTTTCAGATGCGCAGGAGACACGTAATGCTATTTCAAATTAGAGTTTATATCCTACTCAGTTCTGCCTTTATAAAACAAACTGGCACGTTGTTTCTAAAGCTTAATGTTTACCAGTCTGAGAGCAGACAGGGTGCTAGTTTTCTACAGGTCCTCAGGGATGGGAGTGGAGATGGACACTGCAAGAAAGTGATGCTCCCGTGTAGAGGCCTAGAAAGTTTTGGCATTTCAGGAGTTTCTTGGTCCTGGCTGAGTACCTGGCTGTGCACCATGCCCATCGTGTACCTGTGGCTCTTCCACCTCATCTTTCCCCATCAGTGAAAAAAAAAAAAGCCAATGAAAACAGAAATTTGTATACCTTAGAGGCAGAGCACGACACCGATCGGAAAGCAGAAGCTGTGGGTGCTGTTTGGGCTTTCCCTAACTGGTTTTGTCTCGCCTGCGCTGCATTTACCTCTCAGCACCGAAGTGGCCAAATGAAGTCCTGGAAGAAACCAGCTGTAACGAAGGAGCAGAAGCACCCTAATCACTGGCTCAAGCTGCAGGCTGCAGAGAGGGAAGGGTCTCTGGAAGCCAAACCTCTCCCGCTGCCCAGCGGTACATGGGTAATAAGCCCATCATATGAAGTACGTTTTGCCAACTATTTATCCAACCACCGAGTGTCGTTGGAAGAAAATGGCTCGTTGTTTTTCTCTCTGTAATAGCTGTCCGCTGCGGCGATGCTGAAGGCATGTATAATCACAGCTGCTCCCGTTTAACTCCCAGGAAAAGGCAGGTTGATCCGAAGCGCCCCAAGGACACCGTGGAGCCATGTCAGCAGCTGGCGAGAGCCAGCGACGGCGCGATTCGACTCTAGCAGGGCGGCATGGTAAGTGCTGGAGCCACTGACCGGAGTTTTAAATAACGGGATTGTTGTGGCAGGTATTCCTCGCAGCAGTTCAAATGCCACCATTTGGGTTTGAACTCATTTCGTTCTTCCAAAGAAAAGCAGCTGTTGTGCTGTGATCGTCTGCAGTCTCTCCCCACATACATCTCTCAGAGTACTTGATGTTCTGCCTCAAAAAAAACAGGTTTTAAGGCAAAACACCATGTCACTTTGATCATTTCCAGCCTTTAGAGCTCTAAATACGATGTGCCCCATTAGGCTGGTACCAGCAGCACGTTTTAAGGCTAGATTCTTTAAGGTGATGTTTTATAAGGTGGAATTTTTTGAAAGCATCCCTAAGCGCTAAGACAGCCCCCAGTGCAGCATGGTGCAGAAAGCAGGGACAGCACAGTTCGTGTCGGCGTTGTCCTCTGGAGCCTGTGATACACAAAGGCACGATCCAGTGACCACATCTAGGGACACAAATGCCTGAGCTCCAGCTGACAGACGGGTTCAGAGCCACGGGACGGACACTTATCCCGACTTCAGCTCCCCTGGGATGTGCAGCACGACCTGCGGAGGGGCTCCCAGGGATTCACGCTCCGCAGGTCCCGCAGGAGCTCCTGGGGACGTCGCGTGCTCCGAAGGTGCCACCCAACGCGAACAAGCACACTGATACGCAACATGCACGTGATCCCACTGGAAGTTGATGGACAGTCATGGAAAGCCGCGGTAACAAAATGCAAAATGGGGATTCCGCACCAGCTCTCTCCTTTCTTGTCTTTCTTTAGACTTCCCACTTCATTTAGCATCGACACATGCTATTTGGACAGTAAATTATTACACGTAACTACTGAGCTACAGAGAGGATCAAACAGTTTCATTCTTACAAGGAAATTTACCTCGGATCATTCTTAACACCTCTCTTTTGAACAGGGGAGGAAAAAAGCAACGTTTAAGCAATAGCAAATCAAACTGATTTAGGGATCTGAAGGACTGAAACGGAGCCAACACATTAAAACTAACCGCAGAATTTATCATAACTACGCTTATGCAAATCTTTTTGATATTACATAAAAACCGACACAGCGTTATTTTTAGGAATTTGGCACACTAGACTAGAGCCCCGGACAAAACACACGAGCACATATTTCACTCAGATATTAGGGTAAGAAACATAGCAGCAGAATTACAAGCTGGAAAAGGAGAATTTATAAGGAGAGCAATACACCAAGCTCAATATATTAAGTAGATATACTTCAATTTTATACTGGGAATTTGATTCCACAGACTGTACTTTCTTTTTCCAGCCTGTTTTTTAACATGAGCTGTAAAATTTCAGCTCAGATGTTAAGTCCTGAATCCATTCAAAAAGGACAAAATAAAAGCTATAAAGTTTGTCAAGAATCAAAAGGTTGGTGGGGTTTTTTTTTTTTTTTTTTTTGGTTTGGTTTGGTTTTGGCAGTCAGGTTAGTACAGCCACGTTAAAATACTAATTTATTTGACCTTAGCTTCAGGAGAAATTGCTGGGACCCAGTATTTTTACCAAATTTTAGGCTCTATTTAAAAATTAAGTTCCTCAGACATTTTCAAACATGTCAAGTACCAAGCTAGGTTTCTTTACCACATCCAGATTTTATCAGACAGACGCTTCACACTTGCCAGAGAACAAAACCAACCCAACCCATAAAAATGTAGTTCTGCACCGAAGTCACTAATTACTTTTGAAAGAGCAGTCCCAGAAACAGAGCGCCTTTTGGGGAATGATTCGAATACTGAGTTCATAAGGTGAAATGGTCTGGGTGAGAGATAAATAGCAGGAAAGCAAGTTTAAAAGAGAAGTTTTTGGCTCTGCCAAAGATGCTATAAAGGGGAAAACCGGAAGGAAAATTTTGTTAATGTGTACTTTTACGATACTTTATTTTATGCAAGAATGTGAAAAAGAACAGAAATGTTTCTGATGAAGTTTATCAAATATCCAAAGACTTCAAGAGAAAAATGCATATATTTCCCCATTGTTTCAAACATAAAAAAAAAAAACTAGGAAGCCTATTTTATTAATTTTTCACCCCTTTAAAAATATTAAACCCTTGAAAATCATTTTTGTCCTCATCCTCACATAAACATCTTTTTTGATATTTAGCAGATCTCTCAGAAGTTGAAGGTGTGCAGTTAAAAGGCAAAGCTGCCCAGAAGCTTGGGTCTGGATTTGCTGCTCCATGGAGCTGATGAACTCAGCACCTTTAATTAGCAGTGATGAGACTCCACGTAGGAAAACTACCTTGTAGGTGACTCACTATAAACAAACGGTGAACACAGCAACTTATGCTAATATTTAAGCATCACCTATGGGAGATTTTTAATCTCCAAAGGTTTGTAACCGGGAGCTCCTGGATGCTGACAACCCCAACCTGGTCGGTCAGCAGCAGCATCCCACATGACGGGGAGGAATCCGGTTAAACATTTGGCCAAGATGTTACAGCAAGTGGAGCAGGCACCAAATGCACAAGGATGTGCGTGAGTTCGAAGTTCTGTGTTTAGACCAAAAATACATCTGCATTCATTTTGAGTCCAAACCTGCAGTTTTGGATAAAAGGCAAGTAAAACACGCTTGGTGTAGTTACAGAAGAAAACAGGCTACAAGGGGAGCGTAGATTACTTCTCTCCAATAACTTGTTTTCAAACGTAGTATCCCTTTGCTAAAGCACGAGGCAGATGGCATGAATTACAACCCCCTCCCCAAATAAAACAGAAATATAAAAGTTTTATATGCCTGAGACTTGTGGAGCGGGGAGGTTCCCAGCACGCAGACCGGCGGATGCCAGGACAGCTGCTCGGGGCAGATGGGTCCTTTGACAGCTTGATAATACGGACTTGCTGGTGAAACTAAGCCCTGGTAGGGACAGCCAACGTGGGGCCATCTGTTTGCTGGAGAGGAAAGGCTCTTGGAACAGCAGGTAGCCAATGCTTTGGTTGAGAATTAAACCAACAGCAAGATCATCAGTATTTACAACCTTTACTTGTGCAGCTACATACATACAGCTGGCAGCGTAACTCGACCACGTCCGCTCCCGCGCAACGCCGCGGCGCTCGGCTTCGAGATGCGACCGGGGATTTTTGTAGCGCGACGCGCACCACCGACGGCTTTTCAGAAGATGCTTTCTGCTTATGTCAGTTTGTTAACACCGGGCAAGGGGATGGTTTGTTTCAAGCTTGCAGTCTTGGATGAACGCCAAGCGCTGTAGTCAGAAGGTGTAATAACTGATACACTGAATACAGCAGAAAACCCGTAAGAAACTTTTTTTTGTAAGGTGAAACGTTTCCATTCACCTATTCGCACAATAATACCTTCTCTGGGGAAAATCCACAGCACGCAGCATCAAAGATAAAGCTCGACCGGGAAGGCTGGTGCGCTAGCTGGAGAACGCAGAAACTCCGCATGGCTGCACCACGACTACTCAGCTGTGACTTCTTTAATCGTTTTTATATTCTGATCATCAATTTCTCAAGGACAGGAGGGAACTGGACAGAGCCCCATAAAAGGGCAGAGAAAATGTTAAGTGCTCTGAAATATTAAAATGTTCACATTTGGAAGCACGATGGCTTCTGTAACACCTAGACAGAAGGAGGAGGAGGAGGATGGGTTTGAATTTTCTATTCTAGGACACTGCAAAACAGACTATCAGAAGCTGTGATACATAAATGCTATTTTTTTCCCCCAGAATAATCCTTCCAGTTTCACCCTTCCAGCATAGACAGTCCAAGAACAGAAAGGATTCATCTGTTTTAGCCCAGTGCATCCACCAGCTGGAGATGGGGAATGAACTGGGCACCTCAAATAACACTTTGCAAAAGGCTAATAAGACAAAGCATCATTAGTTAGCAACACCTCAAACTGGCATGATGGGCTGGAGAGGAACCTCGGGTCACTGGAGAGCTATTTTCATCGGAATTGTAGTTACTGCAAAAACCTGGTTCTAAATTTTTGAAGTAATCAATGATTTTTATTTATTTATTTAGAAGTGCCCTGAAGAACACTTCTTCAATATCCTGTATACAAAACACCTTCAGAAAACACCAAGCAACCAAACACTGGAAAAGTCAGTCTACTTCAAAGCATATCAAGATCTCTATCCCAGGAGGACCCTGAACTCCTGCATGGAGCTTTAGCATCTAGGTGCTCTTTACAAAACGCAGAGTATCACAGTTACTTTATACCAGTGCCTGTGTGTAACTTGAATGTGTTTCAGCCACAGCAGAGTCCTCTTCCCAGTGGATTTCAGACAGAATTTGTGTTGACAATGGGAGTAGGACTTGGGAATGAGAAGCTGACCAGTAAAACTCTTCACACTCAAAGGAATATCATAAAATATAATAAATTGCTACCATTACGTTATCAGACAAAGGAATTGACTTTTAGATTTGGAGGTCAAGTACCCAAATAAAGGACTCAAAATTTTGCAGCAAAGATTAAACTCAGCCTCTTGAGAGCCCAATCGCTCTCCAGAGCTCATTTTATTCTCAACATAAATCCAGGACTGCAGGAGACAAAGTTATTTTCACTGTGCCAGGAACATATTGAGAAGTATAACAACAGGCTACTTTTTCACTGGAATGTGAGCTAGGGAAGGCTTCCCAGGTCAGGGGGTTCAGGACCCATTTTGGAGACAAAGAATGAGCTCTGCTGCAGCAACAGCATCAGGAAGATGAGTTTTAAGACAGGAAACAATCCTCCTCTGACTTCCTTACTGAGTTCCCTTCCAGCAGGGCAGCTGTCTAGAAAAGCTCAGTAGCATCAACAGCTGAAGAAACCTTTTCCAAATAATAAAAAAATTAAAAAAGAGAACGTTAAGAGTGCTCTTCATTACGGTGCTTGAACTTCTCCCATTCATGCCCTGGAGTCACCGAAAGCAACAAATGTTTCATCTGTGCAATGTATTTTCCAAAGAAAAACTGTCATTTCTTAATCCAAGTTACGACTGCATAGTCAGCAAACCTGCACAGGAATTACCAGAGATGATTATAAAGATCGTAAATTAGCCAAAGGCAAGTCTTAGAGAAATGTTCTAGGATTTAGCTAAGTCACAAAGACAAGGTAAGAGAAATTAAGCCATTTTTTCCAGTTTATGTATTTTATTCAATAAGGAAATTATTTTTCCTTTTGCCACTACCCTTCTGCAGGGTTGAGTACCTGGTGCTAACTGCAGGCTAGGGCTCCTCCCAGAAAACAGCAGGGTTTTAGTAAAGTTATGAATAGAAATCCTGTATAAAAACAAAGCTATTTACGCTCTGCTCGAGCACTGAAAAAAATGTTACGGAAGAATCTGATATGAATAAAGTCTAGCCCTTTGTCAGGATTCAGCCGATGATAACAATGGTGTCAGCCACTGGCACGGCTGAATCAGAACTAAACACGGGTTAGTTGGCAGTGGTGACAAAGGACAAATCGCATTAAATAGCAATTTAGAAGCAGTTTGTTTCCAGCCTGGTTTTCTGAAGCAGCGCTCAACTCCTTTTGATCTTGTCTAGCCTACGAGAAATCCCCAGTATGGATGGAAACTTCCAGTTAAAGAGCGCTCATCACGAGCCCGGCTGCCGGCGCTGCTGACACCCATTGTCAGCAAGAGATAATTTTCATAGCGTTAAGTGACAGATTAATTTGATACCAGCAGTTGTAACACCCTTCCTTTGTGCAGAGGTTTTCTGCCTTATGAGAGATGGTTATTTCCTCGGAGTAACGGCGGCTTGTTAAGAGCATGCTATCACCCATGTATTTTCACATCCCAGCCTGGGCTCCTCTTTCTTCCTTTCTGTCCCAAAGAAACAAGAGTTCTCATCAGCATCATCTCTTTGAGGCGTTCACCAACTACAGAGGAAATGCTTCTGTCTTAGCTCACGTGTAAATCTGTAAGTCTCAGAAGTTAATCGAGGTTTCTACAAGAGAAAGGCAAACAGTTTTAAAACAAAGGGAAAATTTTTAGCTGATTAAAGTCCATGTAGTTTCCTTATGAAAGAGCATCTTCGTGCTAGGTCGAAGGGTTTTAAACCTCCTGCGTGACAGCCAGGCCTGAGCTGGAAGGTCTGTTTCTTCATATTAGTGGAAATAAAAAATATGGAATTGATTTTAAACAAACTGGACTCTCCTGCTTAATGATTTGTGTTCCAGCTTGTGCTCATAATTGAGCTGAGGACTTATTTTCCTAAATAACCAAAATAAAATCACGTTGAATCCCTCTTTTTTTTTTTTTTAATGGACGGCGTCAAAAACATAAAATGCTCATCCTTACCCCTGCACAATGGATTGAAAATGTGCATTTACAGAGTGCTTCCTTCCATCCACCTAGCAAACTTTCATGCTATTAACCAAAATCACCCAGGAGGCAGCACTCTCGGAGCTTAACCTTAAACACTGCTATTAAGATAATGGCAAATTTAAAAATCTTTCACTTAAATGTGTTTGCAGAAAGCTTTGTTTGCCACAACATGATTTGTTACAACGAACAAAAGTCAGAAAAAAAACATTTGTGAGTTCTCCTGTTCACACGAAATACATTTAATCTCCCCAAATTGCCTGCAATTTTGGACAGGCTTCATTCTGACACTCCATTTATGTAGTTCAGGGGGATTAGGGGCATCCTGCACTCATCCAAAGTTTGAAGCAATTCCAGCGCTAACAAATATTTCTGGCTGGAGCTTTGAACACTAGAAAAGCAGTCCGAAGTGCCCTTTGCTTCTCATTTTCTCTCTTCTCAACTACTCCATTTCAATGCAGCTGTTTCAAGAACTTCCAGGTACAGCCGGATCACAACTGCTTTCTAACACCTCAAGCAAGGCCATTACCTGATGTAGTCTCAAGAACCTCTCTGGGAAACATTTTAAAGCACAGCCACTCCACACAGAGCAGAAATATGTTAACCAGAGCGGCCACGTCAAGCTGTGCATGGAACCTTGCAAACCCCACAACCACTGCAGCCCCCTGTTCCCCCAGCGCAACGCGGCGCTGCTTCTCCCCTTCTGCCTCCCTGCTCTGCTTGGGCAGCAAACTCTCGGAGCAGGATCCGTTTGTTTACAGTGTTTGGCATAAGAAAGCTGTAATCCCAGATACATCCCCTATGGCAGGCAAAGAAAGGTGCACTTTGCGAGGATGCGCTGCCCTGTGCAGATCTTGCTTTACAAGGAAGCCTGGGGAAACCGCGCGCCTTACACGTAGCGTGTTTGTATTTCAGTTTGTTTTGAAAGGCTGATGAGACAGATTTTTTTCCTATTTTTAAAATATTTAGATATATACACACATACACTCACCCTCCTGTATTACATACACACAATACACACATATATGACCCTAAGTCAAATAACCAAGCCTCTCTGCTTCCGCAATCAAGCAAATTGCTACCATCTCACAACGTCATGAAAAGCACAGCTGGAGCAAAACTACAACGCCGAATGCACGTGAAAGGGAAAGCCGAGGAACGTAATCTTCCTAAAGACACCTTCGTGCCAGGCCAGAAAGAGCCCTGTGCACAAGAAGAACAGGATAACAGGCCCTAATGGCACTCCAGCCCGTCGCCTTAGCCTGACATCCATTTTTATGAATTACTGTTTGGTCAATAGTGTAACAGTGCCAAGGCAATTGCCTCCAAGGCATGCCCGTTAAAGAACCCAGAACTAAAGAAAATTAATCCAGTGTGCACTAATGATTAAAATTGGCTGACAGGTCTCAAAGCGCAATGGAAAATACAAAATTATCCTTAGGCAAGTGATTTTCTGCTGGAGTTCTGCAGGAATTGCTTTTTACTGTTCTTTTAACTCCTCCTTCCCTTCAGCAATCCTGGAAGAAAACCAGTGGCTGTGGCTGCAGACAATACAGGGATTAGGGGAACAGAAAGCACCGAAGAGAGCTGGCCACTGATACCCAAGCAGCTCAGATCAATCCGTATGTTGAACAGAAAATACCACGTGTGTTTTAACACAGACATAAAAAAATAAATTCTTTAAGTTAGGGCGTGCTGCAGAATGGGGCAAAATGCTTGGAAACAAAGGATGGGGCTCTGTCACCTTCAGTGATGACATCTGAGCTGCTTTACCAGCAAGGGTGTTCAGCTGGCGATGCTTCTGCACTCCAGGAGGAACCAGAGGAGCTGACACGAGCAGTGTGAAGACCCACCAGGGGATGAGAGTAGAAGGAATTTGTGCTTTGAAAACAGGCTAGGAACCAGTCTTCTCTGGCAAAGTGCAGCTCCGAAGTACATCCAGAAAGAGTCCTCGGCACATTGGACTGATCAGCTGAGACGTCTTCCAAAGGCTTAAGGACCCTGAAGCAACTTGGGTGTAAAAGATGGAAAGGATAAGTCCTTTCCTGGCTGATAGCCCTCACCCTTTTACACGCACCCTCACTCCTGGAGAAGCTCCTCAGGTCCCTTTTTCCTGAAATGAGCTCCAGCGCTCGACAGCACACCGCGGCCACTGCATTCGCATTTCAGCCAGCTCTCCCATTACTTCTGTTGGGAATTCAGCTACCTAAATAATTGCATTGTTTAAAAAAAATACCAGCTGATAAATTACAAACATGACTCCAACACCTGTTAACTCGACTACATTCAGTTCGCTAACATCTTAACCGGCAGAGTTGCTGCTCCAAAATTTTATAGCTCGTAGAAGCACCGTGTTAGTTTTACACTAAAAAGCTAATTTATTTGTGACCACAGCCTGAAGGTAAGAAAACTACCACAAGGAACCAAAGCAAGCATCTGAACGAGAAGGTCTAGACATCCTCAGCATAGGTGTCGGCACCAGTCTCCTCCTAGTCCTGCCTACACGTTAATACAGATTGTCAGAGTTGTAATGATTTTATCACAAAAGTATATACATGTGGAACCAAGGATAGCTGTGCAACCTCACCCTTGCTAAAACTTTGGAACGGTGACATTAGGACTGGTACCAGGATGGCTGGAAACCTCTTTGTATGGAACAGGACCTTAAATAAGACCCCTCTGTCACTCAAGGAAACCGCTCCCCGTGTCACAGGTGTCACATCACAGGGTCACCCAGCCACTGGCCTTTCACCAGATTTTACTGCTGGATCCACTTTGTCACAGCAAGCACCTCCTGACAGCCAGGACAGGGAAACCTGACACTTGCCATGAGGCACACAGCGACTCTCAGCTAATCCTGTTTAATGAGGAATTCCCAAAGTGCCTCTCGAGCAATGGGTCAGCTAATCCCATTCACAGACAGGATTTTTTTACTCTTAGAAAATTGAAACTGGCTGAAAACAAGAATTTTCCCCTTTTATTTTGATTTACAGATATTGCTTTGATGAGGGAAACCGTGACATTTGGATATTTGGAAAATTAAGCACGAGCTGTTCCTGTACGTTGTCGTTAAACCGGTAACCTCTACCAGACATCAGAGAAAAAGTGGCTTTTAGACACTTCCCTTTAACCAGCTGTGCCGAGAGCTCATTTGAAGCAATAAAAAAACAACTGATACTGTAGTAAGTGAAGATTAAACAGCACATAAGAGTATTTAACTGCCATTTTACTACAGACAGTAATTAGATGGACGAAAACTAAAACAAATTCTTTTTAAAGATAAAAATGCCATCGTTAAATCAGTATGAGCAATTGAAAATCAATAGTTTATACCCATATATGAAAGGCTCAATATTTTAGACCAACGGCCCCACAACGGTCTTAGAATATATGTGCCTCATACTGAGCTACCCTGGATGCATGACAAAAGGCTGGGGTGCTTTGTTGCAACGTCTGGGGAAAAGGAACAGCAAAACGGGGCAGTCTGAACACTGAACATCCAGGATCTGCAGTGCAATCAACAGTTTCACAGCTCTTCCCAACGTTACAGACTCGTTAGGGCACTGAAGAGTTATCAGCTGTCTGAAGATTTCACCTGTGTTCAAAACACGTGGGACATGAAAGAACTCCAGCGACTTCACAGGACCCCGAAAGGAAGCGTGCCGCATTACGAGACCCAGACCCACGACCTTCAAGAGTAGCTACATTTGAAAATTAAACTATATTGAGGTAAACGTAGAAGCAGAGAAAGTTTTCTGTCGCTTTTCAGCACTGAATTTCTCAAAGCAAGTTATGTCAATGCTTAGAATTAATTTCAGATGAACTTGGCACCTATCTCCAGCAGTACAGACAGAAGTGGTGCCAAGTGGCTAAACCAGCATGTTCTTCTTGAGCTCATGGAAAAAATTACCTGGGGACCTAACACAACATAAATTCACTCTCACGTTCCTGCCACCTGCAGCTCCACATGAATATTTACCTATAGACTCCTCTCTATCGGTCATAAATGGAGCATGATATTGCGAATGGCAAGAACAAACACTGGATGTGATGCTGATCAGCATCAATTCTCATGCCAATCTGTTCTGGAGGAGCAAGAGAAGAACCCTGCAGGTTTGTCTACTCGGTTTGTCTACTCTACAGAGTTAATTTTATGTGATTGCCTGCAATGCAGCGACTGCTGTGCAGCTTGTCTGTGCAGTCCCAGACTTGCTGTAGAGTATAAGGGTGATTATTGCTAGTTCAGCTGTACCTCCAAGAAGCTCAATGCAAGATAACCACTTAAGTGTTTAGTCTACCACTAAAACAGATTTTACACAGTGATTTGCAAGTAAGACAATTTGCAGAGAAACAGGGGTGACATTTTACAGCTCAAGCACTAAATGATCTACTGACACTGGTGGCAGGGAAAACAATTTGAGCAAGGAATAGCTGTATCCCAGTTTTACATATTAAGAGCTTGACCTTAAAATGGGGTTATGAGACATTGTGACACGCTCAAAATGCATCTTCAGTGATATTTCTCCCCAAACATCCATGCTCTAATAAGCACAAATAGAGAAGGTACAAGGGGCAAGCAAAGTGTGGTACCTAAAAAGCATGTCTCAAAAATACAAGGAAAAATGCCGCTCTGGTATCCTAATAATACAGTGAAGTAACGCAGATAAAACTCAAGACTGACATCAAAATGACTTAACAGAAAGTTTCTGATTTGGCAGGCGAGGTTGAGTTTTCAGCAAATTCCAAACCCAGCACTGACCTCTTGAAGTGGCTTGCCAGGACTCCCACCAGCTCTCCAATCCTGTTGTCATTAGGTGGCTCCTTACTGAAGAGACAGACAATGAGATCCTTGTTGTCCTTCGTGTGGAAGACCACGAGCTGGTCCTTTCCATTGGAGACGCTCAATCCTACCAACTGCGAAGAGAAAGCAAGAACAATGTCATTTATATTGATCTATTTTGCTACCGACCAGATTAACTCTTTCCATGCCAGTATGCCACGCTGCCTCTCAACTTCTACCGCTACCAGCGAGAGCAGTGCCCAGGCAATAACAACGTGCGAGCTCGCCGTATTCCTCCCACAAGCTGAAGAAGTAAAAGTGAAACAACAGTTTTGGTGTTGTTTTTTGGGAGGGGAGGTAGTCAACAGTCCCAGCTAAAAGGCCAGGAAATTCTACCGTCTAGGCTGGGTCCCCTCCGAGCAGCTCTTGCCAGAAGCAGCGTGGTCCTGTGCCCTTCTGCGCGCTCAGCGCCACGCGCCGCTCACCAGAGCGCGCCCGGAGGGCTGCTTGTAATGGCTGAGGCTTTCTCTCCCCAAAATCTCACCCTGGATGACACCACATCACTCGGGGGCAGATCTGCAAGCCAGTTTTATTTTCTTTTCAAGGGAAGCCAACGATAACCATCAGTCTGGCCAAAAACCATCGTCTCCACTCAAATCCACACACACAGCTCTATGTAATGACACGCAGGTAACATAGGAGTGAAACCTACTGAAAGCCCAAACATCTTGATGAAGAATAGAAGTTGCAAACCCCACAAAGCAATGATAATTCCAGTATTTAGTCGTGGATTGATGTCTTGATGTTCTGACAAAATAAAAGGGGATTTATTTTTTTTTTTTGGTCTGTTAAGTAACTGCTGCTTGGCACATTAAAGGCTTTGTCCTCACCGTCTCCCAAAGCAAAAGCAGGAAAAATTTAGGAGTGGCAATCTAGGTATCCATGAATATAAAAAAAGAAAGAAAAAGAAAAAAAATGCATCTATGCTAGGGAAACAAAATATAAAGATGCAAAAAAAAAAAAATCAAGAGGCAAGTACATTAACAAACTGGTGCTAGAGAGAGAGGAAAAAGAATGAATACAAACAGATATTAGAGCAGACGTTCCCTGCCCACCGAAGGACTACACAATCCTCCGAGTCACCCAGAGACAGGCAGAGGGAAGCCACATTCTCCTAAAGGTGAGAGGCACTGCTACGCTGTTTTATGGAAATAAAATCTCATTATTCCCCTTTTAAAGAAAAAAAAAAAAAAAGCCTTCTATGCATCCCCACTGCCTGTGTTGGAAAGCGTACCAGCACAGATCGAGTTGGAGACTACTCGGTACTTTCAGAAACACGAATCTTTCAGAAACAGCCTCAATCCATATGCTGCGTTTAGTAGGCACACCGTATTGTTTCCAAGAAGCCTGTTACAGCTCCCGATGTCTACCACATACCAAGACAGCAGCATCGTCCCAGAAAAGCATGCCACAGCCAGCACACAGAAGCGTGGTGGGTGCCCTGTTTTCTGGATGAAGCATTACCCAAGTTCAGAGTTGCTCCCATTTTGTTGGCTTCTTGCAGTACACCAGACCGACAGCAATTGCTGATATTCTCGTCACTGAGCAGAGACCTCCTGCTACCAGTTGCACATACCCAACACAGGTGGAGTTTATTCTCTACCATTCACACTATTTTAAGGTCATGAAAGACTTTCAGAACAAGCTGCACTTCGTGCACAGATATTAACAGGTGCCTGGGTTTATGGTGTCCCTTAAAATTAATTTGCATGCTTAAATAACATCCTGGGAGCACAATATTGCCACAGGGACTACTGCCATCAAGGTTTTAAATGTGCACCGAGTATGAAAGATGACCAAGTTGAAATCTCTGGATTTGAAAAGCCTATTTGAACATTAATTATTCAAAAGAACTGTGTTAGAAGTCCATGAGCCCTTCAAAATTTTCCTATCTCACCCCTCCCCACCAGACTATCTGAACAAATAAAAATAATACAAAAGAAATAATTTTAGAGAAGGTGCTTATCCCAGTATTGACAAACGTTAATATGCTTGCAGAGCCAAAAAAAATTCTCAGCAGCCACAGAATTCCCTTTATTATATTTGCCACTGGACTGGGAAAGGCAGTCGTACGATCCTTTCTGCTGCTCGGTTGCCTTTTCATTCCTCCTTGCCATTATCTGTTTCTTTTCTCTCCAGGTAAGAATAAAAAGCTAATTGTATGGTGGCACTTCTGAAGCAGCTGCCAGAACAGTTGCACGCAAAAAATCCCCCAAAGTAGCATCTCAATCCAGAGAAACAGTCAGGGTTGAAAGGAAAGTTATTGCTTTGTAATCATTTGCACAAAATTACAGATTCCTTACACAGGACACAAAATAAGAGAATGCAGAACCCGAGATCCAAGTAGGCATACATTAAGGGCTATACTTAAACCATTTACATGTAAACATAGCTAAAGGAGATGGGAAACTATAGTGTGATTCCTTCAGCCGAAAACAAGTTTATGGTGGTAACAGACATCAGCTGACTGTCTCCGATGAGATTTCCATGGAAACCCCATCCCTAAGGATGTTGCCATGTTGATAGGGTGCTTCAGAAATGCTGATAGCAAGCAGCACAGCTACCGGGCAGATGAATTTCAGCTGGGTTCACCTCTACATCTTAGAAGGGCAATCCATCTTCCCTGATGAGCACGCATCTTTCTGGTAGGACATATCTGATACACCCATATACACCGAGACTGGTGTATTTATCATCCTTTTGCTTCCCAGAAATATTTGTATCGGTTCAAACAATTGTTCTTTCTCCGAAAGGGGAAGAGTATCTGCATCACTGACCGGGTACTTACACCAGCTCCCTTACGCCGTCCCAGGGTTCCCACCCAGGCAGAGATCAGGCGTGCAGAGCAATGAGAGCGTGCGAGGTAGCTCAAGAGCCAGAAGACAACACATATTCAAATCACTCAGTAACAAAATACAAAACACGACTACAAAAGGGAAAAGCTGTTGGGTTACAGCACTGATCATTAGCCGTTTAGCTTAAGAAATCCTGGTGAAAAAAATACAGGTATTTCACGTGCTACACAGAAACCAAATACATTTCCAAAGTCTCTTCTCCTCGGCCCTCTTCCTGCTGCACAGAGAGGGGTCAGCAGCGAATCAACAGGATCAGTGTGCATGCCCTGGCACCACGATGCCATCCCTATCCCTGTGCGTGCGGATTTTCTCGTGTTCCCAAGGACCACAGTGCTGCAGAAGCAGGTGAAAGGAGGCACTTTGGCCAACAGAGCAGAAATACATCACTACAGCATCTCCCAAAGATAATTTTCATCAAACTTCCATGCTGGAATAAGACTCTGACACGTGTGTGAGTCACTGAGGGGTCTTTTGGACCCATTCCTGCTGTACAAAGTGCCCCAGGAGCACTTGACGATTGCTCAGGTCAAGGAAACTTCAGTCGAGAAGCCTAGAGGTAGGCTGCTAAAGGGAATAATTGCAGATCTACAAATAAAGCTGATTCCTATCTATAGAAATTTAAATATTCTTAGAACAAGAGACGTATATGCATAGAACATTTAAGTGCTTTGCTGCCACAGGAGATGCAAAGCAGACAGCCAGCACAGCCAGCTCACACTATGCCAAAGTTGTCACTCACTCTGTATGAATGGATCCTCCATTTCAGACATACATGTCTTGTGAAAAAACAGTAATTACTAACATTTCTAAGTAACTGACTTCCTATAGGCAACCTACAAATTGCATCCACATTGCTCGGAAGACAATGAACTCCATCCCAGCCAGCCCCAGTACAATGCTTTTTTAAGCATCTGGCTCCTTTTGCAGTGCATTTGTGTTCCAGCTTCTCTGGAGTTAGGAATAAGAAGCTGATGTTTCCAAGTGCACTGTACTGCATCCCCCTTTAATTTTTAAGGCATTAAGGACTTCAGAAGAAAACGTTCAGGCTACCAGCAGCAGCAAAGATTTTCCCTGAGTGACCTGGTCTTGCTCTGTTACTTGAATGTACAAGCTACACCATCAAACCCATCTGCATTACAGACATACAGGTAAAGCAGGCATTTTTCTATAGCTGTGATAAATACAGCTTTACCTATAATTACTCGTGTAATAAGTGAATTGCACTAGCCTAACCATTTTGTATAAGGCAACAGCTTAGAAAACTAACAGTGAGAAATTGCAATTCTACTTTGTCTACCTGAGTTCACCTTGATATTTTGAAAAAAAAAATCCACCCACCTTGAAAGAGCAGTCTGCTGTGGATTTTAATAAGTCTGTTTGCACAAGCAAGAGTTAGTCATTTAGCAGTGTAGTCTGCTGACAATTTCATTTTGCACAATTAAGAAAGAATGTCAGTAGAACAGAACATCGACTTAGGAAAATGACCTGCAGCTGCTAAATACGTGGCAGTAATATCTTTTCAAAACAAGAGACACTGTCCTGGTAACACTGCTTTGCTACAACAGATACTTTTTTTAGGGGAAACAAGTAATGCAGGCAAGCACAGTTACTCCACGCGCTGCGGTGAGCAGTCAGTGCACGGCTTTGGTGGATAACCAGCAAGGATGTTAGAAGAGGACCAATAAAACCAACACTAAGGATGCAATCTGAGCTAATCATTCACTCCACATTTGCAGATTAGGTTTTACTGTTACCCTAATCCCATCTTTGGTCTTTCAGCAATACGGGGCCTGCGGATTTATTATTTCTTCAAATGCAAACGTCCTAACAAATTTGCGTACAACATTTGCAAGCAACCCAGCCAGGTTCTGTAGGTTTAAGATAATCACAGCAGTGTTACCTCAGGCTGAGGAAAACAAACAAGCAGTTGAATCCACACTCCAGGATGCTGAAGAGCTAAAATGAGCTTTTCTCCCATCCCCCTTCCTATCAGTGATAATCTGCTTCTTTGTGACTGGCAGCTAAACTCTGCTACCCTGAAGGCCAGATACCTCACTATAATTCAGAGTTTAGCTTTGATAAGATTTACATTAAACATGAACAAATATAAAAAGAAAAAAATTCAAACAACATGAAGGATCAAACAAACCCCCAGAGACAGAGAAATTGTGTCTTAAGCAGCTGTGAAATGCTAGCCCCCTTATGGGGCCACGATCTTGCAACACGCACAAATAAATAACAAAATAGAAGAACAAACAGAAGAAAGTGTGATAAGCAGTTTGTTTTTTAATTTTTATTTTACACACCGAAATTAAAAGCTAACATGATCCATCAGTGCTGTAGATAATCGCACTTAAGTGTTTTAAAGACATTAAATATATAAAAAATGCAAATCAAGGTCTTTTCCCATTCTGTGGATAGGAAAATAGAGCTAAACAGTAGATGTGCTGTCCATACCTAAGACAGCCTGAGATGAGCTTCTCCAGGCCTTGTACTTACATTATAGAGGGGGATGGTCTTCATCACTTTGTACTGCTTCATAGGGTCCATCTTATAAAGGTGTCGGTCGGTAATGAAGATTGCTCTGTCCTCCACCTTACTAAAGCGATTGACCTGTAAAGAAGAAACTTTCAGTCAGTGATCATCACAAAAACATGCAGAATAAAAATTTTGCAGCAGTGAACATGCAAAACTCACACATATCTTAAATAGGTCTACTTTGAAGGAGTGAAAAGGGAAGGTCAACCTCATAATCCCATTTTATAAATAGAGAAATGGGCAATCGCAGACAAGCAACATTCCCAGAGTCATCCAGCAGGGCTGGGACAACCACGGCCTAAATCAAGTAACGGACAGCTGCTTTCCACCAGCAATATTTAACCTATGTCCCTGTCCACTGAGTGGACCCCAAAGCCAGGCAGACGGCTGTTGTTCCTACATGATGTGCCTTTGTCACCTCAAAAAAACGTCACCTCCTTTAAAACATTTGTGCTTTCAATGTAGCCAAGCAAGTTGCCCAAGAAGTGGAGAACCAAGACAAGCATCCTTCCCCTGCCCATTAGTGATGTGTTAGCCGAGCACGGGCACGCTCCACCGGTTCTGCTGAAGTTGTGCCACCCTGCAGAAGGAACTGAAGACTGAACAGAGGAGGAGGAGCCCTGGAGAGCCGGGTCTCTACGCATGGACCTGTGCAACCACCTGGTGGAAGGAAGGCAAGGGTAGTTCTTGGCAAGCACAAGACCCAAGCCGGAATGCCCTCAGGCTGTATTGAACACAAGCCTCTCCCTTGCTAAGCAAGAACTCTCCTATTCTCCTTTCCAACGGGTCTAACCCCATGCCCCAAGCTAGCTGTGGTGCCCATCAGCCCTACCAACTCACTAACCTGACAAAAATCTGCCCTTTTTGTGAGCTTAGCGAGGGAAGGGCAGCACGAGCACCAGGGCCAGGGCAAGGCAACGGGTGAGGCTCTGAGAACACGGCGTGGCTCAGTCCAGCAGCAGCGGGCCACGACATCAGCTCGGCTGTGCCAGATTTTTCTACGGAGGTGGACATCGCTCAGTTGGTACAGCGAAAGGACAAGAGGCAACAGGCAGAAGGTGCAGCAGCAGCAAGCCCTATGGGATATGTGGGTAAAAAGGAGGGTGGCAGCCCTGGGGCAGGGCTCAGAGAGGCTGTGCCATCCTCATCCTCGGGGATTTACAAAGCTCAGGTGAGGGAGAGCCTGAGCAACCTCATCTAACTGAAGTTAGCCATGCTCTGAGCAGGAGGTTGGACCACAGGCTCCAGAGGTCCCTTCCCACCTCAATCATTCTACGATTTCATTAGCCTATACGCTACCAAGAACATAGATTTCACAGTATCTGAAGTATTCTGACAGTTTCAAGCAGTTCAGCAAACACATCTCAGTGTTGCCGTTGGGAAGCATTAATATCTTAATATCACCACTGGGCTCTACAGCTGTAAATTTAAGACCAATTATAGATAGAGCTATAACTCAGTGAAGAACCATCAATTGCCTGCTGAGGCAAAGCGCTGTATTATCACCCGTAATCTCACTGGCAGTCAACAGCAGCAGAGATTATCTATACACACATGTCCCAACCCTCGTGCAATAACCTTAGGCATAGCCAAGAAGCTGGCTCACTTTAATTTGAACTCAAAATACTATCCACCTGGGGTGCTGTTTGCATAACCTGACACTGGAAGAAAGGGGTGATAAAAGCCAACACCAGCAGCTCCCCGGACAGTGCAGAGAGAAAAGAAGCTGTGTCGCATAGCATACTTATGTTTTAGTTCGTGTGGATCAACCCTAAAACTTTTTTAGAAACCAATTATGCAATGGTTCTGATAAAGTAAAAAATTAACTGTGGGAAGACGGCAATGTGTGAGCTCCCTGCCGTTCTGGAAGAAGCAAGTGTGGTTGAAAACAGCCAAGTACACAGCCCCGCAGCCCGGTATTTTGATCCAGTTCATACACCCTGCTTCTACGTAATGAGAGCAAAGGGTTTTTTCCTTACTTAACACCAGCTAATAATGCAAAGCAATAGACACGGCCCAGCAGCAAGCTATGTAATTACAATAATTTCTCTTAATTCTAGGTATTCTGATGTTCTGAATTCATGTTTATTTTTGGCTACCAATCTCCAGCAACAGCATCCCGTCAGTACCTGACAAATTAAATCACCAAAAATGCTGTCAAATGCCACATAAGCCATAAGCACCTCTGAAAAATTACTGTAAAGACATGCAACTGTTTATTAAAAATGCACTCATTCAAAGGCTACAAGATATTAAATGCTGTACCTTCACAATTACATCTGATCTGGGGCAAATCCAGGAAAATTGAAGCTAGTCAACTACTGTTACACACCTCATGCAATTTTTTACAGAAAGAGAAATAGGAAGATCACATTCCCACAGGAAAGAAAATTATATTCTCTTCAGAGCAGTGCTTTATACCCCGGGATCATGCCTTCATTCACATCTCCTTTCTGTACACAGCTCATTTAAATTCCCCCCATCCTACTGCAGTTCATCACAAATATTATTCGAGGCTGCTGGTGATGTCAGGCTCTAGCAAGCAGGGTTTTCAGAGAGGAAACACGTCTCTCTCTAACATTACAATTAATTTGTCAAGGAAATACTACACAAAAGGAGAATATCTGATGCAACCTAGACTTTCACAAGCCCACTCCCAAGAGGCCAGGTACTAAATAGTCACCAAAGTCTTTGCAAAAGCAACTGAGAAAGTAGGGCAGAAAGTAGAAAGTATTTTTCACCAAGGCAAAACCAGAGCTATCGGTGTATCGCAGTCACAGAGATGTTTATTAATCAACTGAGAAGCGTAAACAAGGGTGAGATGTGATGAAGCACATGAACATAAATAGGATTTTCCAAGGTGAAGTCAGGAGACAACTGGAGAACTTAAATATGCCCTACCAACAGGCAGCAGGGTGGGAAAGTTCAGAGCAGATAAAGGCAAAAAATGTAAATTGGAGAGCTACATGACAGCTTTAAATTACCCGCACCAACTCAGAAAAAGTAACTGAAGATGATTTGAGACAGCTTTGGATAGATCTTGGCACAAACATGTGCAGCAGCTGAAAACAACGAAGGCGTTTGCATGCAGTGAAGACCAGCATGGGGAATAATGTCCTGGTTGCCACGGTCTCACTGGGAATACTGGTGAAGCACTGGGATGGTGAATGTAAAGGAGAATATAATGGTTCAGAGAAGGTGAAGAAAATGGGTGAGGGCCTGGAAAATCTCACAGGAGGAGAATAACTGGAATTATTTTAGGAAGCAATGAACGGGAGGAAAAAAAAAAGCTAGGAAACACTGAGTGGCCTGGAGAAAGCAGGTTAGGAGCACGTGGTGCTGCACGTGGGGTTCTTCGAGCAGAGTAACGCAGCTCCCCAAGCCGTGGTTTCGCTGTGCTCCATGGCCAAGGTTTCCCTAGGCTGAGCACGCCCCGATTCTGCAAGGCAATATAACATTATAGCAGCTCTACAGGAGTGTTTCAAGTTCTTTCTCGTGTCTACCCACCATTTTTAGCGTTCACACTGAACAATAAATTCAGCTGAACAGCTAAAGAGACATATCAAAGGGGACGAAGAGCAGCTTAGCTCACAGGAGAAGCAAATTCCCGCTGCTGAGGAATTCGTGTCCTTTTCGGCTCTTTCCAAGCAATTGCTTTGCTTCAGGTGTCTCATGCATCTATGGCATATTTATGTAAATAATACATGCTGTGTTTTTAGAAGTAAACTGTCACATTGGGAAGCATGCACAGAAGAGATTCAGACAAATGCCAGCACAATTGCAAATGCCACCATTCCTTTGATTTTGTAGGAGTAGAGACAGGCCTTATGTTCTCAGACACTGATTATACCCTCTCGGAGAACAGCCCTTCCTAGCATTGTGTTCTCTGCACCTTCTGGGCTTTTTTTTTATTTATATCTTTGTTGATCCCAATGTGAATCAGTCTTAATTTAGCTTCCTGACTAGCTTACAGGGAAAAACAAAGGTCCAGCCCTTAGCCTAGAGCAGGAGAACCTTCAAATGAGCTTTCCAGGTCTCTGCGACTGCAGGGTGAGAGGCGCTGGGCTTTGGAGATGTCCTCTCGAGGGAGCTTGGTGCCACAAACGACAACAGAGAAAAATGGGAAGAAAAGCCTTATTCTAGAAAAGGAGAAATTGTTGTTTCCTAGGTGATAAAACAAAACCCGGTGGTGTGCATGAAATATGCATTTGGTTTCCCAAGGCAAAAAACTTGCAAATTTCCTCTGAAAAATAAAGAGCACCACACCGCTCAGAAAAGATGTATTTTTCCCTAGGCAGAGGTGACCTGCTTCTACCTATACCTACTGCGAGAAAGCAAACACATGCACGTCCCATCAGCGAGACGTCAAAGTCTCTTCACAGGCATTCTATAAAAAGAACCACAAAACCTTCGGTCCAAACAGATTCGCTCGCTATTATTCATCTCAAGCTGTTGAAACGAAGACCCCGTACACTCACGCTGAAGCAAACTTTAGCAGCAGTTATCAGTACTTCAAGAGCAGTTCCCTGGCTGCTGTGAGTTGCTATTACTTTCTTGACTTCACTAGAACAATGTCAATCATCTGCTAAAAAAAAATCTGTCTCAAAGAAGTTAATGGTTAGCAAATATCTTACAGTTCACAGCAGAGATGTTCTATACATCAACATTTTTAAATATACGAACTCCAGACTTAATTTGTGTCTGTTTGACTCGCCCAATACTTATCCTCTTAATGTAATTTCTTTTCAAAGAAAGAAGTGTATTAGACTGCAATTAGCTGAAAATTTTAAGGATCAGACACCTAACACTGTTGTTAAAAGACAAGAACCACTTTACAAGTGGTGGAAGGAAGGTACGGCACCTTATACGAAGGTGCAAAGGAAGTCTGGTGCAGCTCCAGAAATAAAACATTTATCTCAACTCGAAGCGCTCTCTCGTCACAGTAACACCTTTCTGCCTGGCACAAGGACCAGCAGCGACTGCACATTTTGCTCGAGAATCCCCAGATAAGCTGAATCATGAAAATACACCACCAATGAACTCGAGTAACCCTGTTCTGTGGACTGATGCTTTGTTAAAGAGCATTATTTAAGGGAAGCAATGAAATCACCTGATAAGTAATTACATTTTCAGTTCTGTAACGCATTTTTCAGTCTCCTGCTAAAGCTTGTGTGAGCCAAGTTTCAGCCGAGAAACAAACAGGAGCAGCCAATTTGCAAATCCACAACAAAGCAGGTTTAGCATAAGAAATTTGACAAACTTTACCGCAGTGAAAATAGCTCCCTTTCAAATGTTCTGACCATCGACACAGCCTGTACGTGCTAACACCAAATGCCACGCTTGTGCAAGTAACGTGGTATTACACAGGGAAGTTAAAAGAGGATAAAGCTGAAAAAGAAGAAACTTTATGATTTTTTTTTTTTAAAGGAGAAATTCCCCCTGCACGGTAGCACCGACTACAGTTACTTTTGGGGTAAGAAGCAGAATGCTATTTTTGACAAAAACACCTTAGTTTTAAAAAGATAACTCAAGATGTGAATTCTTCCACGTGACACAGTGAAAGACAGGATAACACTGTTTTCGGGTAAAGACTGTGTTCGTCTAGTCAGAGGATGAAGTTGCTTACATGCTCCACAGCAATTTTCACTCTTGCTTAGTCTGCAAATCTGAGGTTCAGATTTAATTTAGACTCCGTAAAGAAGCGCATTGGTTGGAAAGTGAAATGATAAATCTTGAAATGCCAAATTTTTGTCTTGTTAGCTTTCAAAGTTCAGGATTGTTTGTTTCTCTCCTTTGTTCACTTCAGACTTGCTTGGACATTTCTTGTCCATACATGAGGGAAGACAAATGGTTCACTCAAAAAGTTATTACATCCAAGCATGGATTTGAAAGGGGTCATTTGCTTTCGAGTTTAAACACAGAGATGGACTGAAATTGCCAGGCTTACATACGTCATTAAAGATCCTAGAAAGTTGCAGGCTTGTCCTCAACAGCAACGCTGGAATGATTTTATCCACTTGTTTGGGAAGAGGTTTCTTCAAGGCCATCATTTTCCTAAAGTAAATGCTGTGTTTTCACTACATTTAGCTATTTTTTCTAAGACAGACCTTTAAGGATGAAGACCAGAAAAGCATTAACGACTTCAAAGACTCGGGCACAGCCAGGTTTGGACGAGCAGCCGTTCCCACGCCCGGCAGGCTGCTGCCCACGGCTCTGGGTGCGCTCTGCAGGTTAGCCGGTCCTACCTGAGCCCACCATCCACGCGCATACAGAGCCTCCTGCCATGCTCGCGTGTGTGCTTCCACTGCTGACGACTTCAAAAGCCAGGCAAAGATGTCCCTAACTAACCAGGCAAAGGAAGGATGAAGCCTGACCTCTCTGATATAAGGGAGCTACCAACAATTTAACCTTTAAAAAGATCAAAAATGTTGCAAGATAATTTAAAAACCACAAGACTGCAAGTCTATAACCTTGCAGTCTCTGTGCCATTTCTTGATTTCAGCTGAGCTACTTTTTTTAAAGCACCCATGATAAGCTAAAGCTTCTTCACCTCTGCAAGCACTGCACGTTACCTCTCAGGTCCAGGTAGAAATCTACTTTACAATAGGCAACACCTTCTTTGTCTCCAGACTGCTTTTATTATTATCAGTAAAGTGGTAGGACACCGATGCAACAAACCCCAGCAGAAAATGGATTTTTCCAACAAGTAAACACAGTAACAGGATGTACAGAAACAAGGCCTGTTTGCATTCGCAAAGATTTCTTCACCCACCATAAACAAAAAGGAACTGCTCAGATGCTGGCCAAAAGGTAAGAGCTCTGTGCTTGCAATTACTGAACAGAGTAAGGTATGGATCTGTGTTTCAGAAATCTGCTTTTACCTCTCCTGGTGCAGGAAATTGTCCTTTAAAGATGAATCAGGAGCAAGCGAGAGAAACACACGGACTTAAAAGCTTAAAAGTTGCATAACAGTGAGCAATATATGTATTCCTGCTGTGGGAGTTTAATATTATACACACACCGAGTAATTCCCCTCACTGTCACTCCATTCCTATTCAAAATGACAATTCCTACAGTCACATCGTTAAGAACTGAGTATTGTATTTTTACAATTATTCCAGTTTAGCTAGAAACAGCTATAATTTGGATCTAGTTTATTAAATGAATTACGACACAAATTCCTTTGTTTTCAGCCTAAGGTGAAAAAAGCCAGGGTGAAATTCTTCTGTATCTCCTTCTCTGTAATGCAGGTTCCAGCCACAGTGCTGCCAAGACTGTAAAGATGAGGTTTTGATTCAGACTCACCCAATCCTCCTTTAATCCTAACAATATAAACCAATATTCACTCAAACTACTCATTTAATTAGCAAACCACGCTCTTAAAGAGAACATGTTAAAAGCAATGGACTACTCCACTGAAATAGTTTTGTTCAGAAAGCAGTAAGAGATTTCTATTTTTACATACAGAAATCACTTACTATTGTGTAAATAAAATAAATCACTACCACTAGCAAACAAGTTTTGTTATAAAGTGAGATTTCTCGCTGCAAAATCAATTTTGTTGTTACTATTAAATACAGTATTTGCAGAATCATAAATATCACACACGTGCTCTGCTTCTGGCAAGTGGAGGCCAACTACAATAGCACATTTTTGGAAATAAAAAAGATATACAAATATACAGATTCTTAAAAACACTTGAACATCAGCAGCTCAGCCCTGCCATTGAATACCTTTTTGTCTAATGGCTTTGTAAAATTCAAAATATCCTCTCCTGACAGACATTTAAAAACAGCATAATTTAGATCATTATAAGCTACCCATAAAAAAATTATGCAAGCACATTATTCTAATTAGTTTTTAAAACCTTCCAACCAATTTAACAAAAAGGAAAAGAACCAACATGCTGCTATGGAAAAAGTCAGACCCAAGGCAGTTACACAGAATTTATCATAGAATCACAGAACAGTTTGTGTTGGAAGGGACCTTGAAGATCACCTAACTCCAACCCCCTGCCATGGGCAGGACATTTATTCACTCCTCTGAAATGAAGAGGCCACAGAAGCCCCTGAGAAAAAGCATCCTTTGGTGCAATATGTTCAGAGTTACGTATCCATCAACAATCACTGACACTATTCCTCCAAACAGGACTGCTTTGAACTCCCACCTGTTGAAATACCTCCAGAATTCCCCCCTCATCCTTTGCTTCACAAAATTTCGGCCTCAAGAAGTTTCCCCACCCAGCTCACGCGCCTGCAGACCACGCACACGCCGGTTACCTTGCGGACGTGACACGAGAAGAGAACGTTCATGTACTTGTCTTTCCGTTTCAGCTCAGTGGCAACAGGGATGAAGGAGCCCGTGGTCTGAGGGTTATCTGGTCTCTGAAAGAACAAACACAGGCACATAATTCTTGCTTACAAAAGAAAGCAATTGCATTACGTCATGCCAGGCCTGGCAGAAGCGCAGCTGCACCACCTAGTCTGAAGGCTTTGGCCAGTCCCTGCCTCGTTGAAGAGCAGCAGAGCATCTGGAGTTTTACGTGCTTTCTGAGCAAACCTTAACAAAACAAAATGCTTCAAGGAAGGACAGAGTAAAAGAAGTACTGCAGCTTGCCTAGAGAAAATTTCTTTGTTCCTTTTCACTTAATGCTATTTCTTTAACGTTCCATTGTATCTACAATTTCAGCTTTACACTGACTTCTTTCTTTGCTAGGTTTGGGCATTTGAAGAGCCAGCTAATGGCATTATTCACTATCATTTAATGCTGTTTGGGATGCTCACTCAAACTGGGCTTAGTACTCAGAAAAATTAACTTGTAGTACAGTAGAAATCAAACACCATCTGAAACTAAATAAACCCACTTACAGAGAAAATGTGAAAGCACTCTCCCTCCCAAGAAACCAATAGCCACTTTTTCAAATTTCTAGCCTTTTAGTGTTCTGAGCCGCAGCCATTGCAGCAGTCCCCTTTTATCTGCATTGCTTACTTCACTTGTACTCACCAGTGCGATGTAATTCCCCTCCCACGCTCTTTGGAGCCCAAGATCAGCTCTGTGACCCTTCAGCACTTCCATGGCAGCAACCTTTGCCCTCAGCTGAGGTAGGTCTTGTGGTGGGATGCTCCGGATGAGTTCACCTGCTCTCCACCTGCCACAGAAAGCCCAAATCAGGTCTACAGTCTGTACCATGCACTACGAGGACTAATTCTGCCAGGTCAGCACAACAAGGACAACCCTAGACTATAAATGGCAAGGAAGAAAAGAAGTCCATCCATTGCATTCATTAATATGATACCGAGCTTTCCAGCTTTAAGTGACATATCACCTCTGACTCCTGACAAATTTCGCTGGTATACTTTCCCCTCTCCCTCTAGTGCCCAGAAGTAAACTACCAGCACATCTGTTTGCAATAAAGTTTTTGCAAGCCCTTTTTTTTGGCTCATTTACAATATCATTCTCCTTTAATAGCTGAATTTGGCCCTACAATTGAAATGTAACCAACTGTAACATGAAACACGACAGGACAGACCAACCATTACTCCACACCATACTCCAGCCCTTCAGCAACAACACCCGTTCTCCAGGACTATGGCTGTGAGAAGTCTTTTGCGACTAAAATTTTGTGGTTATGATAACCGAGCTTTTTCAGAAAGCAGGACACCCTACCCAGATAGGTTGTGGATGGTTTTCAAGAGACAACTGAGGAAAAAAAAACAAGGCTAACCTGATCTAGTGCTGGTGGTAATCCTGCATCAAGCAGATGGCTCGACTAGAGATCCCCAGAGGTCCCATTCAGCCAGCATTTCTCCTGTTCACTGACTTTCAGAAGTTATCGTTTTCCAAATTCGAATCATAACTACTTTATATCCCTCTTGTCTACAATACCAGACTTGCCAGAGGAAAAAGTCACCAGCTTTTAGATATCAGGAGGTTGTAATAAATGTATAAAACGCCTCTTCTGCACATGGTGAATAGTGGAACACTGCTTAATCTACTGCAGAAAAACTGACTTCTTATAAAAGTCTTGAGGGAGTCTAGAATGTGCCTTTTCTCTTTCCCCCAGCCTAACATCAGCTGCTCTTTTCTTTCAAAACAGATCAGAAAGGCCAGAGAGGGGCTGAGGGAGGAAATACAATGTCCATCCTGAGTAAATCTCTAAAACAGAATAATTATTTGCCTGGTCAAGGGTACCAGAAGCCACTAATACCTTCCTCTTTGATGCTCAGTTAACGTTCTCCAGTCATTTTTCCAACTTTTACGGAACAAGTAGTAACTGTTCAATCCTCTGGGTTAGACTGAAAACACAAAAAGTTTTATTTGTACCTGTGGTAAATCATCTGGAGTGCTTCTTCAAATCGGTGCAGCACTTTTGGTGGAGTGGGCCATTGCACGTGCTTGCCATAATCCTTCATTGACCTCACGTTGCGAAAGCGTTGGGCAACTTCATGGATGTAGGCCTTCACTTTGTAGCGGCGGTAATACTTGAGTATCGTCAGGGCGGCCTTTGTCCTCTTGTAGCGAAGGCGAGCCAAAGTGCCCCTCCAAACCTGAGAGTTGATGGAGAAGACGGTTTTGGCAGTCAAAAGAAGGAAACATTTCTCTCTTTACTCTTCTGTACTGCTAAAATCCATAAATACATCACTCATGAATCTTAAAGAAAGAGATTTTTTTGTGCCAATAGGATCCAATTAGAAAAACATCACTGAACAGACACTCTGCTTACCTATTTAGAAACAATTTTAACTCCAATTAAATGCCAGAATGAGAAAGATTGCTTTGAAAATAGTTTGGGAGACCAGCCGTGTACTGACAAGCAAGCAATTCTCCAACACAAACAGCATCCAAATCAAATAACATCCTCCAAAGCTCACTTCCAAAGTCACCACCACGTTCTCCCCCCAAGACAGGAGCCCAGGTCTGCCAGTGCTGCTGCAAGCACTCCGTGTGCCCGGAGAGCAGAAAACACACCGTGTTCTGGACTCCTCCTTCAGACCCACCATGCAAAGATGCACGCCGCGAGGAGGGTGCCACGACCGTACGTTGCTGCCGACTCCTAACTCGCTGAGTTCGAAGACCCCACTTGCCCTGCCCGATGAAGCACGGCCAGGCTGGGCAGGTTGTGTTGTTTTTACCCTGTAACCGGAGGAATGCTGTCAAGCTGACGTGCACATCCTGAGGAATTCATGAACAGCTGTACTTTCCTTCTAATAGAATCCACCAAGATGAAGGCTGTATTTTTGTTTCCTTGTAGAATTAAACTGGAAGGATAACGAGCCTCCTGCATACGAAGAGTGCTTCACTGCTCGCTATGGGCCCTGCTGGAGAGTTTATTTCTCTCTTGAGAAACATCCCCTAGCACCATTGATGCATATCAAGCCTTCTATTTACAGAAGAATTAATTAATTACCTGAGGCAATTTCCACCATGATACTCTCTTTATGAAGCTGATGTCAAAGGTTCTCTTGACGGCTTTACTGATAATCCTGATATTTGGCTGAGAAAAACCACATGTAGCAAGAGGTAAAGAGGATGTGAGGGGGGCTCTTCTCTATACACTCACAATTCAAAGAAGAAGTAGAAACTTTGGGGTCCAAACCCCTCAAAAGCAGAGGGTTCTTCTTCCAATCTCTTTCAGAGCAGCCCCTCTTCATTCCCCTTTGGCCTCGCTGCCCATAGGATGTCTCCTCTACACATCGGGCATGATCGATCCTCTTAGCTCTGGCAGAGCCTGGAAAGTTGCTTCAGCACCCACTACCTCACTGGTGCATTTGATGCTCTCTGAAGCACGTCTGCGTTCCAGCACACCGAAACAGAGTCAAGACCCTACGTAATGCTGCCCCAAATCCGATGCTATCACTCAGCCAATCCATCCCTCGCTTGTGTTTTAGCACGTCAAACCAACTGCAAGCGTGCAACCTCCAACACTTTATTCCAAGATAGAAACTGATCCCTGAAATAATATGAAATCACCCTACACTCCATCCTATTCTGTGGAACATTTAGGATGGTGAAGGCCAAACTGCAGCTTCTAAGTCCCATATGGCAGACACAGCCCAACTCACTCAGATACCATGTGTTGTCTATTGATGCTAGGAAGAGGGGGTGGGAGAGAGTAGGGAAATTATCCCAGAAAGAATTGTAGGAAATGAAGCAAGCAACCAGGGGAACAAGTCAACACATGAAGATGACCCAAGGCACCGTGGTCCCTATCAGACCCCAGACGCCAGCCGGTGCCAGGAGCCATTCTCCTAAGGAAGACATGGGCATCACTTCAGCGCTCAAGGCGAAGAGCTGGAAAGGCGACGCATGACACAGGAGAGCAAAGGGAAAGGTAAGAGCAGGAGGCACAAAAGTCAGTCCCTGTAACAACAGCCAAAAGCCAGCACAATGTTGTACTGACCGGCCAAACAAAACTGGCAATAAGACAAAGAGCGAGTTCAACAATGAACAGTGGGCTGGTGCTGAAAATCTCAACACTACATGCATATGGAAGAGTGGCAAAATAATATGTAACATTTTCCGTATTTATTCTTTGAAATCGTTAGACAGAATGAGGGAAAACAGCATCCTCTGCATGAAATATGTTGTTCTTAGTAGTCCCTTTTGGTGTACCCAATTAAAATTGTAGTTTCTGCTCTGTACGGCTGCATATCACAAACAAGAACATTGCTATATAAAGGCCATCAGAGCTCCTGAGAAGCTCAGGGCTTCCCGAAGCCACAGGTTCAAACCGACCTGCACAGGGTCTACATTTTACCCAAAGCATCAAAGGCTGACTTAAACCTAGGTTCCATGGCCGAGTGCGTATCAGATTCACAAATGGTATGAATTTGACAGAATCAGCAACTAGGATAAAATAATTGAACAACTAAGGAGTATTAAAGTAATTTGTGCTTTTTTTTTTTTTTAAACACAGAGGTATTTAAGCATAGACTGAAGTGTCACAAAATGTACCTGCAAACAATATACAGACAACAGACAAGATAAACTGGAAAAAAACCTACCACCAACTTCTTATTTTTTTAAGTTCATAAGAACAGAAATGAGGAACAAGGGGTTCCGGGTCGCGGCTAGACAGCCTTCTGGACTTCATAAAGGATCACAAGAAAAGAACACACAGTAAATTTGCATAAGCTGATAAGGACTTTGCAGAGTTCCAGTTCTGTTGGTTTTTCCCCAAAATGTTTTGAATTGGTTTTAGATACAGAACAAGGTCTTAATTTTGCTTCCTTGTGCTGAAGTAGGCATGCTCTTGAGAAAAGTCTCTTTCGCTGTGGTTATTTTTTACACCAGTCAGACATCCGTGGAACAAAGGCACTGTAACAGATTGCCCCGATGTTGTATCAGCTGCATCGCTGCAGAAATTGGCTTCACAGCAAGAAGTGTCACAATTGCTACAAACACTAGCCTTCCAAATCCAATTATCCAGCCGAGGCATGCCCCTTGGCTACACGCAAACAGTAAACTATTAATGAAAAGCATGTCCTCAAATCAAGTTGTCATAACCGGATAACCTCACTCCTAGTAAGGACCTTCCCAATAGCCACAATGGCAGCCCCTCCCAAAAGTAACGAGAAAGCCAAAGATAGGAACCAACTTCTTCCAGGAAATGGGATACAGTATTTAAAAAATAAATCATTGTTTTTTGGGGCTTGGTGTTTTTTTTTTTTTTTTTCAACCACAGGGCTCATTTCTGCTTAAGGCAGTCCATCAGTAATGCCGAACTGCCAACACAAGCAGAGTGCCTGATGCTCTGGCAGTCTCTTCCAGAAACACGGACCCTTCAAACCCACAAGCGAGCAGGCCATTGAAGCAAACTCCTTGTTCAGCAGCCACTTTGTGTGCTCGGCGTTGTGTAGTTGTGAGCAATGGCTCAGAACCACGTGCAAGTCAGACAGGGGGGCTGGAGTGCTTCCTACCAGCACATACCCTTCTGAGACTTGAATAATGAGACCATACCGTCTCAATTCTTTCCCCTTTTCTCCCTCCAGTTCATTACTCAAAAACATTAAGCACTGTAAAATGTAAAAAAAAAAAAAAATCAATTTCCCAGAGCTAAGTTTATCGTGCTGTTTAATAGATATTATGCACAGATTCTCATGTTGCAAACACTGCATTGCTGTTACATGCTGGAGGACAATGGTAGAGCCATGGCCAAATACGGGAGATCAGCATGCCAAAAACCCAACAGAAAGATCTGTGCATCCAGGATTCAGCTCCTTTCTTTCCAGCCCTCTGTACCCAAGATATTGTCCGAGTCATTTTCAGATGTAGTCCAGAAAGGATTCAGAAAAGCACATGCATCACCTTTCTGAAATCTGCAACCAGCGAGCAGCTCCCAGCTTGAACTTACATCAAAGTTACGCACCAGCAAGCAGGTATTTGCAGCACCTGTGTTTAGCAAATCTTGCAAGGATAGGGTAACCAAGTCTGAGAATCACACTGCGCAGTATCGCTCCTCCTACAGACAACGATAAAATGATACTTTGCCACCTTTCTGTGGCTTTAACTTCTGGTTAACCTGGCTTCCCATAAAAATGAGGCTAAAGATACCCCTGTCCCTGGCTGACCTCCTGAGATTGCCCTAATGTCTTCTGACTCTCTAGCCAGCTTCAGCCAGATCTGACAGAGGAATAAAGAGGCAAGTCCATACATCTTTCAGGAAAAATCAACGGCAGGGTAGAGGGAGCCTCAAATTAGAGTGACATTGCTGGAAATGCTTCAGAATGAGCTCAAGAGCCATCTGCTTTGTCTGATCTCCAAATCCCAACCACCACACGTGAAGCTCCTAGCCAGGCACAGCCACGTGAGATTGCGTACCCAGCCAAACAGGTAGAGGATATGAGAAGGATCTGGCAGTATTTCAGGGGGAAGAGGGTGGTGGAGATGTGTGTAGGACATGAGGGAAGGAATGGAGGATGTGATGAGGAGGATGGGAGAGTACTGGCGGTGGCCACAAGAAGAAAACTGGGATTGTCGTCATTGTGGGATGTCAGCAGCATGGGAGAAACCCGCTGGAAGCCAGGCTCATGGAAAAGCCCGTTTGATGACAATTTTCAAAGTGACAAAGTGAAAAGCAGAAGACCATCACCTTGGCAGAAAAACCCATGCATCAAACTAAGTATTATATGCTTGTCTGCAGACTGCAGTCTGCTTCCAGGCTCAGAATTTCCCATTTTAAAATAAAACACCAAAAAAAAAAAAAAAAGAAAACAATCAAATAGGCCATGCAGACCACAGGGAAAACCATCAGACCAGACAGGGTGGGTCAAGAATGCTGAGAATGCCTCACTTATAGCTCTTCCATGGAAAAAAGGATAATCTAGATCTGACATAGGCACTGCCATCTCTGCGAATGTAGAAAAAAAAGCCACACGGCATGCAATCTAAACATATAAGCAAGCAAATAAATGCCCAGAATTCAGAAACCGAACCAAGCTCGTCTAAATTAAACACTGGTGTTATATTTTGGAGCAGTGTTGCAACTAACTAAACCTTGGAAAACTATTTCATGCTTGCTGTAACACAGCACACCTCCTCCCACTGGGCCTCCTTCGCACTAGCCTGAACTGTTTCGTGATCAATATTTCATGCTGCCCTAGCACAAGCTGCCCTCCAGGCATCCAAACTGAAAAGAATAAAACAAAACCTAGCTAGAAATTCGCACAGACACGAGCCTTTCTGCACAGCTTTAAAGGATCTCAAACAGGAAAGGTTATTAAATATTTAAGTCAATAGTGCAGCACAGACCCCGCATGCAGTTCTGCCACAAGGTCCTCTGAGGCATCGCAGTTTGAATAAATGCTCAAATCAGAAGCAAGCTTTAATTATACTATTCCTGATTGCTTTTGAAAGGGGTCATCTCCTTGCAGAGCACAGATATGATGGAACGGCTAATATACGCACCCAGCACCCACCGGGTACTGCCGCACACCACAATTTGTGATCTGCATTTTCACAATGCAAGTAAATTCAGATCCCATAGGAGGTTTGAGGCAAACGTTTTTAAATCAAAGCCTCCCCGTTCTCATAGATCACATTGCAGAGCATATAAACACCAAGTGGGAAGAGCTGCTTAATTTACTAAATGCTATTTTCTCTTTTCACATGAGTCAGCTGAATAATGCTCATTCTATCGCTCTGCTTAATAGAAACAATATCCCACGAGGCAGAAAAGAGAGAAGGGTCGCACTCAGATTAATTAGATTGTACTAACAAGACTGTGTCCAACAATAAATGTAAAAAATATCAAAGGAACGGTGTTAGAAGCAGGCAGCACACGTGAAACGTGCATACAGATGACGTACAGGCTGAGGAGCACTGACAGCTGGTTTGGGTTTCTTCTGCAGCTCGTTCTGCTGCTCAGCAATGACTCCAGCAAATGCCACGCTGCTGCACCCACCTTCCTCCAAGGCCAAGCCTGAGCCACAGCTGTGGTGGTTCTTCAGCCTGAAAGCTTCCAGAAACCCCTTTACCATTCTATTTGTAAGGGCTTGCTACGTCCGCCTGGTGCCCCTCGCAGCGGTCCCGCTGTGGTGACAAAGCACACCGTGGTCCTCCTTACTTGTTGCGCTCTGCAGAATCTCCTGCCTCTGGCAGTGACCAGCGATGGGAAATGTTGGGAGAAAGGAGATATTTTATAAGAACAAAGAGAACTGCCAGAGCTCCTACGTTAACGAAGCACAGAAGCTTGCTACCACCAGGAAAATGTTGCTGCCATTAGAAGACAGCAGTGACCTTCCCTTGTCCCTTCAAGGTAGAGTTTTTCACACTGAAGATAGCAAAATAAAGATCATTTCATGACTTTCCATGGTTTTTTTGTTTGTTTGTTTTTGTCTTTTTGTAAAAACTGCAAGGACAGCCAAAAGCACAGAACCTCCAAACATGGAGAAGTTAAACAAGTTAGAGCGCTTCCCTGTGGGAAAAGTTGACTGGGAGGGGATGTGACAGACGCCCACAGAATCACGGCCAAGCTATTCACCCATCTCGTTAGGACAGCAGTTAGTGGGTGTGAGGTGAAGCTGGGAGATGCAAGGACCAAAAGACAGCAAGCCAGCTCTCCCCATGCGGTGGTTAGCTGAGCTTGCCAAAGACAACGACAAAACCTAAAAGCTGGCGGCACTTGTTTGAGGACAAGTTCAGGGAAGAGAAATCCACCGGGTGCTATTAAATACATCCAGCTTAGGTCATCCCAAGTCCAAATGGCTGGAAGGACTGGGAAAGTATTAAGGAGAGGTATGACGAACACTTGCCCGGCTGCTGGCCTCCCGAGGCATCTGCTTGCAGTCACTCTTGGAGACATGACTGTAGTCCAGAGGGACTTTCAGTCTGATGTTGCACAGCAGCTGCTACAGTTTAAAACCTACGTGTATTTAGTGAAGCGGCGGCGAATTACGCCCTGTGTATGCTTCTGAGGTTGTGACAGCACTGCTCTGTTAACAAGCCTTCCCAGAACAAAGAGCAGACACAGGCAAACTAGAGCCATACAGACCTAGCAAATTGTACCTACCTTCATCTAAAGGACAGGAATGCCATTAAAACATGCATCTCCGCTAGGGAGGACAGTATTAATTGTGGTGAAAAAAATAATTCCAAAAACACTTCAGTAAACATAGATCAATCACCATATGCTCATTTTTGCCCCAAAGCCCCGTAACCAATGTGAACAGCTTACCACCCATCCCCATGAAAGAGCTGTAAGCTCCCTCAGACAGACTGTGATTTATACTGCAGTGTCCTGTTAGGAAAGAAGATATGCACAGAAATTGTGCATCTTTACCTTATTATAGGCACAGTTCACGTGATATGGGTATTTTTACTACCATGTTAAATTAAGATCTTTTCTAAGTTCAGTTTACCAAATGCTACTCGGGCTTGCTTGCACTTTAATCAAGTGCACCACACTGACACTATTTTTATAGTTCAAACAAGGCTCAAAGACATGTTGAGGTGCAGATCAGCACCTTGTCAAAAATGAAAAGGTGAGGCACAACAGAAAATAACTCCCTTCCATGAAAACAACAAAGAAGCATCGGTGGCAACGGCTGCAGAATCTGGTCTTCCAAATTTGTGATATACATAAATAAGCATTGGAAAAAACAAACAAACCAAAAAAAAAAAAAAACCACAAAAAACACAAAAGGGCAGGGTTCGAACATGAAATACCCAATTTGCAAGATCAGGACTATAATATGTTTGCTTAATAAACAAGGGACTGCAGAGATGTTTGCTCAAGGAAGCCCGTTCAAGAGAAGGGAAAAAGCCACGCTTGAGTGAGACTGGCATTTCCAGAGGGACACAGAGATCCAGCATCCCCCAGTTCCTCTGATCCTTCCTGGCAATCAAGATCCTTCTTAAAGTCCTCCTGACACGGCCTGGAAACTGAAATCACGTAAAGTAAAACCTGAAAAAGCAGGATGGAAGGAAGCATTCCCATCCAGCTGGCTTTGCAGCAGCTCGTTACAAGGATTTACAAGCAGCGCTGCAAAAAGCAGAAGACCAAGACCGAGGGTTTGCAGGACGGCGCAGGTACCTGCTCTGCAGCTGGCTGCTGTGCTTCTCACCGAGTGGTTCACACACTCATCATCGAGTTCTCCGTGATGCTGGCAATATGCTCAGGGAAGGCTGTGTTTTTATTTTTTATTCCCCACACACACATGCAGGGAAGTTTGGAAGTTTTATCGTGACCTAGCAGCCATGAAGCTCGAGGGCCCAACGCTGGGACGCTACAAGAATCCTGGAACAGGCAGCTGTCCAGTGATCCATACGTTGCTGTGCCGTATTTTTAAATACTGATGCACATAGCCAGTATCCTCTCTTCTCCCTTGCTCAACAATAAATGGACATTTGCATTTATTTAGACTAAAGCATGCTTTTTGACAGCATTTCCTGGGCAAGGAAAGAGATAATAAGCATTCAGGTGCCCCATTGCACCTGCTGCTGACAGGGTAAGATCCTGTAATTCTCCCTTCTTTGCTTTCCCCAACAGGCATGCCCCTGACCTCGTTTTTTTTGCCAGCACAGATGCTCGTCTGAAGGACAGCGAGCTGGTTGTGGAGCTAAACAGCTGGCAGAAAAAAGTCCCCCAACTTTTGCCACAGGAGGGCTTTTTTTGTGTGTTTTTTTGGGGGTGAGGTTTTCTTTTTTGTTTGTTTTTGCTTTCTTTTTGTGGGTTTTTGTTGTTGTTTTGCTTTGTTTTATTTTTTATTTTTTGTGTGTGTTTGAGATGCCTCAATGCCTTCACTGGTCGCAGACAAGCGGTGTAGCGCAGGGGAGGCACGCAGCACGGGACAAGCAGCCGGATCAGCCAGCTAAGAGATCAGCTTGGCCATAGCGGCTCGTGGCACCGCCAACACAGCGCATACCTCCAGTTCTTCCCCTTGGTCCTTCGCAGCACCCACGTGCTCCTGCTTTGGAAGCAGCTCCAGCATCTCCTTTCACAGCTCCTCCCTGCCAAAGCCTCTCTAGATCAAAGCCTCTGTTCGTGGTACAAATCCACAGGTAATTAAATACCTATTTCCACTTATATTCCAAACGTCACACACACATTCCCTCAAGATGGTAAATGCCTCGAGTCCGGATGGCAAATGCGCTACATCACCTTTTATTTGGGTCATCGCCCAGAAGCCCTCATCAGATTACCGCTGCCGATCCACAATCTGACGTGAAAATGCTTCTTTGTCAGAGTGAAAGCTTCCCTTTGTGGTTAATGTTTCCTAGCAAGCTGTGCTTCGAGGACTCATGGGGATGGAGACGACAGGGAAGGCGCGACGCTGAATTCTGACAGCTCGGCCGTGGCTCCTTCCTGCTGCTCCCGCCGGCCGCAGCTGCGGGGATGGAGCCACAGGTCCCCGAGCGGCGCGGGCTGCCCGAGGGCACGCCGAGGGGCTGTCCCTCTGCACGGCGTCCCGGGAAGTGCTCACGTTTCCTTGGCATGCAGCAGAGCCAGCGAGCCTCCCGCCGGTTGTGTTCTCCTCCTGCTCCGAGAGGGCTTCCGTGCACGAGAATTTGGGTCCGAGGAGGTGCTGGGCTGTAACGCAAGGACAATTCTCGCTTCCTCTGCATTAAGCAGTAAAGATTTAGTGAAGCGATTACCATATGCAGCTGTACCAGCCTGATAAAATTACCCTGAAATAGTGCACTAAATTATATTGACAAGATGCATCATCTTTGCATGCTGCACGTGCTGGCTGGCTGGGCTCTTTTCTTGAACAAAGCACTATTCTACAAAGCTAATGAATGTGGGAACGTTTCCAAGGGCAGAAAAGCAACCGAGTTTTATGGCAGCTTTTTTTTTTATATATATTTTTATTATTAAAATTAGAGCTGCTCCATTTGCATTCATGAAGACAATCATAGATGGCAAGACCACAGGTATAATAAACTCAAATGCGCCACATAAAAAGATTTGATGTTTGCATCTAGTGCTTCCAAAATGACCATCCGAGTGGACTCGGACAGCTACGTCTCTCCTGCCATAGGGGTTTTCTAATACCAGACTGCTCTCACTCACTGAATTCTGCTGGAGCAAGCAAGTTGCCACAGCTAAATCACATCACATCTGCTTACCGACTTGGCTTGGTCTGAAATAAAATTATAACCTGGAATCCCACTAACGTTTTATTACAGAGGAAAAAAGGGGAGCTGAAGATAAAGTTTAAGGAGAAGACATTCAGAAGGCATACAACAAAAGCAAGCAAAATTATCTACTTAAACTGCAAGGCAGTTTTAATTCAATTTAACCAAACTCGTAAGAGGCAAATTCTTATCATTATTAAACAAAGGAACCAGCATTATTTTAAGGGTTAAGGGTTACTCACATGATGGAGCTCTTAAGATAATTACAGAATCTCTTTCTGAAAGCCTTAGGTTTTGTATAAGAGCAATAAACCACATAATATATATAATTAGAAATGAAGATGTACATTTAAAACAACCAAGAAACAGAACTGCTATCAGCAGATTCTTCTTTCATTTCAAATCCTTCCGATGCAAAGAAAAATGTTATTGGACCCCAGCCTGTGATCGGCTGCTTTTAAGGCTACGCCTTACATTTCCCCTCAGTTTTTATCACACAAGTGCTTATTGTCAAAACACCACATTTTTGCTACAGTTGTCTTTTCCTTTGCTAAATTCAAATTTGAGTAGCTCCAACGCAACAGAAAACTCACTATATGTATATTTTTTTAATCAAGTTTATCTCTTTCTTTCCTTTCAGATTTCATCTTGTGACTCTCAGAATTATCATGGTTTACCTTACTCAGACTTTGATGCTTATAGGCAAAAATAAAGTAGGGAAAAAGCATCAAGAATTAAATTTGTATGTGAGTTTTTCCACAAACAATTGGAAGCAAGTTGAAAACAAAAAATGAAGATACAGGCAATATTGCCTTGATGTTTTCAGAGCATCAAGAAGGCCTCTTTAGATCCTCAGATTTTATTTGTTATTGTGTTGATTGCTCCTTTTTCAGCACTGCCAGTCTGCAACTGCCCCATCTACCGGTAGCAGAACACAGCTGGCGATTTGGTACAGAGCAGAGAATGAAATCTAACAGTAAAACGAGAGAAACACAGAAAATGGAAGAAAAAAAATCATTTGCCAGACAGATTTAACACTGTACAATTACATACCTATAAACATCAACCCAACACCTGCTCTTTTGTGGATGAGCTGTTTAGCTTTTACTGATTCGTTAGCGTTTCTCGTCTTTAGCTGCAAGCTCCAGGACTCTGACTAGCTCCCCTCCATCGCTGTGCAAGCTCTTTACAGCATGGTTGAAGAACATCCAGGAAGTATAAGCAGAGATACAGGTGGACCACAGCAGGGTTATGCTCCAGAAAGGAGCTCTGGCCAGCCAGTTTTCTTCTTAGCACAAACTTTTCGGTAACCTGAGCACTTCCGAAGGACCTTATCTTTTCCCTGCAAATCTTTATTGGGTAAATTAGAATCTCACTAGAGATTTCTCAGAGAGAAAAAAGCAAGAAGATGACTCCACCTGTCCTATCTCAGTATTTTGTGCAGAACAGAACTACACTTCCATAGCGAGACTTGTATCAGTCCTGCTGTACTCAAGGAAAGGAGAATGTAGTAGGGCGGTCTGTGGGCCATTCCACCAGGAATTTACCTTTTGCCACTCTGCTGATTGTCCCAGCAAGAGAAAACCCCAAAGCACCACAGTCATGCCATACATAACCAGCATGCCTGATGCTATACAACACCACTACAGCAAAACCCCTCACAGAGCCAGAGTTGACCCGCTATTCCTAATCGGGTATTTACCTTCTAGAGGCAAGAAATCTTTAGCCCTGCTCTCCTCCCAGGTTGCTGAAGCCAGTCCAGATGACAGCCCAGACTATACAGCTTTGAAGTTTGCATCTAGAGGAAATGGGAAACTCACAAAAACGGACATGTTGCTGTCAAAATTGCGCCTCTCGCTGTTCTGCAGATTTTATCCGAAGGAACAGCTTCAGTGCTCACCTTGCAGGGAGACATCATCTGTTTCACAGCCCAGATTGGTCCTTCTGTAACTGCACCTTTCAATTTCAAAGAAGGTCACCTCTCATTTCCTCAGATGTTCAGTATGAAAACTCAGGTCGCTTGGGAGCAAGGTGTCCCCCCTGCAGCTCTATTCAACAAGAAAGCCATTAGCCTGCCTCATATCACCATGGGAAGAAAGACAGACTCCAGATTAGTGGCGTGACCCAGAGAACTCACTGAATGCACCAATAAGACCAACGTGCCTGCAAAAGCCGCTGCAGATAGGGGAACTCCTCCCGAGAATCCAGAGTGAGCACAGTGGAAGAACAACCAATAGTGCACAAAAATCTAACAGATGTGTATGAAAAGGGCTGAAAGGTCACAAAGATCAGCCCCATTTCGCTCCGAAAGGAGAGCAAGAATAAGTGTGCTGCCATTTCAAGGGAAGAGGCCTGGAAGAAGATGAGGAGCAGTCCGAGAAAGCTGTTGTGAAGCTCATCAGCAGGGCAAGCAGAACACTGCTAAAAAAAAAGGAAAGAAAACACTGAACCATGAAGTTCAGAAACAGGCAGGTCCTGCACCCTTTAAGCAGCCTGAACTTTGCATTTCCAGAAAAGCTAATCACATATACAAAACTTAAAAAGTTCCTTACTAAAGATAAACCATGCTATCTGGCACAACAAATACCAACACAGATGCAACCCTGGACTTCCAATTTTCTCCTTCGTACTGGTTAAACTGTTTTGCCTTCCAAAAGGGAAATCAGAACAAGCACGTCGTTAACACAACAAACCTGAGTGTTTCACAAAACCATCAGAGCTTGTAGGAGATAACTTTTTCCTTCAGAGTCCTACTCTTTACCAAAAGTGATGCAGTCCATCAGGTTTAGAAGGTTTGTGCAAGCTGAACTGCATAGCTTTAGAGCAGGCTTTTGCTATGTGAAGTTTTTATACCTGTCTATCAGCAGTTTCTATTTCTGACAGGCAAAAGGGGGTTCAGAAGTTCTGTCGTTTCCTCAGTTCTAAGAATGACAAAGGAAAACCACACCTTGAACTTGTCAGCAATCCCTGTTAGTTAGGACAGAGCCAGTTCTGCCATTTCTGTGGCTGCGGAACTCAGACAGATCACACTCACACAGAACACAGCTCTGAGCAAGTACTAAAACCAGCTCTTGTATTTTTCCCCCTCTGGTGTACGTTGCTTTTGAGGTTACAAACCCAGCTCCTATTGTGTTGTGGTCCCAAAAACCACCTAAATGATCCAGGAGATTGCCAATCACAACAAATTCCCATTGCTTAGAAGAGTATCTTCATAATCAAACTCTGAAAATGCGTTTGCCCTGAAGTCACAGAATATAAAATTTTTTATCCTAAGGGTAAAGCCAGAAAGAGCTTGAGCTCAAATCCCATGTTCAAAGGGGGAAGAACATGCAGAGGTCCTGCTGCACAGTGCTGTAGGTGTCTTACCCTTGGTAATGCTACGGGCCTTCTACTAGCAGTTCTGTAGACTGACTTTCACACTGTTACCCTTTCACCCAAGCTGCTAGGGTAGTGTTTTCCAGAGCCCCTGTAGCAATGTTTCGCTTGTTCTTGTGATGTAATTCTCTGGGCTTGCACCTGCAAACCCTAATATTGCTGTTATAGCAGGTTCTCATGGGAAGAAATTGCCACCAATGTGCAAATCACTCCTCCTTTTCCCCTCTTTTTCAATCCCTTGGCTATATTTTTTGATTTACATTAGGGGACTCAGTGATAATGTACGCACAAAGCTGAATAAACCAATATGCCTGGGCATCTGCCCCAATCATTTTCTGCTCAGTTAGCAGTAACATGATTGTACAAAAAAAAACAATAGGGAGTTTGAGCTGGTCCTGATGAAAAACGTGTAATTTTGATGGGAAAAATACAATGGGGGACCACGTGTTGCACGGACACCCACAGAGGATGCTCATTTGGGGATCCTGTCACTTCTCTTCCTAGCTGGCCACTGGGGAGAGTTTCCCCTGTCCCTTTTCTCACTCTTTCCCTCCCACTGCTCTCCTCCACCCCCATAAGTTTTACCATTAGAGCTGATGTATGCCACCAGCTACGGATCCACCAATAAACTTTTATGCACATAAGCCTGTCTGAACATCCATTGTGTGACACGCCTCTACATTTACCCACAAAAGTTCCTTTAAGTGTCTAGGCAGCCTGCTTTTACTGATTAAAAAGCAAGTTCTTTCTTTTAAACAGTATCCAATAATGTTACCAGTTCTGCCGCTCACAGTATATCATACCACATCAGGATTTTAATGCAGCTACACAGTATAACTGAAAGAGCTTTAAAAAACGAAGCGGTACTCACACTGCAATACTCTACAATTTGTACACTCGTCACTTTTGCAAGTGAGCTTGAAAAGGGAGCAAAGGTGTTTTAAGGAACTTGAACTGAGTTTTTTAATGCAGTAATGCTTTACCTTCTGTAGGAAGAGGACAATCCTCACAAGCATCTTGGCATGCAGTTCCTCCAAGGTGAACAGCGTTCGAGGTGTGCGGATGAAAATCTTGGTCTTCCCATAAGCAACATCATGCTGAAATCCATGACACTCTATGAGCTTCTTCACAGCATCTTTGTCTGAAGGGAGGTCATGGTTTGGCCAAGTGAATTCCGAGATCATCTTGTATCTGGAATTACAAGGTACAATTTGCAAACGCACACTTGTCATCTATGTTCTCAAGAAGGCCAAACTTCAGCACATTTTAGAAATAATGATCTAAATTCTAATAAAAGGTTTGATTAACGATAGAAGAGCCTCAGACATTTTGTGTAGGAGACGTGACCCTCAAAACCCAAAGTGCAAGGAAATGGAATGTAAGAGGCGTGATTTTGAGCCACTGAAATTATTGTGAGGAGTTCACTTCATCAGCACAGAACTGATGTGACATGATAAACCTCACCGTTGTCTTCCTGAAGATTTGGCAGTTCCATTATTCACAGCCTCAGCATTTGACTTTTTTATTTTTTAATTATTACTTTTCAAGGAAGAAAAGCTTTGGTTTGCTTATATTCTGCATCAGAAGTCAGCTGTAATCAACTGTTCAGTCAGAATACCTAGATTTAAAAATTCTGCAAATAATGTTCCTGATCATTTCTGTAGCCATTTCTAACAAACTTTATTATTTACCAAAGTAGCAGACAGTTGACTGCCAAGGTCTGTGCAAACAACCCCACTGCCTGTAATCACTGTTCAGTCACTCACTCTAGTCCTTACTTTCCAGCCCCCTTTTCACTATACAACAGAGCATGCGGATTGGAACTAAGACAACTACGAATCAAACATGAAAATAATTTCATCGTACCTGTGCTTTTTAAGATTTACTATCCTTGCAAAGTGCTGACTGCGTGAATAGACATTTGCAAAAAGCAACAATGAATTATCTGCATATAATTTATGGACACAATCAAAAATGCAATAGGCATTTTCACTGTTATATTACCCACACTCATGTCCTAAATAAAACATGCATGCAGCAATCTTAACCATTTCTCTATTTAAAAGCCCACGATCCAAGTCAGCCATCAATCTCAATATCTTAGACGTTCAGCATTTTCAGCTGCTACTAAATGGCCACAACAAGAAACCTTTTTACAAGGAGGGTGGGTGCACTGAAGGACTTGCTACACAGACTAAAATAAACCTGAACGGAAATCTCACCCTGTCGCTTTCATTCATCAAATTAGCCTTTCTGAATAAGCTTTTGAAGAGGGGAAAAAATGGAGGTGTGCACAGCGCCTAGGCAGGGCACGCTATCAGCGTGAGGGCTGCAGCACGCAGAATAGAGATCATTGATAAATAAAAAGGGGAAATAAAAAAACTCACAACAGAAGATTCTGCATTTGTACTTGGCTGGCAAAAACATTCCCTCTGAAATACCCATGCATGCAGGACATAAATATTTTACACTGGTTTCTTTTTGCTGTTCTCATCAGGAAAACGTTCCTGCAATAATTAATTCACTGGGAAAATCTTCCACCTCAAGACACTTACATTAGGAAAAAAAAAAGAAAAGAAGACAATCAGGATGGCACTGCAAGCCCACGCGTTATTAAACAGGTCTGCTTAGCTGATGGGGCCAGAAAAAAGACAGGGAGAGGTGTCAGAGAACTGGAAACGTGCCCAGCAAAAGGAAAAAAAGTTAACTTTTCTTCCTACTTTACAACAAAAATAGGGCTGTCTCAGTGAAAGACATCCCAAGACCATCGGAGCGCCCGCGGGGGCCCGGCGGTGGAGTACCGCACGGTGGTTTTGTTCCTGCCACGGCACGTGCAGCGCAATGCCACCAACCCTTCCCGCAGCAGAGTGTGACCTGGCTGCCGCAGCAAGTCAAAATCGCGACCTCGCTGCTAATTATAGTGAGGCAGAAGCCAAAATAAATCTGCTCACTGACACCACAACCCTTCCCCTCTCCTTTTGCCTAAAGATCTTGACAGCTTTCAAGGGCACTTTTACATTAAACATCCGTTTCTCCTTCTCTGCTTAGCTATAGAAACACCCGACATGCAAAGCCGCTACTAGGGCTTACAGTTCCCACACAGCCCTCCCAAAAACAAGATGTTTGTGAGCTGCTGAAGTACAAAGCTTTGCTGAAAAATACTGAGCCTGCACGTGGAGCAGGGTCACCCTCTCCTCTCACCGCTGTGCGGCTGATGGATATCTCGGTGCCGTTTCCATGCCGTGTGGAACACTGCCTGCAAATAGGCACGGCGATGCCTTGGTGGTGAAAGTGTTGGGTCTGCAGCCGTGCCCGCAGACTCTTCCCCTACCCCACACATACCCCTTTCTGAAACCCACTCAGCTTTTTTTTTTTTGGTAGGAAGTTATAGAATAAAGCAAAAAAAAAGAAAAAAAAAAACAACCACAAGTATCATTGCTGCTTAAGACAGGTGGTCCTGACGTGCACGTCGCACAAACAGATGTGACACCAAGTGACAGCAGATCTCTTGGTGCAACCAAAACCTACGGAGATCTTACTTTCTATAAATCGGTATGGGCAGACTGGTTTGCACAGAGCTCAACTAAGAATTTTCTTAATTTCAAGGAAATGTTGGAAAGGACATTCCTTAATGGTCTTAACCGTGCTTCACTCCATTTCCTCCTCGTAGATATGAGATAGCAGCTACCTTGGGGTATTTTAGAGCTAAATAGCAACACACTTTTTTTATTATGGAATGGAAAGTTACTTTTTAAGATATGTTTCTATACATACATGTACATACACATGTATATGTCAGTAGGCACACACACACACAGATGTATCTGTCTGAAGCTCCTGTCCCCTCTCAGAGGGATCAGCAAAACAAAACACAGGTATCTGTTTGGGGCTTATAAAATCCAAAAGCTTCAGGAGTTGTGGGACTGAACTTTTATAATTGTAGGCAAACAGATGACTACGTTATGTCCTAAAATCACCTCTTACTCTAGATCTGTCTCCGAACAAGCCCCACATGCAGGGCAGGAGTCCAGAGCTGAAGGGCTTGGAGTCTCCCCATGCCCTCAGTCTCCCAATAAGTCTGTTAAAAAGGAAAGGAACAGAAATCCCTTGTGATCCCTGTTCAAAAACCATTCCAAAAATGTGCAGCTTGTACCCAAGTCATATCCCCTAGCCCCTTCAAGAGGGGCAAGTCTCACCCAAAGATAAGGAATAAAGAATTTTGCCTCAACAAAACAAAAACAACATCCAGGCCAGATTTTTTTTTTTTTTTTAATTTAGAGAAGTCAGTGTGGACTGGACTCAGAGCAATACTGTGGTATGCAAATACAACGTCTGATGCCTTACGCTTAGATGTCTAATCCTACTCCAGGGTTCGGCAGAACAAACGCCGCAGTAGCCTGAAAGCTGAACCAGTTGCCATGTGCTAATTTGGTTTACTGGCTGTAAACACCACCTCTGGTTTTAAGCTTACAGGAGCTCATCAAACATTCATTAACAGCCAAGCAGCTGTTTATATTAATAGTAATTACACAAATCTTAAGAGTAAATTGTAATAAATTCCACATGTGAGGGCAGAAGCAAGCACTAACCACTGCATAATGTTTAAGAGAGCTGATACACCAGACTGCAGGCTGCGTTTGATAAGCCATGCCCTTTCCTTCTAAGGCATCATGAAACATCCAGGCAAATCTCCACTGTGAACAGCAAAAGATCTTTCAGCAGCACTTTGTTTCTAACATGTGACATCCCACCTGCTTAGTTTAATTTCTTTTCCCCTATCCTCAGGGACTTTTCCTCACCTGATTCAATACCAGAAGTTAAAATCAATTCAGTACCTTAAGAGGATGAATCCTTAGTACCCATACTAATTTAAAGAAGCTGTGAGACAAATTACAATCTAAACCATTTTATTCCTACCAGATTTGTGACAAATGAAGAGGGCAAGAAGTATCAAAAACATGTTTTAATGGGGTCATGTTATTATCCCTTTTCCAGTTTTTAAGTCCAGAGGTTTCCTCCTGCACATGCATAATGTCATTGTGCACCATTAAGCACTTCCCAAGACACAATGTCTGTCTGTCTCTCTCACTGCAACAATTAGACAATATTCAGAGAGAAAACAGAAGTTAATTAGTTCTGGTTTTAGGGTTATGCTCTGGGGAAGAACCTCATTACACGTTCCTTCTGAAGAGACTAATGCAGCAAATGAATTTTAGCACGAAGAAGCTGAGTCCGAGTGCCAAGTACGCACCTCTAAACACATCTGCTGCCACGAAAAGGGACAGCATCCAGCGTCCTTGTTAGACTCATGTTTTATCATACCCGATGTCAGATATTAAAACACACGCTCGTGTGCTCAAAAGTGAGGATCACAAGCCCAGAGGACTTAAGACTTGTTCTCCACTCATGGGGAGAAAGCGAAATCGCACGCCTCGTTCCAGTGCCCGAGCTGCCTTGCAAGGAGCTGAAGCGAGTCCCTTGCCAACAGCCTCCTTACCTGTGAAGAAACTTCTCGTATGTTTGGCGGTAGGCAAATCCTGCTCGGCGCACTCTCACGTTCTCCAGGAGGCCGAGGTATTCGACCTGATGCCTGCAACGTTCCTCGTCAAAAAGCTGCGGTGACTTCTTATCGTTGGGCTTAATGCAACGGACATAATAGGGTTCCTAATGGGACAAATCAAACCGAGTTTCATTCAGAGAGAAAAAGTCTATGGAAATAAAACTGCTTCCTCATGAAAACCTTAAAATGTCAGTCCACCGTACTCATTTGAATGAGGTTTGGTTGTTTAACAGGAATTACAAGGTTAGAACAGAGATGACAAGCGGCACATAACACGTTCCTCCCCTTAGCGCGCTGCAACGAGATCTATTACAGGATTGTGTTACTCATTCGAGCTCAATTGTCCTTTGCTATATATCAGAACCAGTTTCACCTCCTTCTTCTCTACAGACTTTGATGATAACAAAAACAGTCTTCATAAATGATACAGCAAACAACATAATTCATTGTCCTGATAGTCAGATAAGGCTTTTCCAGCATCAACATCTAAAAGAAGCATGGATTACTCGGTAATTTTTAAACCATGCTGCTTGCAACACCTCCAAAGCCTGTAGCAACACGTCGGAATGATGGCAGTCACCGAGCACTGCCCTGTGCAGGGCAAGAACTGGTTACCTTCCATCACAAGCACACCTCCCACAGCACCAACGCAAGCCACCAGCACGTGAGTTCTTCTCTCTGCACCAGCCTGGAGCTGCACAGGACAGACAACAGCCCACGGGGACGTGGGGACATTACTGCACCCAGCACAGCTACGGTGGTCCTGCCTCGTGCTGCCTGGGCTAACCCTGGAGGGTCCCACAAGGCTGCACACCTTCCGCTGCCGGTCAGCCTGCCCTCATCGGAGAAGCCCCATATGCAGTCCTGCTAGGTGGTTTTTTTATGTTTATTTTCATTTTTATGAGGTTAAAGGCAACTTTCATTTAGGCCAATGTAGTCTATAACTAGCACCAGCAATGCTTGTAAAGGGTGGCTGTGATGCTTTAAAACTAATCTGCTTAACCTCATTGGGGTTTGAAGTCGATTCATTTCTTTCTCTTCATTGTTAGCCCTTGCTATCCCACTTCTAACTTTACAGGGAGAGAAAATGCAATTAATAAGTATCACAAAGGCTCAAAATGCCCACCCTAGTTTTTCAAGGTAAAAGTGTACTCTTATAACGTCACTATACATTATTTTTACAGTAGCCCTTGCAAAAGGTCTGGCATATTCTGCAGGCTGGCAGCCTCCTGTACAGCAATCTCATCATTAGCCAAGGAGAAAACTCAAACGAGGATCCCAGGCAGCTCTTTCGGCTCAGAAGGTCACAGCGTGTGTAGAGACGTGCTTCGGGGGACATGTTGAAGATGCACCTCAACTGGAGCATTTCAAAAAATCTGTTCATAACAGATTTATATATATATGTAAAAATAACATATATGTATATAATAATAATATATATTAACATATAATAATATTTATATATAATTTTATATATATATATAATAACACTAACATTACGATAAATGGAGATAAGCAGCCTCTCTGAAACCTTAACACTAGAAAATTCAACTTTCATAATCACAACTGATAACTAAGAGTGAAATTCCAGCCATTTGCCCTGGACTTGACAAAACAGGCGGCTGTACAACCACCTGTAAAACTGTGCTCTGAGTAACCAGAGGCCCCTTCCTGCAGGCAGGGCTGTACCCCAAGGGTTCTCCCCAGGATCTGCTCTGTGCCAGTACTACCTGATGGCTTCAACAGTGATCTGAATGAAGGATTACAGTGTGTTTACTAAACCTGAAGGCAATATAAAGTTTCAGTGTGCATGGACAGAACTCACAGCTTTAACAAATGGTCCAGGAAAAAAAAAAAAAAAAAAAAAAAAAAGCATGAATTTAATGAGGACAAATGCACAGTTCCACATCCAGTTTCAGGCACTGCAGTTCAAACAGGATGCAAACAGACCTGAGTCAGTGCAGAGAAGAACAAGAAAGATCAAAAATCCAGAAAATGTGACCCAGAGGAAATATGGTTTTAGTCTAGGAGGACTGAGGAGCCACATAACCATCCTGATGGATGGCACTTAATAGACCTAAAGGGTAGATATGAAAAGAAGTAAATATTCTGTTTTAGGACAAAAAGCACTGGCTTTAAATACAATATATAAAAATTCAAGCTAGACATCAAGAGAACAAGGGATGGGAGCAGAATGACTGTGGAAGGGCAGGGAATCCCATCACTGGAGGGGAACAGACTGAACAAGCATCTACGTGGATAAGAGAGAGGCAGAGGTGTCCTCAATCAGGAGGTGAATTACAAGCATTCCCAAGGTCCCCCCTAGTCCTATTTTCTATGAGGTGTCTATGAGTTAGCCCTATTTTCTATCATTCTAGGTCACTCTCCTAAACTCAGGATGAATATGAAAGGCCCAAAATTGCTATTTTCCCTGAATAATGCAGAAGAAACAGGATCATCCCTGAATATCCCAGGTAGTCCACAACCTGGAGGTACGCAGCACTGACATGCGCATGGAGGTTGCACGCACTAATGAACACGAGTGAGCTGAATACGAGTAATGAACAGGCTAAGATACAGAGGCCTTGCAAAAGCAGAGCCTTGTATCTTCAAAACTGATACAAGCCACTGATCTTTTGGGGAAGGTGTTGGACTGGAACATTTCCCCGCTTTCTTAAGCTTGTGACCCATAGCACCAAGCTGCGCTTTTCTCCTGGAGGGCTGTCCTTGGGGTAGGAAAATACTGGTGGAGAACAGCACCGAGGAGAGGGAGCAAAATCTAAGCCAAGCACGCACAGGTTCATTGGCAGCAGCCCTGCTCTGCCCGTCCTTCGTGCAGCAACCCAGGAGTGGGTGCGCAGGTGTGGGGAGCGAGCGGGTAACCAGAAGGATGTGAAGTTATTGCTGGGGGCCAGTCATAGACTCAGAGAATCGTTCAGGTTGGAAAAGACCTTCAGGATCATGACATCTCCTTTCTCCCCTGGTGACTCCATTTATCCCCACGATGTGCTTCAGGGATAGCGCTATCACAGCCTGCTTTGGCTCCTTTCCTTACTGGGGAGATGAGGCAAACCTGCACAGTGGAGGAAACTGCTCTGTTGTCCAGTAACTGGCCAAGCCCCTCGTAGGGCAGTGCTCTCTTCATCCTGCTCTTCTTTTCAAACCCTCAGGGAGCAGCAGGCTCAAAAAAGGAAGCAACGTTGAGGATACAGCATCCCCAGGATCTCTAAGGTCCCTTCCAACCCCAACCATTCTGTGCCACCAGACAGCCAAGGGACAAATCTGTTCTGTGTGAGGCCTTCTACCGAGCTCACCACCACACCGAGTACTTTCTTCTGCTGCAGTAATTCAACACAACCGGTTCCTATTCTATTTGCTCTCCTTTCTTACAGAGAGGATGGTGAAATACAACGTGCTGGTACAATTTAAAAAGTTTTAAGAGATTTATGCATCAACTTTTTAAGCTTTCTCCTGAAAATTCTCTCTGCGCTGAAGGTAACAAGGTTTACAAGGGCCTTTATTCACTTGACAGTCTCCTACCAGCTCCAAGAACGTGCAATCTGCGTGGGTGACAATTTTTCCTTCAGTTGTAGAACTCGGCTGTGCCATGGGAACACGGCTGTCATCGGCACTCTTCACGCTCTCTCAGACATCATGTGTCAATCTCTGAAGGTAGAAGAAGCCCCATCTGAACTTCAAATCAGTGCTGAAGTAGAAGGTTTGATGCGGTCATGGTAGCTGTTACTGATGAGGAGTAGGAGTTTGCTTGACCTGAAGCCTGCAATTTATGATCTCTGTATTGTAATCTCTCAGTTGTATGGCAAGAAACAAAAGCAAGGTCATTTATCTGCTAGAACGAGTCTTCTCATGAACTGGAAATAACTTACTTAGGGAAACTGCAGGATATGCAGAGAACTCCCTGAACTACAGCTGAACTTAGAAGCTACGAACAAGTCTGCAGTTGTGAAGGTGAACAGTCTGCAATTCTCCCTGTCTCCTTCTGCTAACACACGTAGCTTGGGCCACTTCTCCATCCACACGTTCGTCCCCCGTAAGGACAGACCTAGCCTCGTGTTAGTAACAGGGTCGCTAACATCAGGATGATGCTTGCCCATGCCAAATCTGCCCTCAACACTGTTGTGTTGCAGCTGATGTCAAGATGAATATAAATCTTCTGATGAGATTGATATTGCAAGTATTTATTACACGTTCAATCCACAGAATTGCAGCATCTTGAGAGCACAGTAATTAAGAGTGTGAAGTCAAGAAAATTCATCTCTCTTCTTCTCTGCCTCAAGGGAAATGGTGTCACTTGTTCATTACAGACATTATAGCGGCCGGTTCACAGCTATTTGTTATTGCTACATAACCCCCCTTCACCACTGCAGGTCTGTCTGCTTGGGTTGTCATTCACGTCTTTGTCATTCCAAAATGCCACAAACCTCTGTACAAAAAGTCTACACTTTATGACTTCAAGCCCAGCACAAAGAGGAGTGAGCGACTCCATCTGCATTTGGTACAAAAGGCAGAAGTCGAGATGCTGCTTTCCTTTTGGAAAACAGGAATAGGAAGTTCCTGTACAGACAGGAGATCATCTATCAGTGCAATTACAGTGTAATTAAAGCCTCTCAGCAACGACAGCTACCAGGGTAAATTCTACAGTAGATTATTCCACGCTTACAATCCCACCAGCCTCAGCTCTTCAGGGGGATAATTATGCAGCTCCCATTATTGCACCATGAGGCTGTCAAGCCTGGAGCTGCATTTTATAAATGGAAGAATTGAAATACAGAGGCACAAAGGCCCCTGTTCTGAATGCTGTTTAGGTGCCTATTTGCAATCGATTTTTTTTTAAATGAAGCCGAGAGATTTTTAGATTTTTAAGTGTTAAAAGAAAAATAAAAATCCAGTTTAAAGTTTTTGCATCCTAACCAAACTCCCCCTTGAGAGATTTCTATTCCATAGTTTATAGCTCATTAGATGAAAGAAGGGATAGGACACATCCAGCACAAATTTGTCAGCTCTATGTCCAATCAGTCACAGTGATGACATTACAACTTACTAGAGATGAAGCCTGTCAAACTGGATAGGAGAGGTATGGATGAAGGAAAAAAAAAAATCAGACAAAAGGAGTTACAGAGAAGGAAAAAAAAAGAAAAGAAAATGAAAAAAAAAGATAAATGTTCAGAGAGAGTTCCTAGAGAAGCTCATCATTTACAGCCAAGTCAGCCAAAGGACTTCCAGCATCAGTATTTAAAAGAAAAAGAAAAGCCACCCACAGCAATCCATCACAGAAAGACCAGATTCTCAAGAGAACAGCATGGGCAGTAAAATATGTGCTTGAGAAATGTTACATGGCAACACAGCAACTCTATAAAGCTAGAGCTTTATAGAAAAAAAAAAAAAGCTCTTTGTTCTACCTGTCATAGGCTTCTGCCCAAAAGACTCTCGGTGTATGCCTGGAGGATTACAGTATCGTTAAGATAACCAGCAGTGCTAACCACCGCTTCAACTCAGCATCCTCCAAAAACATATTTCATGAGACTGCACACTCGTAGGGACATGTGTAAACACAAGCTGAAGTTAAATTCGTATTTGTGAACAGCTCTTGCAGCGTTAAGACCACTTTTATGCTACTCACCCTAAGGGAAGCATGTGGCACTAATAACCATACCTCCTGCCCCTTCCTCTCCGGGACTGCAGGACTCCGCTTCACTACTGAGCCCAGCGTTAAAACAGAATACCAGCAAAACAGAATTTTCAAAGTTAAATAACCAACTCATTCTGCAGGTATTGCATTTACAGGGTTTAAGATTTGCTTCTGTTATTATTATTATTATTATTGTTGTTATTATTATTATTATTCATGCTCACCAAATTAGCATTTTTGGAAACCATTCCCCCAAATGACAGGTTTAAAGATACTGTTGACACTGCTGCAAACACCGCAGCTTTTCCAGAAAGCCAAATGAGTACCAATGGATTGCCATTCTGCTCAAGGACTGTACAAACACCCCTCATAAACACGGTTTGAAGTAGTTTAGGGAGAAAGATTAAACAAGCAAGAACAGCCCAGGCAGACTGTGGGGCTGGGATGAGAACAGCCGCACTGACCGCGCTTCCACGCCGCGCACACTCAGGTAGCATCAGTGAATCCCCAGCTCAGAGTGCAACAAAAATCAAGCCTGTCTGCATCTCGGTTTTTGAGAAACAGCTGAGAAAAATATGAACTGATATTACCTCTCCCTATGGAACCTTACTCCTCTGACAGCTGTAGACCACAGCAGCTAACACCACTTGCGCAACACTTCCCAGAGAGCTGTTCTCATCAGCTGTTACCGCAGGCTTCCCCAAAAAAGCCCTGCAGGGTCCAAACCGCATTCAGAGGCGCAGAAGTTGCCACTGCTGAGCCCCAGAAGTGCAACGCTGGTCCCAAGGAAATGGTTCCCATTTGCCATCCAGGAAAGCTCCTCTCCGCAGCACCAGCAGTGGGGCAGGATTGCTCCCCTTCTACTGACGGTGCCGGCCTAAAGCCAGGCCTGGCCTTCAGCTGGGCTAACATGGGCATCCTCTTGGTAGCCCTCAGTCGGACACTTGCTGGGGAGAGCTACATTCCTCGGTCGGGAAGGTCAGCTAGCGCCTTGAGTCACTGTTGGTTGTACTTGCACACCCTTCTGCAGACTTAACACTGAAGATTAAATCCAATCCAGAACTAGAATTTTAAAATATAGAGCAAACATGTTTTCATCTCCTAATTTTGGAAAACATGAACCAACATACAGTTTCTTGTAATAACACCAGTGCAGAGAGCTCTCTCTTCCTGTGCACAGCCAGTACTGTACGACAGTGTTGTGACCATATAGCACCTATTAAGACTTTGTTACTTGTGTGCCTGCCATGTCAAGCAAAAATTCCAACAGCTCTTTTCCCTCCACTGTGTCTTCTAACTAGAACAAGGATTGTCTTTCTATAAAGGTCTTCCTAGCCTTAATGTCTCTGTGGCCACGTTTCCCTTCCAGATCTTGGGGAGAAGATAGTCAGAACATCATCCTTTATTGCTTAGTTGTCCTAACCGTTAATGTACACCATTACTGTGGGCTCACTGCTCCTCTCATGGGGATCACGTACCCCTTCCGCATCACTACCAGGAGTCCAGCAAGGTGACCCACAAGCAGTAATACCCAAACACCTCTTAATGGTCTGCTTGCATGAGGGATCACTCTGCTCATGCCATTCTGCCACTCAGCTGCACTATATTCAAACAGCCTCCTTCAGAGTTCATGCCCTTACCTATGTTCCTCCACACAAAAAAGTACTCTCCAAAGCATTATTTTACTGAATAATGAAGTTTTTTAGTGGAAAGTAAAAGGTTTCACTTCTTACCCTCTCACACAGCAAAGAGGAAAGAAGGAAATCACACCAGTCTGTCTGTATTTTCAAGGCAGTCACTTGGCATTGAAAGACAGAAAGAGAGAATCTCTGCACCGTGAAACTACATCCTCTGGACCCTCTGCCAGAAGAGCTTTATTATTTGTTTGATATAATAATTATTACCCAAGAGAGACTAGCTTTACTACAAGTGAAGGGTACACTGTTCACAGACTGAACAAAAATTCACCTTCTTTATGCAGGGATGGCAGCTAATTATCCCAAGAGATCTTCACAGCTGCCCATTGTCATAATCAAAGCTCATCTGCCACTGATCGGCTTGGCTTTCTGACAGATTACAATGATAGGAAGGTGACAGTCTCTCCATAGATAAGCTACACCCTACTAATCAGAAGATGGAGTCAATTTTGAAACTGAAGTATTTACCTTTGATGCCAGGTTGTCCACTAGTGCAATCATGGAGTTCTTAAAAAGGGTAGCAGCTGTCAAAGGTCGCTTGGTTACCTCAGTGATGCTCAGTTTACCTTCAGGCCACATCATCTTCAGCACAGGATTAGAGCTAAAAGACAGTCGCTTTAATTGCACAGTCCAACAGAAGGGCAGTAAGTGTTCCACTAAATTCAAAATTTAAGAGCTCGCTTCTGTCCAGATCTCCTTGCCATCTGAGTCAAACCAATGCAACATTCTTGGGCAAAATATCTTTTGCTTTTGAGCAATATACGGTTCAAGCTTACAACTGAATGTTCTGGAAAAATGATAAGCTCGTTCTCCTCTTCAGATAAAGATGTGCAGTAATGGGATAGTAAAAATCCTGCAGAAGTGATCTATCAAAATCAGAGTCTGCCTTACTGACACAAACATAAAGAATTTAATCAAAATAGAAAAGAGTAAGATCATAGCCTACAACATCCTCCCCTAAAACACAGCATTTGATTTCAAGCTGTATTTCTGCACCATTCTTGATATATAAAATAATTCATATATTTTATCCTACATTTTCTTGAAGGGTTGAAGGTGAGGCAAAATGGCCATGATGGATGGCAAGAGATCTGGAACAGACAAAAGCTGAAAGCAGTCACAGCAATCTAATAGCCAATCTATCACATGTTTTAATATGCAGTAAGTGATCTTTGTGAACAGGCTTCACCAGAGATTTAACTGAAAACAGAGGCTAAATTTAACAAAACGTCCATACAGCAAATATTTTGTAGGTTTTTAGTTAATATGAAGTTTTGAAAACATGAACATCAAGACTCTTCAAAGGGAGTACACTGAGTAAACACAACAGGACTGTAAACTAAGCTGATAGTTGTACTAGCTTTTAAACCAAGTAAATAGAATTGTCCTAGCAGTTGTAGGCTATTTTATTGCTGCCTTCCACCTCTGAACAAAGTCTCCAAAAGGTTGAGATAAGCCACAATTATGAAAGAATTAAAACATATTTAATGCCAGCCGGCAAGGAAAAAAATATATATATATATTTGAAATTCTCTCAAAACATATGTATATATTTCAATATATATAATTTCATAATATATAATTCATAATAATTTCATATATGTAATTTCAAATGTGCTTGTCAAAGGCAACTTTTACTTGCCTAATTAGTATTTATAGCAAGTGACTACACTCTTTAAATTTGTCATGAAAAGGATTCAAATCTTTTTCCTCATTTTTCCCATCGTCCCAAATCTTTCTTTCAGAACAGGATCTTCTAATTGGGCCCAACATGTCTGTGTTGATCAAATGCTACTCAGTATCTTTAGCATTGGTTAAAGACAAATCAGTATTAGCACATCTGCAACTGGTCCAAAAACCTGGTTAATGACAAATCAAGCAGCACAGGTAATCCCTGTGCAGCTAGCTTGACAGCACAATGAATTGGGTTCAAACTTCAAAGTTTGTTAAATTAAAGGTTATATCAAAGGAAAAAAAAAAATCAACATATACAGAATAATAACTTTATCCTGAAACTATACTAACAGCCTTCAGGTCACAGTAGATATACAAACATCAAATGCCAGAGCAATGTGCTTATTACAACAGCTAACGAATGCACTGCATACAGTGTAAAGATAGCATCAGTGAAAATACTAGTTTCTTCTAGCATCCACTCTTACAGAGCAGGACTCTGGCAGATCAGATTTAAATTCACCTCGTTAATATTTTTATTCCTACCTGTTGTACATGAGGCGCTTGAAGTCTTGAAATAAAGTGTCCTTGTTTTTGTCGATAAATCCAGTGACTGAGTAACTGAAAAAGGGAAACAGAGTTAATAGCAAAGTCCTTCCCAGAGCTGCTGGTATCGCTGCGGAATCAGTATCCTTGCACTCCTACAGACACAGCGGATGCTAATCAGAAATCCAGCTGTTTTCCAACCTATCACTAATGTTCTGCATGAGCGCTGTGTGACCTGGATTCTTTCTGCCCAGCTTTCCACCTCCACGTGGCAACAGCATGGATTTAGTTTTTATAAAGTTGTTTGCACCATGTAGGTGAAGAGCATGATTGCAGGGACACGTCACAAGACTTGGGCAAGTTGCAGATGGCCCAAATTCAAGAGTTATGTTCATGACTTCTGCCTTTGAATTCAAAGCATGTGTTTGTATTAAATCTGACAGACCTAAGTTTTGCTTTTCCACATGTCTAGTCAGTCCCTCTCTTGGTGTCAGAGAAGATCCTCTAGTGGGACAGTGCCTCAAATCAAGAACAGCCTATAACCAGTGTCAAGGGAACTCTCTTGGAAATCAACACAGAAATTTTGACTTTCCTCTCTCTATACCCATAGAAATATTCCCGCAGGAGACTACTGTTAGACTTCTGAATTTCATCTCCTCTCCAAGGCTCAAGACAGACAGTGCTCTGTCCTCAAAGACAAGGTCCAAAATCTCCCCATTCAGCAGCTCCCTCTCAGCTGCCTTCTTGTACCACTCAGCTTCAGATTCCCCCTGGAAATCAGCACCTAAACTGCAAGCACTGGGATCTGGAGCATGACAACAAATCTCCGCATGGAACCACCCCAAAATCCTATTGCTCCATGTAACATAGTTCAGGCTCAAATACTACCTGCAAACATTTCCACATTTCAGTTTTCTTTCAGGAAACTTGTTCATCAGCCACTGGCAGTGCAGAAGTTTCAACCACTAATATATAGCCTTGTATTTTTTTCCTCCTTGGCAAAATGCTTTGGAATCAACAATGTCTATCAGCAATCACTCAGCGCAGACTCCAGAACGAAGTCTAGCTTCACTGAATGAGATCCAGTACAATCACACTGGTTACCTTTATAAATTGAAGATAAATTTAATCCCAAGCCAAAAGGTTGAAAAAAATCCTAAACGATTAAATCCTAAATGATCTCCTCATTAACCCCCTTTAAGTTCTGCTGGCACAGGGAGTTGCACAAATCCTAAGACATTCCATCATTTCAGTGATGTTCCAGACAACAGCTTTCCTAGCGAAATTTCTAACATACGGGCATCTTCCACTTGTACTTCATCTTCCTTCATACTACTGTCAGATACTGGAGCCATTTCTGGAGACTTCAGGTACAGAAATCAACCTGAGTGGGAAAGGCTCCTTGCACTGATACTTATTTTAGCTTAACACTACCCTGTATTTTGAGTTAGCTCAAGCTGATCTGAGAATTTAAAGCCATGAGTTAGATAATCATACTAAGCAGATGTCTAAACAAGATTTTATTAGCTCTGTATAGCTTTCTTGTATACACAGTGCTAGCTTTTTTTTCTCCCTGAAACATCGCCCTTCCCTTCACCTCCCTGCTTCATATTCTCCGTTTGTTTCAATTCCAAGAACAAAATCGTATTCTATATAGCAAGTAACTAGCATAAGATTTAATTGATAAGCAATTGCTGCAGTCTGTAATTCTGTATGACAGCTATTCTGGTTCATACCAGAAGCAGCATTAAATCAGAATACGTACCGCTTCAGAGCTGGCTAAAAGACAAAAATAGGAGGTGCAACTTTATTTCTGAAAGAAACTTACATCACATCTCCAGCGTAGTGCTTGATTCGAAAGTCTCTGTCAAACTCCAGGTTTTTGTCAGTTGCACAAAGCTGAAACAAATTTCACGTACATTAAAACGTCACCCCTGGATCTTCAAGTTTCACAGAAATGCAATGTGCATTGGAAACAGAAATGGAAACTGTAGTTATTCTACTGTATATATGCATGTGTGGATCTGAAAGCCAGTTGTAACACTGCTTTATACCATTTTTTCATGGGTGTGTTATAGAAGCATATATTTGTACCAAATCAAGTTGTAGGAACCTAGAGCTTTATTAACAAATTCAAACTATCTCAGAAATACCATTAAGCAAAAGGAACATTTGTGCATACAGTGCACCATTGCACCTAGGAGTTCTTTATGCCCTTTTAAAGTCTTCCTTTGTGTTTTTTTTTTCCATTGCAATATCCATCCTCAGCAAAGAGCTGAAGAAATCAAAACACGACAGTTACAACAGCAGTGCTTGTTCTGTCCCACCACCAGCAGTCACCATAGCCCACCTCCCACCTCCCAAGCAGTTACCAGCCCTGCAGATCCCCCCAGGGCGGTCAGAGCTTCAACCCTCTGTTCTCAGCGCAGACTTTGCATTCATTATTTCATTACAACAAAGATGTTAAACGCCCATGTGGCAGCCCTTCAGCAGCACTGGCCATAATACACTCATCCCTTCAGGAGTAACGGAAGCCAAAAAGTCCATCAGGATGGGCTTAATTAAAAAAAGAGGATTTTTGTTAAGGCCAAAGGGGCAAGTGGATGACTTGAGTCTTTGCAGGAAGCATGGGCACCATGAGGGCTATAAGCAAGTATCTATTACCCACCAAAAGTCTTAGGAAAATAAAAGAGGCAATTAGCATGGTTAAACTGCAGGAAAGAAGAGATTATTAGAAGCAGGAAGATATCCTCCAAAAAGCTTCACCTGTGTCTAAGAATAGAATACAGATTAGCTCAAACAGAAAAGATGTAAAATAAATAAATAGAAGTTAAAAAAAAAATCACTAGAAGGAAAGCAAAAAGTTTGCATAATAAGATAGATGAAGGTTACAAAGGTATAAGAAGTCCAGCACAGCAGGAGCAGGAAGCACGCCAGCATCTGCAGAGCTGATAGATGACCACAGGGTAGAGGGAACACAGAGAAAATGAGGAAGAGGCCAAACCAGGAAAACCAAGTAATTTTTCTTTTTGCAGCCGTGCTTACCAGCAAGGGGCTAGGGAGGATCTAATGCTTTTTTCAGCCACCCAAAACACACATCTCAAACCAACATGTCAATAGAAGAGGTATAGGACAAGCGAAACCACAACGAGATGAAGCAGCTGTTGCTACCAGCTGGGACACGCTCATCTGTATGAGCTGCTCGCTTAAAACTCTCCCAACATGGGAGATACTGAAGGTGGCCTAACACAATGCTAGTTCCTTTAATGAGTCTTCCTCCCTACGGACTTTGTGTCTACTGGGCAAATCAGCAGAAATTACTAAAAAGAATAGCAAGTGTATTGATGCAGGTGATATTCTGCTTGGATCTCTCTGAGCCCTTTCTCGAGGTTCCCCATTAACAACTCAAGGAATTCAAGCTTCTGTGCAAGACAGGAGGAAAGGGGCCTTACACAAATAACTGTTGGAAAGATGGGAAATGGGGTAACAGTGAATGGTCGGCTCTTGCAGCTCACCAGGGAGTCCTATGGGGGCCTGCACTACGTCTACAGTGTAACAGTGTCTTAAATGAGCCCTGATCTGAGGGTAATAGGAAGGTGACCACGCCTGTTGATATTACTTAATTATTCAGGGAAGTAAAGATGCTGGCTGGCTGTGAAGAACTGCAGGAAGACATGAGATGCCAAAGGAATGGCACAAAAGAGCAAATGAAAGTCACTTACATTCAGTGACAGCCGTAGAGAAAAGCCAAAGCTCACACAGTATGTCACGAACCCAAACTGGCTGTTAACCCAACACGTACCCTAAATGTCCCCCATCTCAAAAAGGACACGGGAGAACTGGAAGAGGCTTGACAAAGGGCAAACTCCATCAAAAGCACTGCCTGAGTGCTACAGGAGGCAGGGCCAAAGGAAATAAGCCTTTTCAGGTTAGGAAAGAAAGGACAGGAGACGATGGCTAATGAAATGGAGAAGATGTACTGGAGGACACAGTGAGCAATGTTTTGCTGTTCAAGAACTAGGAGGCAACAAATGTAATCTAAAAGGGAAAATGGAGGAAGGAGGAAGCCCTTCAAACAAGTATCTAAGCTGTGGAACCCTTTTCGATTAAAAAACAAACAAAAAACAAAACCAAAAAACTATGAAGGCCACCAGCCCCGATTCAGGAGGACAGCAGATGGCTGGAGATATCAAGTTATCATTATGTGTTTGTCCCCTATTCTTCTCTCAGTTAGACCTTCACTATTGCCTGGCATTTTGGAAGACACTGAGTCAAGTGGACCAGAATGGACCTTCTCCTATTCTTACCTTCACAATCAGTTTCTTGAGATTGACACTCATCAGAACTTTCCACTAATGGACAATTTAGAAAGTCAGATACCATCCATCATTGCACTTGACACTTTGAAATTATAAGATTAAATTCTGGTATTTTTTCAATTGAGGAGGTTGAGAAAACGAAGAACCTTTGATGTTGCGAAGTACAAGCAGAATAGCTAACATTTGTACACATCTAGACTAGCATTGGACAATTCAGAGAAGAAGGACCCATGCTCCAGGAACATAAATTTTGCCACAAATATTCATAGTGGAAACATTCACCAGTATTTTTCCTGGTTTGTTTGGCTTTCACCAGGGTAACCAAGCAGACAGCAGCAGATCAGGCACGCGGTGTCCAAACTAGGACACTACTATTTAGGGCACAGCAGCCCCTTAGAGCTTATCCACATGGAGCCAGTGTGCAACATGCTCTACAGGGGAGCAGTGAAGCATTAACTCAGGCTGAAAGATGGGAGCTGTTCCNAAACTGGCTGTTAACCCAACACGTACCCTAAATGTCCCCCATCTCAAAAAGGACACGGGAGAACTGGAAGAGGCTTGACAAAGGGCAAACTCCATCAAAAGCACTGCCTGAGTGCTACAGGAGGCAGGGCCAAAGGAAATAAGCCTTTTCAGGTTAGGAAAGAAAGGACAGGAGACGATGGCTAATGAAATGGAGAAGATGTACTGGAGGACACAGTGAGCAATGTTTTGCTGTTCAAGAACTAGGAGGCAACAAATGTAATCTAAAAGGGAAAATGGAGGAAGGAGGAAGCCCTTCAAACAAGTATCTAAGCTGTGGAACCCTTTTCGATTAAAAAACAAACAAAAAACAAAACCAAAAAACTATGAAGGCCACCAGCCCCGATTCAGGAGGACAGCAGATGGCTGGAGATATCAAGTTATCATTATGTGTTTGTCCCCTATTCTTCTCTCAGTTAGACCTTCACTATTGCCTGGCATTTTGGAAGACACTGAGTCAAGTGGACCAGAATGGACCTTCTCCTATTCTTACCTTCACAATCAGTTTCTTGAGATTGACACTCATCAGAACTTTCCACTAATGGACAATTTAGAAAGTCAGATACCATCCATCATTGCACTTGACACTTTGAAATTATAAGATTAAATTCTGGTATTTTTTCAATTGAGGAGGTTGAGAAAACGAAGAACCTTTGATGTTGCGAAGTACAAGCAGAATAGCTAACATTTGTACACATCTAGACTAGCATTGGACAATTCAGAGAAGAAGGACCCATGCTCCAGGAACATAAATTTTGCCACAAATATTCATAGTGGAAACATTCACCAGTATTTTTCCTGGTTTGTTTGGCTTTCACCAGGGTAACCAAGCAGACAGCAGCAGATCAGGCACGCGGTGTCCAAACTAGGACACTACTATTTAGGGCACAGCAGCCCCTTAGAGCTTATCCACATGGAGCCAGTGTGCAACATGCTCTACAGGGGAGCAGTGAAGCATTAACTCAGGCTGAAAGATGGGAGCTGTTCCCGTTACATATCAGCACACGTCCTTTAACTCTTTAGGAAAAGCTTTGATCTACACTGAACTTTACGGTATCTGGACAGAGCTACTGCAGTCCATGAAAGCAGATTATGAAGTGAACTCAAGTCCTTTGTTTTAATACGAACTAGAAGAGGCTAGCTTAGAGAGCTCAGATTTCTTACAGCAGTTCTAGATGGGATAAGGACTCACTGAGGAAGATATCTCAGGTAATCTAAAGGACATCTGCAAAGACACGAGAGAGGGGGAAAAATAATTATGATGCTGAGAATTTTATATGTCATTTTTTTCAAGGCTATATTGATTTAAACTAGAAATTAGCAAGCCAGCAAGATACATTATACCCTCCATAAACATTATTTATAGCAGTATTCCTCGTTTCCCTTCAACTCTGTGCAAACAGTTTTCTGACAATGCCACCCCCTACTGAGGAATACTGCAATTGGCTATATATATATATATATTTTTATTATTATTATTATTTTTTAATGTTTCCTATGCTGTGAAGGGACTTGTGAAGGTAAGGACTCAAGCAGATTTTTTTTTTTTTTTTTAATTTTCATTTTATAACCTCCCACGTGCTTTATGAAATTCAGCCCTCTTCCCCTGCTGTATCTATGTGCTACCTACTTTCTCTGTGATGGAACCACTCTACCTTAACTTGGGACCAAGGACAGAACAGAAACCGAAGTCCGCTCTCTACCAGCTTGCCTCTATTGACTAGACAGCTCCAGAACTGGACCACTTCCCACCCCCCCCCACCGCAGAGGATTTAAGAATCCATTCCCCCAGGCTTCCCTATTCACAAGCACTAGTACTACTAAAGCAAGCAATTTGCATTAAAATATAGACACCTGGACTAGGCTTCATGAAAATGCTTGATCTCATGTGAGCCTACTGAGAACATGCTATGCCTCACACATCTGCTCCTTAAGCACATAAAATCTAGGCTAACACAGAAAGCGAGACTCTCCCTCTCTCAGCTAAAATGCATGTGGCAGACGAGATGACAGGTGTGCCGCAGCTAAAGTGCACTTAAGGAAAACCACATCTGGAAGAAAAACTGGTTATTTTATTTTCTTCCTATCCTCTGCTCAAACAAGCCACAGTCAGATCTATTGTTTATATTCAGCCTTCCTGGAGGCAGTCTTTAGCACATATCTTATACAACCATGCTAATTTTATATTTCTGACCTACATAAAACCTTATACTGGGGTAGGAGGGAGAAGGGGGGAACCAGCATTCTGAATGATCTATTGCAAACAATGTTTCTCAGCAGAGAGACATCAATAAATTAAAATTTATTTCATAAATAAATGAAATTTGATTACTCAGTGTGAAAGATTCTCAAATTAATCAGGCTGGTGACCATGTTTTCATTATGCTGCCAAGTGCGGAATAAAGCCTTTTGATTCGTACATTGTACCAAAAACAAAGCGAGCCGAGTCGCCTGGAAGATCATAGGTACACTTGGAGATGAACGTGTTTTGTGGCCAATGACAATGAAAAAACAAGCCACAGTGCTGTAATAAAGCAGAAGTGTGAATAATTTCACTGTCACTACGTATTACGGCAGCCTGGAAAGAAAGCCACGTGAGCTGAAACTGTGCCTCGATTGGTTACAAATGACATCATGATATGTCAAGGCACAAGCTCTTGCTTCTTTTATGCTCCGAATAAAACTGATCTCACATTGGACATACTTGAGCTCCCTCTGCCGGATATAAGACCATACAGGGCACATTACCCAAACCCAGGCCAGATGGCCTATTTCTGCAGTTAAGAGCTGCAGTTGCTCTTAGGCATTTAATTTCATACTCTGTGGCAATGGTTTGAACCTCAGCCACTCTTCAAATCTTCTTCCTTACTCTGTTATAGCTAAATAGTGGAAAAAGCATCACATAGGATATCTGAGGATACGGAAGAGTACATTACCTTTCTGCTGGAGAAATGCGCGTGCTTCCCTAGCTTGTTGTTAAGAGCCTCAAGGAACATCTCATCTGTAACTTTTCCAACGTTCATGCAGGCGTCGTCCAGAATGGCAATGATCCCTTTGTGCTGCTGCTCTACCAGGTCAACGATGACCTGATTGTTAAAGTAATCAATCTGTAAAGAAACAAAAGAACAGCTATATTCGTGACTTTGGCTAGTAAAAGAGAAGCGCACCAGTGTTAGTCACTGATAGAACAGCACCGCTTGTCTGACAGAAGGATTAGACCCACCATCCACAGGTGAAACAATCAGCTTTCAATATGAAGACTGCTATCTCAAAATTCAGTAGGCTACTCTTCTACCACTAAAGAAGAGAGGTGGTGATCTGCCATATGCCTCGCATTAATCTCGGGACCTCTCCTAAAAATCACAGAACGCACTTTCTGCTACAGAATGCTGCGCAGAGTAACAGCGGTGAAAACTGGGCATCCTATCCTTTGCATTATGAAAGGAATTTGAACAGGAGAACTCTCAGAATTTTTCCACCTGAATATCTACAACTATACAAAATACATAAGCACTCAGATTAGGAACTCAGCCACAGAGATGCCACAGGAAGTTTTAACACAGATCCGGAATCAACTATTTTCCAAAAAGCATAAAAATATTTTGCAAGGTAATGGGCTAGCTTTTTCCACAGGCTGATTTCCAGACAGCAAGCCTGGCATGGGCACAGATGTTCTATTGACTTCAACAGGAGCTTACTTGTGGAGCAACTTTAGATCTGTGACCTACACTGGTCCACTGACCTCAAACCAACCTCTCCCTCCCCTGCCAAATCACTCACATGTTTCCAGGGAATTCCCTCTCGCTGGTACTCTTCCTGCTCCTGCTTCAGAACTAGCTGAATAAAGAGCTGCTGTAGCTTTTCATTGCAGTAATTAATGCAAAATTGTTCAAAACTGCAAAAATATAAGGAAAAAAAGGTGGTGAATTTTCTCACTTGGGAAAGGAGAAGGCACAGCTCTGTGCTTTAACAATATTTCTCACCTGTTATTGTCAAATATTTCAAAGCCATAGATATCCAGGACGCCAATGACTGTGTTTTTCCCATGTATTGTAGTGTCATAGTTCTTCACTTCAATCACATCATTGATGTGCGTCACAATCCAACAAAAGAGGCGCTCATATATAGCCTGCCAAGAAACAAATACTGAGGAATTTTGCCTGCATCTGTCTCTGTTCTCTCTGGTACAAGCAACACATGGTGCTACAAAATTTAATTCAAGATGCTGCCCAAACTAAAGAAAAAACACAGATGAATTTCTGCTAACAGTGAACAGTTGTTGACAAGAAGACAATATTCTATAAAAATATTTCTTTTTCTTCCCAAACTCATTTACCTGAAGTCTAAATCCTAGAAAGGTCACTAAGTATGGAGGTTACCCCATTTGATTCCAGTCTGCTTTTCAGCTGGCTAATAACTTCCATACCTGAGCACTATTTAACAATATTGAAGAGCAAGTCAGAGTTCAGTTATAGAAACCTAACAACTGAACACAATAGCAGTAAAATGTTCCCATACACCTTACAAAAAGAAAATGTTTTGTAGATACAAGTATCTTCAAAGTCGACATTTTCAAAATGTACTGCAAAGCTGTGCAAGCATATAATATTTGTGGAGAAAAAGTTAATAATCAGAATCTTCATAACTTCAACCATTCTTCCCTTATCATTTTATTTCTTAGCAAAGGAAGGACAATTGTTACTCATTTTGCTATCAGTATCCCACCTTTCCAAAAAACCAATAGCACTTTGTTTCCAACTTAAGTTCTAGCTGTTGCTCTTCCACCCTCTACCCTTTGAATTTAACTGCTAATGAAGTCAAGAATGATATTTCCCAAAATATTCAGCCCTATGCAGTGTATTCCTTTTGCAGATGCCAGCAAGCTAAGCTTGCAGCTCCCTCCCCTTTTTCACCTGCCACAAGCATGGCTAGTTGTGATTGTATGCTGTGCCACTGCCAGGGAAGGGTAGAGATGGTGCTGCACTGCACTCACCCAGAGTGCAGCTATACAACACAGGAGCACATAGATTCAAAAATAAATCAGCATGAGGTAGAGACTTCCCCTGTCTCAGCAAGCACTATACTCACTGATCCACCCAGGAAACCTGCTGGGACCTGAGCACTGAAAAATGTACAGTTCTGAAGACAATTCAATAGTTAGTGTCCTCCTCTGGCATCACCATTCCATGCTGCACCAAGCACAACTCAACCAAAAGGCAGAAGCAAGAGCAATGTGTCTGATTTACTGTCGCATATAAAATCAGATGCAGAGAAAGGAAATTTAAACTCACTTTTGCAAAGGCGTCTCTGCCGTAGGTGGCTTCTTGTTCAGTATGCTGTTTGTCAATGACATCCCGACCCGTAGCTACAGTTCGGAACAAAAGCGCCTTCTCCACCATGTCAGATTTTGTTGACAGCAAGTCTGCAATGATTGACACAACCTTGCCATTTTCTATTAGAGGCGTATCACCATCCACAGAAAACTTCAAGTTCCCCTGCAATAAGTAGCAAGAAATTAGATTTCTCAATCTTTTTTATTAATATAATTTTAGTAGGCTCCAAGCTCATCCATATTCCATCTGCTATTTGAGTCAGTGAAATCTCTCGACACATTAGAAGGGTGGGCCTGCATATCCACATAACCACAAACCTCCAAAATCAGTGGAAGCAACAAAGCCTGACTCAAAGGAAAGCATTCCTGCTCAGTGTTCAGCTGAGCTTTTGGAAAAAAAAAAAAAAAAAACATCAAAGACTTCTGGAAATTTAATCAAATACTGTTTCAAGATTCAGAGTCTAGTAATAGGAAGTGACACTTAAGTATACAAATTCTAGATGCAGCATTTCATCTTCACTGCAGTCCACTACAAAAACAGTAAGCTGCAGTTCTTATTGCAATGCTACTGCCCACAAAGGTTATGTGAATATGCTGGGGAAGCTGACAAGTCAGCACTGCTAATAGGATTGGACTGACAACGTACCACAAGAGAGGCAAGAACTGAGCTACGGGAACACTGCACAGGGGAGGAAACTCTGTGGGTCCCAGGAGAATATGGGTGAAGGAAGGATTTCCTTGATATTAGAATATAGAGAATTAGGAGGTCTGCTGTACTGTGCTGTGCTCAAGCTGCTCCTGAAGTGAAGTACCATCCCTCCAGCAAAGTCACAGGGTGAAGGAGAGTGTGAGGGTAAAAGGGGACAGAACGATAGCAAGGTGAGAGCTTCCTACCCACTCACTGCCAAAACCCAAACAATTCCTATTCAGAATATTTACAGATCCACATGCTTTGTGGTATGGCTGTTTTGGGATCTGGAATATGGAGGAATAAATGTGATCTTTCACCATTACTGCAGTCTTATTTCATCAAGCAATTTCACTCAAAACTGGAAGCTGTAAACTGTACACACTTTTCCAGCCAACACACTTGCAGCGAGCGAGAAAATTAGAGCTGCTGGAAGTACAAGTATGCTGCTTGACTTCTCAAGAACAGCCTACTCAAACCTGCGGGCAGAGAACTTACCAAGTGAAGAATGGCTGCCACAATTTTGTAGACAGTCTGAATCTCCTCTTGCTTGAAGCCTATCACTTTCATGGCATCAGCTACAGCTTTGAACTCTGCACCGTCATTGATAGAACACTGAGGGGACAAAGATGTTTGAGACATGAGGTGCTTAATGGAAGTGAGAAAGCAAAGACTTTGCACGCCCATGGGAACGAGATATGTACTTCACTGGTTTTGAGATGCAAGAAACCGCCAGGAGATTTTTGACTGATCCTAATCAGTCACTGTACGCTTGTACACTGAACCCTGCATCGTACACGTCACACGTATATTAACAGCAGTGAGATGCAGAAATCCATCACAGCACATTTTAATAGTTCAATACCTTCCCTGGGAATTTGTTGTGAAAGTGCAGAACCTATTCATAAGAAAATAAGAACAAGAGCTACAAGTAATGCAGTCACAGACCCTCCGAGTAGAAGCTGCACAGCACTAACAGCAAATTTCTGGTCAGCATCTTTCTCAAGATGAGCATCTGCCCCTCCCCTCCTGATCATCTGGTTTCTTTTCACTGCAGATTTCTAGGGAAACTGATAAAGGCCTCTGAGTAGGTCTGCGGGTTTGTATGCCAACGAGCATCTCAAGAAAGCCATTAGGAAATCAGGGAGCCTTCTGTCTGGACCCTGCTTCAGGGGGATGACACCAGGGACCGCTCCAGACATATTTGACGTATTCAGGATCTTGTTTCCTAAAAACCTTATTGGTCTGTTCCCTTCTTTCCTGTTCAGAGGCCCCTTTGTGGGTATGTCAGATATGAAGAATGAATGCTTCAGTAACTTCAATGGTCCTACTGTACAAAAAAGCCATAAGGACTCTTTTTTTTTTTTTTAATTATTTTTTTTAAACAGAGAGCAGCTTCAGTTACCATTACAAAGCATAAAAAGTCTGTCACTGCTTAACAGGTCAAGTATCTCTGGCTGCATTTATTAACAAAGGTGATGTCTCCTACTACATTTGATTGCTTTTTATAATTAGAAACAAGTGGAGTATGCACAAGTACATGTGCACTTGTCTTCTAGGTCCAGAAGCTCCATTAAAAATAGGACATTGGTGTCATCTTTCAATATTTATCCTGTAAATATTGGTCTCCGCTTCCACCAGCTCAGTAGTACTTTAAATATTTCAAGAAGCATTTACAATTTTAAGACAAGTTACCTGTAACTCCCTGACAACACCCTCACCTTTAGCTGTGCTCCAGGAGAGATATAGTTGTATGCAGATGCATCCTTCTGAAGATGTAGAGAACGTAACATCTGGTCAGAACCCCCCTGGAGGAGCTGTACAAAGAGAATTTTAAGAAAAAGTGAATCAAAATAAAGAAAATCCTTCCTTTTTCATAGTAAATCAATCATTTTTATGCTAAATAAATTCTCATTCTTATTCACCTGCTTGCCAAGCAAAACCATAAAATCATGAAATTACTGCTATACTAGAATCAGCCATGTTATCTGGAGTCACAAGCACACATGCAAAATACCCGGTCTGTACTGCTCTAGGTCTCTGCCCAAGTGACTGACCTTCTGAATAATACAAGTGCCTAGAAAACAAGTCTGAACCTCTTCCCAGACCAGACGTGTACACCTGTGACACACCACAGATGTGCCCTGGCAAGTACACTTACCTTCTCTGCTATACGCTGAGACCTTTCAGTGGGAAATACAACATTTGTGAGAACAGTGCTAACATGCTACCATGGAGTACTGAGCAAGTGAAAAAAAAATAAACCTACGGTTTTCTCACCACACAAGTGAGAATAAAGGTTATACTAATAGACAGACCATTTCCCCCAAAGGACACACGAGGGAATCACAATACAATATGGAAGACATTAAAAAGAACCCAAAGAAAAAAAGAAAGTGAACTCGGTGTCATAAAATTACTTCCATATGAACTAGAGGCCTCAAGAGAAAATAGAGGAATTAGGCTTATTACAAATAAAACAGTGAGACAAAGTCCAATATTTTACCATACTCGTTTAGTTAGCCTCCTTTTAAGTTTACAGATGTGTTAATATGGGACTGGAGGATAGGAAAATAAAATCTTCCCATACTCTTTCACCAAAACAGGCCTCTTCAAACCACTAAAGGATCTAAGATCACCCAAGATGCAACAACAAGGGAACCCTTTGCAAAAGGGTTGAAAACTTTATGTATTTCGCCTATCTGTCTGGGTCACTTGAAAAAAAAAAAAAAAAAGCCATTTGTTTCAGCAAATGAATACCAACCTGGTAAAAAGAATGAAAGCTTCGTTCTCCTGGCTGTTGCACAATCACACGAGACTGCAGGGAAAAAAAAAAAAAAAAAAAAAAACCAACACACAAAAAAAAAAACAGGATTGGTATTTCTGGATATGGATGGCCTGCTTCCCAAGCACCTCAAAGCATCAGTTCAGCACTGCTAGAACACCTCCAAACTAACCTCATCTTACAGTAAGTTTATTATGAACATTATTAGCTAGGCATGATCAAGGTGTTTGAAGTCTATAATCCAAAAGACCAGCTTGGGAAACAGCTACAACATGCTACTTCCAATCAGGAAGCCCACGTGGCAACTACAGAATTGCTTTCATGGAAGAGTCAAATAAAACATCATTTTAGTTCAAGAGTTATTTAAGAGCAGGAAGTAAAAGCAGGACCATGTGACTGCAAACAAATACTAGGGCCTTTCAGTAACCACTCCTAAAGCCCCAGGACAGGCTGACCAACAGCACCCAGCCAGTGCCAAGGTTAGCTCTCTACCCTAACACAAGTTTTTTTTTTTTTTT
>VXAA01001642.1:148584-186260 GCA_013399115.1 Anseranas semipalmata
TTTTTTTTTTTTTTTTTTTGCTTTAGGGAGCAACCAATAGCTCCATCTTCAGAGCGTTCATTTCACATTTACATAAAATAGCACAAGAAAAACTTAATTGCAGCAGAAATTCAATCAACGAGAAACGTATCCTTATTTCCTGCTGCAAGTTCAAACCACGGAGAGCGAGGTGTGTGTTCCTGCTGCAGTGAAAAGTCCCTGTCTGTTAAATGCTTGTGTTTGTACCCAAACCTCAACTGCTTTCAAACTGGAAACAAATTTAACTTGGTAGAAGTCAAGAATATTAAATAATCAGGATTTAAGTCACTGCAGATGCAGCCCTACCCCCTTTTTGCATGAAAGTATCGTGTCTAATTTGTGTGTTTGTTTTTTTTTTTGTTTTGTTTTGTTTTGTTTTTGTTTTTGTTTTTATAAAATAAAATATTTGTTCTGCAAATAGACCTCAGAGAAATAATGGCAGAAGTAAAAAAGAAAACAAACAACAAAGCAAGTTAGCAGATGTGGTCAAACACACAAATTAAAGCCAGACGTGTGTCCCACACATCATGAGAACTGTTAATAGACCCAGCCCAATTTCTTTACAGGGTTTTACATATTCCAGTGTTTTCAGCCACCGCTTAATGACATGAAAAAGGTTATGTTTAGCATCACTTGTAATATATAAAAGCATAGCTGCTAAATGATCACGCAAGGCCGTGGCATTATTCCAGATTAACCCTTCTGAAGCATGACACTGCCATTTACAGACCCTAATATCTTCTTACATTCACCAGTGAGATCTCAGGGTGGGAACTCACAAAGGAGGAGTTTTACAGATACTAAATTCATCTAAGCTTTTATTTGGGATGCAAAATACATACACCCATACGCACACAAGCTTTTGAGTAGCACTAGTCCTTTACATGGTGAACTCTGGAAGCAGTGGTGTTAAAGTACTCTTGCAACAGGGCAGTGCCTGTACTTTAGCACCATTTCACTTATACTAGTTCCTGGAGAGAAATTAAACTTCAGATTTAACGATATTCTGTGCCCACATACATCACATATGGACGTACCACATTTGAAAGGAAAACACTGTACTGCAAAACACATTTTACACAAAAGCCTTTGACTGTAAAACTGAACTTGGCTTACCTTTTCTAGTAAGTAATTATTGATATGCCCACCTATTGGATCTCCCTTAAAATCGAAGTTGATATCCATGTATTTTCCAAACCTGCTGGAGTTGTCGTTACGGTTTGTTTTGGCGTTGCCGAAGGCCTCTAACACACAGTTGGATTTCAGCAATATGTTCTTCACTCTTTAGTACAGATAAATGGAAAACAGAACAGGATGAGTCCAGACCCATGTACTCAATGATAGAATTTTTTTTCACAGGCAATTTTAGAGAAGATTTTAGTAACAGCAGAGATACTCTTTGATGGCATATTTAGGCAGACGTGTAAGACATTAGCAATCCCGTGGGACATCAGCTGGAAGCTTTTGGGAATGTTCCTTAGAGCTTAGCAAATGGGAACCAAAGGCCCCACTGAAAATAGCATCGATCAAAATGCAGTTCCTTTACATACACAACTTTCAAAAGCAATTTCTTCACTTCTTTTGCAAATAATTAGCAACATTTTTTTTCAAGGTAGGTGTTAAATCTGTTTCAGCAGAAAGCCATATTCTTTGCTCCAAAAACTTTTACTCTGAGACTGACAGGCACACGTTGCAAGTCAGGAGCATGCAAACCTGAAAGGTCCCGGAACATGCTGCTTGTGCTCCACGCGCTGTTCTAACACACACACGTTTCAGGCAAATTGCTGCCCGAAACATGATTTCTAGATGCTGCTTTTATTTTGAAAGTTTGAAGGCTTGCGTTCTTCCTAACTTTTTTATGTGCTTTTAGTAATCAATATTTAGCAATTGATATTGCAAAATTCCCAGAGTAAAAGTTGTAACTGAAGAAAACAGGTAAATGTTGTAGTAATTGCATGCTGATTTTACAGGAGACCATCAAATAGAATGGTGCTACACAAGTGACACAAAGAGATCCAGGGACAAAGTCACTTCACTTTTCTACAAAGCCCTTACCTTTCCACCTCAGCTCTCTGCCCGGGGTTGGTAATGGCTGCTATGTACTGCATGATATATTTACTGGCCTCAGTTTTCCCAGCCCCACTTTCACCTGAGGGTATAAATAAGGAAAAGTCACAACAGATCAAAAAATCAAAGCAAATCACTGACCAGCATCCTAATTCTACCACGATAGTGTCTGGGTTTTCTTGGATTTGCTTCTTAAAGCTCGAAGTATGCACAAATAAGCTTGCATTTTCTGAATACAGCCGTAATCCTGCCTGGCTGTTACTGCTCTGCTGACTTAGAAGCGGTTACGATGTAAGATTTCACAGGTCTGTAAAAGGCCTAGCACACAGAGGATCAAAAGGAATATTGTTAGAAGAGAAAGACCGGCGTGCAGCGGCTGGGCTTGCAGCAGAGCTGTGAACTGCGGTACAAGAGGCTACTGTTCAGCGCACCAGCTCGGGTCTCTGGCTCTTCAGAGCTGCAAAAGCACGGGGACATCAAGGAAACGAAGTGCCAGGATCCAGATAGCGACCGTTCATGGTACAAGCACTGCTCGCACTGGTAGCACCGTGACAAGCAAACAGTCCGGCCATCGAAACAGAGAACAAAGCATTGACCAGTCATCTAAGGGACAAAAATCAGCAGTTCTGCACGCAGAGACAGGAAGCCCATTCTCACTGATCATCATTCACACAGGCACAGCAAGCAGAGGCCTCACCTTCAAGTCATCCTTTTGCATGCACAGATTAAGCTAATGACTGACATCAGCTCCTGAATCAGGTAAGAAATAATTGTTGAGGTCTCCACACGCAGATTCAAATGCAAATAAGCAGTTTGAAGATCAATGAAGTTTTCTGTTATAAAATGCTATCATTAGACAAATCCTTCTTCTGCCTAAAATTTCACAAAGATCAAGCGTTCATCATAACGAGAAGCTCTTTCAGCTCACCTGATATTACAATGCAGGTGTCTTTCGATCGCCTCTTCATCGCTTTGTAAGCGGCATCGGCAATTGCAAAGAGGTGAGGAGGCCTCTCATACAATTCCCTTCCTTTGTACTGCTCGATCATGTCACGCCCATAGATGTTCAAGTTTTTGTAAGGATTCATGGAAACGACCACTTCCCCGATGAAGGTGTAAATCCGTCCTTTTTCAAACCTTCCCAGGATGAGACAAAAGGGAGAAAGAATTAGTTAAATGTAGGACTTCAGGCTTTCAAAGTGAGTTGCCCGTTTCATCATATGAACTCTAACTCATCGTTATACTGAAACTAGTATAATAAAACCTTGAATAAGGACATTATCCGTGAGCAGGGTAGCCCAGACAGCGTATGAGCACGTGACATCAGGTCTCTAAGTAAAAAAGACTACGAACCAGGACTAGCTTCGAATCCTACCACGTACAAAGGAAATTTCTCCTGCTATTTCACTTACAGATGCATGACAGATCAGATTACTGCAGTACAAACGCTGGCTGTATTTTCGAGGATAGCAAACCTCCGGTTTGCCAATGCAATCAAGCTGGCTTTTGTCATCGCCAGGTATTTCCCTTTCCATGAGTATGCTACCAGAAACAGAGGTTTCTAAGAAATTCTTTAATGAGATTTAAGTTAATAGAATTTATTGCTTCTATAATTGATGATAAAGCAAAGATGAGCTTGTGATGAATGATGGGTTTATATGTTTCGAAGCCACTCACTTAGAGATCTAATAACATTTGCAAGAGAGTAAACAAAGATGCAAGCCAAGAAACAAATCACAGCCTTCCGACTCTAGCAATTAGCTTCCACTCATCCTATTCACCAGGAGGCACTTGTATCAGTGCTGTTAGATCAACAGTGAAAGCTTGGTAGCAACCTGAGAAAACAACCCTAAATTACACCTTTCCTAAAGCCTGCTAGCTCATTAGGGTTTTTTTTCTGGAAATAAGGCATGTTTCCAAAGAAATTAGCATTTTATCAAAGTGTTATCCGGTAGATGAGCACACAAGGAATTTCAGATTAAGAGCTGAAGAATTCATCCAGCATTTGCTGTAGGAGAAAAGACAGCAGCTGATCCAGAGATCAATCCACACACTATGGCATTTGTGCCAGTAAGTACCTGCGTGCACCCTGCATTTAAGTCTTACAGCATTAGATGGCACCATAACACCTCTGCAGGCTACAAGAAGGGCCTTCGCGATGCTTGATGGACTGCAGCACAAATTCCAGCACCACTTTATGAATTTATTACCACCCCCATGTGGTGACAGGCGTGACATTTTCTACTGTTCATCTGAGAATTTTCTGCAGCGTCTTGGAAGTGTTAGTTTTTAGCAGGTGTAATAAAACTCGAGAAATGTAATCCAGCAACTGGCATTCCACCTTCTCAAAGCAATTTTGCCTCTGACTCCGGCTTCCTCCAGAAATACTTCGCTGAAAAGACACGAGAACTGCAAAAGGTCTTTTTGCGTTCCCATGCTCAGTTTTGACTGAAGGTAGTCCTGATATGCGTTTCCCAAAATTTTAATCTGCTTGAAATGCAAAGATATTTTATATTGTTGATATATATGCTGCTTGAAAGCTACCAAAAGTGATTTTGAAAAGATAATGCCCATAACAATTAGCAATACCAGCCATAGTGCAGCAGTTCTTTCCTAACGATTCCAACAAAATGATGGATAACACATAAGCAACTTGACAGAGGCTATGATGCTAAGCAAGCCTGGAATGAAACACTGAATTCACAGCCTAATTCTGAAAAGCCCCGTTTATTCCCTAAAGGGGAGAAACAAGAGGGCAGCCACAGGTACGCAGGAAGCCTCGGTCCTTGTCACGTGCCAGCCTTAATTTTAATTCTTTGAAGCATAAAGCAGCTGGGAATCGTGCTGGTGGGAAGACACCGAAGGCTGCAGTGAGATCTTACACCAGGCTGCTCGGCTTCTGCCCTCCCCGCAGCAGGAGGGCGCGAGGGGCTCTGCGTACACATAGGAAAGGTTAAAAAAAAAAACAAAAAACCCACAACGCTGCTTCTGTTGAGGAGATCGAATCGCACGGGGACATACATATGTAGTGGAAAGCACCACAAGGCCGTCAGGACCAGCAGAACCCATCCTGTCCTGGTGGAGGCAAGCTGCCCAGCGGAGAGCGCGCGCACCACTGCCCAAAAGTCGTGCGTGGCGGGCGCGTAACCGCCGCAGAAGGCGCTGCCCGGTGGTAGAAAGAAAGAGAGCGTAGTTTCGGGAGGAGGTTTTAAGCCCCACCAGAGACACACGGCTGGAGATTCCTGGCGAGCACAGAAAGCATAAGGCTGCTCCTTTCAGCTGCCGAGAAGAAAAAAAATAAAGCACGTTCCTACTGAAGCACGGTGCCAAGTCACCATCCCGTACCCAACACTTTGACCTCTTCCTAAAGCAATGAATTATGTACACTCGCGGTAGCGGAGCACAGTTTAAGTTTCCTCCCTCGGCAGCTCCCTGTCCCCGGCTGCTTCTAAACCAGAGCCCACAGATACACGTTTGCCAGCCCGTGCACAGTGGGAAGCTCGGCGCAGACATCCGGAGGAGCCCCGGCACGCCGCGGCCAGCCCGGCGCATGGGAGAGCCGCGGCGCTTCGGCAGGCGCGGTGATGCGATGTGCTGCCTGCCCGCGTGCCTTGCAGCGCCGTGCTTGGACTGCACGGCTCACGTTCAGCTCTCAGCCAAGGTCCAAGAGGTTTTTAGACCCCGATGAGTTGTGTCTTCAACCCCCGCGGTGAGCAGCAGACAGAGGAGAAGGAGGGGAAGGTTCCCTCTCCAGGCAGCTCGCAGTAAGCGTGGCTTTGAGGACACGGAGTTTGTCAACAGCTGCCATTCCCGTTTACCTCTTTATCCATCTTTCCTCATTTCTCAGCAGGGAGTTAAAATTCCAGAGCTGTGCTTAGATGTTCCTAGAACGAGCGGCCGCTCCTCGCCCCTCGCTGCTGATAAAGCCTCTTTTCATCAGACGGCGCAGTTCGGCGCTGCGGCAGGCCAAGAACAGCAGTGGCTGTTTTCCTAGCTGCATTGCTTTGGTGTGAGATTCTTGGTTTTCCTTGCCCGAGAAGAACTCGTGAAAACTTAAGAAAACAACTAACGCCTGCAACCCAACCGGGGAGGTGCAAGTTGTATCGAAGTCGCTATTCTGCTGCACGGCGAGGTCACGCGAGCGGAGCAGAAGCTGGCTGGCAGCTCTGGGAAAGGCTCCGTGGTCCCCGCACGCATCCACCGAGGAAAGCCCACGGGCACAGAGGGTGCCCTGAGCACTGAAGAGCCTGCACAAAATGCCCAGCAGCGGGGTTTTGCTGTTCAAAGCCATCCACGTTTAAGAGGAACACCTCTCCCTGTTCAAGCAAGCGGATGCTCCCACGGTCAAACCCCGTTTTGTACGCACCGTGAACATGAACGTGCTGCGGGGTCGAGGGGAAAGGATTTCCCCATAACAATCGTCGTCCTTGCAGTAATTTCTCTATCACTGTCTTCTGAATTTTCCACTTATTACTCTGGCATCTGAAAACCAGCTCAGCAGCCAAAAGGAAAGTCACAGTATTTCATCTGCGTGTTATTTTGGTGGAGAATGTCAGCCCTTTCACGAGGAGTCTTTACGCTAGTTTTTATTACCTCGTTAAAACATCGATTGATGGTGAGAAAATATAAACCACCAGTCACAGAATATAAATCTTCTAAAGGGACAGGAGCGATCGTTTAGGAAAGAATAGGGCCAAGGAAAGAAAAGGGCTCTTGCTTTGTTTTGTAGTTTTTATTTTTAGGGAAGAGAGTTGAAAAAAATGATGAAGTCCAGACATAAGCAAAGCAATCTAACACCACTTACTGATTCTTATAATTTGTAACGGCAAACTTGAAGTACCAAAGGAAAACTGAAATACTTTTGCTATGCAAATATGCACCTTTTCAGAAACAGTTGGATATCCTGTGTTCACGTCTAATTGCCACTGGAGAATACACTGCAGAAATCAGAAAGCTGAAGCAGAAATCTTCGCCACCAGAGAGCACTCACATTTAGGATTTCTCCCACCTGACAAACACTCCAGTCAAAAATAAAACTGTTCTTACCAAGGAAATGATGCAACTTCAAATGCACTCAGTACAAATAAAGAAAAGAGTTGGTTGGCAAGACTTGGAACCCATACTCCCAAACAACATCTGCAGAACGCAGACCATTAAACAAAGGCACCCTACCATGCAGTCGCCACTCCGAGTGCTGCAATTCAAATTGCAAAGGGAATTTCTAATTAATCATTTACTTGGTAACTCCTCTGTACCGACAGATAAACAGAAACTCGTCGGGATCGCGGGCAGCCAGCATCATTCTGCAGGCTCATTGCTATTTCCAGAATTCAGCATACTTTGAGATAACCTATGCCAGGAGCAGGGGGATCAGCTTGCAGTGAGATCACAGGCTGGGCTTCACTGGGGTGTGAAACTGCTCCTAGAAACACGTTTTGCCAGCCTTTCCCTCCATCTGTCTAATGCTCGAGCAGAGCAACTGCTGGAAAAATCACGTCAAGTCTCCAGCCATGTCGTTTTGTGCTGCTTTAAGTGTAGATATCGGTATTACGGATCATTTTCTTCTGGGAAAAGAGCTGCTCTCACGTGGAACTCCTTTCCCACCACTGAGCACGGACTGACTTAGCGTTCTGCTCTGCGTCCCTGCAGGCACGCTAAAGCTGCTCCCGCTTCAGCGGGTGCTCACTAAATCTCCCTGGTCTCACCTCTGCCTGCAGCCGGCTGACACCGATGCTCCAGAAACAGAACGTCTTCACGACAAGAAGTCCCGACGTGGCCACCAGCTAACGACTGACCTTCAGCTTAACTGTGCAGCAGTGGCCCAAAGTAAAGCAAACATTAACAGGAAAGGAAAAGCAAATAATTCGGAGATACAGGAGCGATACAGATGCATCAACCTGTGCTAGCGAGTCAACAGCTAACGCAGTAACAGTGATGGCTCGAAGAGTAAAAGCTGAGGGTTTCAAATGATCATTTCCAACTTACCAACTCCAAAGCAGAAATCAAACCAAAATATTTAGTGCGAGTACTCTTCCCTCCTTGCTCCTTTGTGCACACGAAGACAATAATTAGAAGTCGTGTTGATGAAGGGATGTGTGTGCACAGCCAAGGATGGGCCTGTAGGATGTTCTCGTTAAGGAAGGGAATTTAAGCAGAGTTCTGGCAGTGAAACTCTGTTTACCTGGATTTAAATGCAAGAATGCCTAGCCAGCTGCACTGCCACAAAGGCACAACTATTCTTCTCGTGCTGGGGGAGGTAAAATGACTTTGCTTAAGCACACTTCACCCTGTGTGTGTCAGACAATTGTGCCTTTTATATGTGACACCAGGTCTCTCTCCTGAGCATTCAATGCCACTTAAAGGTTTTTTCTCAGGTAAGTCTCAAAATAACCCCAGCTGTCAAGCAGGAAAGAATTTCTTTCAACTCTTTCAGTAAACTGTTCATAAACTGTATTATAGCAAGTCACCCTCACCAGAAGAGGACTCAGACAAACAAGATCTGCGCTGGCAGAAGGATAGCTAAAATATTTTTATTGCAGTTGAAAAAACAGACCCAAGAAGTGTCCGGTCAGTATTACCTCCCTGTTCTCGGAAAACTAAACCAAGTCTGTCACGATGCTGAATATGCATGTCTACTATGTTTTAATCCACCCCGTGAGCCAGAAAAACTGGAATTTAAGCTTATTTAATGGGCAGGTGAAATTTTTGCTTGCAGTTGTCCCGCATGGAAGCAGTTTTTTTTTTTTTTTACAAGTTGCCAGTTTCACAAAATAGGAAATGCCATTCAGCGCGCATTCTGCACCACTCCTTTCCTGTAGGGGAGGGAGCAGAAAGGGCAGGGGGAGGAATACTTCATTCACCCGCAGTTTTCACAGTCAGCTTTGGAAATAACATTAAAGGGCCCTTTGTAATGATGTAATTTTTTCAAAGAAAATGGGAAACTGAGCGACTGGTGCCACATCGACCCCAACAAACCAACAGTTAAGCAAACTCTGGCTGTGAGTTGGCGGGGCTGCTCCAGCGCCAGCACGCTGACCCCGAGTCGTGTACGCAGCTTTGCAAAGCCAGCGGGTAGGGTCGGGGAAAGGAAAGGGGAAGGTGGGTGCTAAGCTAGCTCGAACGGCTGCTGAACGAAGGCTGAAACTGTGAAATGGAGCCGGCTGGCTAGAAACTGGAATAATATTAAATCAGTCTCCTTAAATACGAAGTTAAAACACTAACCTTGCACTGAAAAAATGCCAAACCACTAAACATAGGAGTCACTGAACTTTCATTTCTATTTGCGTCAACGGACGGAATGAGCTGTTTCTCCAGCAGCAGGGAAGAACCGCGTGCTCCTTGGGCATATCTAGGAGCAGAGCAGAGGCACGAGCAGACTTGAAGTAGATAACACAAGAAAAGGGAATTCTTTGAAAAGCTTCCAGGGACACCGTAACACTTTGGGGTTTTTCTCTCCAGTCCACACCTGAGAAAGCTGCTACTGAATACAGGGAGAGGGAAGAAGCTTGCTCCCGATTTCTCTGCACAGAGCACCAAAACACACTCTGACTTTCCAGGTGAAAAAGTCTGGCTGCAACACTGCAAAATCCCAATGCAATAATCACATTACTCTGCTTTGAGCCCGAGGTTGCCCTGAATGACCTCCTGAGGCCGAGTTATCCCGCGATCCTGTATCTAACCAGGAAAGAGGAGAAACAGGCCTGGTATACGAACAAACAAAAGACTGCCATCAACCCATAACCTCTAATAATCTATCAAACAAAAGCACATAATTTTTAAAAGGATACCAAAAAAGAAAAAGAAAGCTCAAACGTTAGGTAGGTTCTGCTCTCTGCTCCCATCACACATCAAGTCAACGGCAGGTGTGCCGCATCTTGTACGAGAACTTGGACGCGTATGACTCGTGAGACTACTGGGGAGGAGGAAGGTGGAAGCAATCACTCTAAATACACCCGTAGATGAACATCACCTTGCCAGCTAGCCAGAAGAATTAAACTAAAAATTACAGAGGCCCATACCAAAAAATAAAAGGAGGGGAGTGGATTTACCCTGGCTACCAGAGGCTTGAAACTGAAAGCTCCGTGTCACGGGAGCAAAGTCCTGGAAGAGCATTTCAATAGAGGCAGCAAAGACCAGTGGGCACTACTGGGTATCGCAGACCTAATTTATGAATGTGTTCGGGATATTTGGCTTCCTGCAGTGAGCAGCAAATAACTTCATGATCCATTATGTTCTTTCCACTCTGATGTTACAGCACTGATAGATCTTAAAAATGATGCGTTCACTTCCTCCTCTTTCCAAAGCCTGGACCATATTAACCGTAAGTTGTCGTACCGTGATTATCTAAGCCTTTGATTCTGGGAATTCAGCTTTGTTCATTGGATTGTGCGCCCCTGTGTTAAATGATGCACTACCTTCACCTTCAAATGTACCAGTGGACAAAACTGCAGCCCAAAAGGTGAAAACCAGGCTAATGACTGGTGGCCAGACAGATTTGCATCATGCGGAAGACACAGACCCATCTCTGCTCTCTGCTTCAGCGGCGCATGAATTCTGCAGCGGTAGGTTTGTCTGAACGGCGTCCACACAAGGACTAGCTTACACTTCTGAATAATCTGTCCTTCCAGGGATGCCAAAGGAACTATGAAATGCTGCAACACAACAAGAAATGGCAGAAAAACAATACCCGTTACCTCCTCCTATCCTCTCCACTAACTTCAGGGAACAAAACCCACTCACTTCATTGCCGCTGACCCTGATATAGCAAAGAAACAACCTGAAGTCACATCATCTACTGTACTGATGATAACTTTCAATAAACGATATTCATATATTGAAATATATATCATATATATATGATATACTTTACCACCTTCCCAACTTTCTGCTGCACAAGTGACAGAACTTTGTATTGACATCAAATACATCTCTGTATTGACATCAAATACATCTCTGTCTATCCCCCAACCCTAGGTGCCAAGGTACAATCACAATATTCCACCAATTTTCCTCGTAGATGCTTGGAGACTCCTTTTCCAGTCAGCTGGCCACGAGTTGCTGATGTTCAGACGCTTCATTGTTCTGCTGTAAAGAAATATTCTGCATCTGTTAAACTCGCGCCCAGTGCCGATCTGTGAATGCTGCTGGAGTCTCCTGAATACAGCATTGTCTTGATGCAGTGCTCAAAAAAACAAAAAAAAAAAAAACCAAGAGTCATCTTGCATGGTAAGCTACGGTACGCCATCCGCAAGCACTCCAAAAGGCTTGCTTAGTCCTTTGGTAATGTTACAAAATAGTTAGATGCATGACTTATACAGGCCATGCAAATCATGCAAAAATAATACTGCAAAATATGCAAATAATGCAGAAATATGACTTATATTTCTGCACAGTTAGGGTTTTTTAGAGTTATTCCAGTGATCTGCACCACCTCCCCGAAACACAAATATTGAGCGTGCGGTGCTCAAACAGAAGGACTGTTTGTTTTCTGGTGGTGAAACCAGGCAGACTTCTTTAGGCATTTATGTGTTTTACAGCATAATGGGACTTAACGCAGATCCTGTGGTTTTGGCTCGCGGGCTGTCCCGGCAGCACATTAGATTACCAGCTAAGGGCTTCGGCAGACAAACTGCTGAGTCTCGAAGCAGCACACGAAGATATTCCGCCTCCAGCTGCCCATCCAGCTCCGCTGGCAAAGGCTCCCTTCTGCCACGTCTGCTGAAGGGACAGTACCGGACAGCCGTCACCTCGGCCACCCCGGTTCAGGTCGTCACCGACACCGTTTCCTTAGGGACAGATACCAGCGACTTCAGCCTGCTAATGAGAAGAGCCGTAAGCCACGGAGGGGCCGCGAGGTTCTCAGGTCACAAAGCAAATGCATCTCACCACAGGGTGTCCGTTCGCTGTTGAGGTTGAAGGAAAGGACCTGCCCTCCTGCTTTCCTTGAAAGCACGTCCAGTCAGTAAGAACATCCCGCTTTTTGTGGGTGGATTTGGCTCAGGTTTGTTGTGTTATTTTTCCTTGTACTTTCTGTTTTGTGTTGGAAGAGTTTCACGTCACCTAATGGCAACCTGGATCAGGACTGCAGCGAGATCCCCTCTTTGCCACCCTCCTCCCAGTCTCTCCCCCAAAAGCAAGAGCTGAGCAGCGGCTGCCCCGAACACAAACCCTCCAGCACTATGGGAACAAGATCAAGCACATGCATCAGCGCTGAACAGGGCCAGTAAGTACCCAAATTTGTTCTCCAATTAAAGGGTAACTAATATTTTACAGAAAGGTTGTTTTAGAAATAAAGGTGTGGGGTTTGGGGGTTCGTGTTTTGTTTTTTTACTACAATTAACTGCGACATTTTCAGTTGAAGTCACGAATCTGACCCTGCAGACCTGCCATCAGGACCTTTTTCCTCCCCACTGAAAGGGCAACATCAGAAAGGGAGGAAGAGAAGGAACCGATACAGGGAACTCGTCAAACATCCTTGTGGATATGGCAGCACGCTAGGCCAGATAAGCAAATGGATTTGCACAAGAGTTAAGTATTTCACTTTACGTTCTTTGAATGAAAAAACATCTGAGGAGTAGGAGTGCTGTTACTTACGTATTCATCATTCAGAGCAAAAGGAGTGAATTTCTAAATGCCAGCTGTATCGAGTTGTTAAACAATGGTATTTCAAAGGAAACATTAGCAATACGGAAAAGGACTTAAATGGTTTGATTATTAAAACAGATTACTTGATTTATGTGCTGCTTTTTTTGCTGTTGGTTGTTTTAAATTATCACCAGAGAGATTGCGTTAATTCACTTCCTTTGGATTTTACCTATTTTTTCTTTCCAGATAGCTCCCACGTTGGAGCTGAAAGACAATTCAAACCGTATTGTGAGGCAACACAAATACCACTTATAATTAATATGCAAATAACCTGTAAAATATCTACAACTCATCTTCCACAAGCCCAGATGACTTTGACCACACTGTCACAGTGTTTATGTTTAACATGCATGGAGTAGCTTCAAATAGTGGCTGAAAGTATTGCTATTTCTGATTATCCTTATTATTAAAGCACAGGTTTTCAAATTAAGTTTGCTATCGGCCTTATTTGAATTCATCTTTTTTTAGAAATCAGTTTAATTAAGTGTTCAGAGCTATGATCTATCCTCCTCCAACTGCAGCAATGTTTTTCTTTTCCTCCTGTGAGCAATCAGCTGCTAAGTCCCTGCAGAACAGCAACATACTGCAATAAAACACAAAGAAAAGCACTCAATCCAGAGGCTTTCATTTCTCTGGCAGTCACAAACTGTCAAACGCTTTAAACCCTTTAAAAACATATAGGAAATCTTCATCTATCGGATGGACAAATTTTCCTACATTATTTTTCTATGTCTGTTAAATTAGAGATTGTCCTTCCCACGTTCACCTGATCATCTCTTCTGCCGCAGGGTTGTCCCATCAATACTTGTGCAGTTGGAATAATAGAGATCTTACTGAATTAGTAATAATTAGAAACGTTCACTTAGCGACTCCCACTTAGTAATCACCTTCCAGCAGGCCACAACAAGCAGGGGAAGCACATCCAGCGCCAGTTTACCAAGGACTTCCGAAAATAATGGAGTGCCTCAAGTTTCTCAAACTATTTTGCCTTGTTCTTTGCAAAGCATCAGCACCCCGCACGTTCAGGATGTCAGCTCGCTCCCCATAGCTGAAGACAACTGCCACCCATTGTACATCAGTACACACACATCATGACTTCGGTTCTGTAAAATCCACGTGAAGTGCATGCTTATCTGATGGGAAGATGACGCAGAGATGCAATCCTCACCCCCAAGTGGCCTTTTGTAATCGACGAAATTCTGCTGGGATCTGGCTCAAGCGCAGCACTGCTCTCCACATCTATTAAAGACAGAATTTAACCCCCCAACACTTGCAGCCCCTAGTACTTGCAGTCTGAATGTTTGCTGCATTCTGATGCAACAGCCTGCACTACACTGGTGTGCGTGTACGCATGAACACACACACACAGTATACCATTATGTATATAAATGTATATATAGCTATATAGAAACTGCTAAGGTTAACATTTACACAAGGCTCCTCCTAGCAAATATCACACACACTTCTGGCCTGCTTCTAACTGAATCTAATTACTAAAATGATCACTTACAAAACTAAGACAACACATCTGTAGTTTTTGGATACAACGAACTGGTTTGATGGACTTGCGGATAACGGCAGGGTTCGAGCGTTTCATTCACAGCACTTTCACACAGCGTCAACAAAATCACTGCAAATTCTGGTTTGGTCAAAAGGGGGGTGGAATGTATTTATGCAATGGCTCTTTTCCTCCTGAATATATTCAAGAGAGACTTACAGGAAAAGAAATAAAGCTTAGTTATTTCCTGTTCGCATCTTTGTCCTTTGAGTAAGAGAACAAAGGAATTTGACACTTCGTATCTTGAGCACCCATTCTTCGGCCTTTTAACTGGAGGACAGACTGGCAGTGACACTTAGGAAAAGTCCTACGTACAGAAAAATCAGAAGCTTTAATAAGTTGCTGCTAAAGTGCACAGGTCATTAACTCTGATAAGCAAACGCCAAGAAACAAGGTCAGTTGTTAGTACCGTATCTTCGCTTCTCTCAAAGTCCCACGTTACATTAGATAAAAACCGGGTAATTACATCTTCTACTTCTCTCCCGTGCTAGCAAGCTGCATCTTTTGAAGCTACCTGCTTGTGCAGTGGAATTTCTGTCTCGGTCTAAAGGAGTTCCAGCTCAGCAGTGAAAACGCCAATGGATCGTGCAAACGGGCCACGCTCAGAGCAGGCGAAAACTCTCCTAAACTCTGCAGCAACCCGATACAAGAAAAATCCTTTCCTTAGTCCAAACCTGTTGATGTAACCTCAAGCGGGACAGACCAGAGATCCGGGATGGTTTAACGCCACTTGAAGCTGCAGTTCGCCCTGGAAATATCACTGCTGGGCTGCAGCTCGTGCGATTCTCGAGAAGAGAACAACAGATACCCACGAGCCAGAGCAGCGTGCTGGGACGAGATTCCTGCCTGGCCTCCGCATGCACTGGGTGGAAGCCCTAAAACACAGGATCGATACTTTAAAATAAAACAAAACAAAAAAAATGCGCAAATGTTCAGCAGTGGTAACTCATGGCTTCCTCTCTATCAGCTAGAGCTGCTTTACCAGCATTATTCATTACATTCTTTCTCTTTCGTGCTTTGGGGCAGGGTGGAGAGAAGAGGGGAGAGGAGATCACAAAGTGCAATTCCATCACCGCAGGTCTGGGGGGTTGTTTTTCCTTTTGGGTTAAACAAGTCAAACTATTTGCTGTCATTCCACAGATCACTAGCAGCTGTTCAGCACAAAAACCACCTCTATTTCTCCTAATGTATTCTATTTTAAATACAGAGAGGCAAAACTGTATATAAGTATTTAAAACAAAAGCCTGATAACATTTTGGGGAGTCCTGCTAAAACTTCCGGGCCTTTACTGACCGTGTCTCCTCCCACAGCATCCTTGAGCCTCCCGCGTATTTTCCTGAAGCTCGCTGAACCGGTGGCTGGTATCACGCAGCTCATGCGGTGTCCTCTAATCCTCCCCTGCCTCCGATCCATGACCTTGCAATTTACAGCACATTACTCATCCGTAAACGAATGGCTCAGCGTTTTGTCCGATTGGATTTCACCCATGAGGTGATCCAGGCATCTTCAGTGGGAGGAGAACCGCCTCCCCGATTCGTACCCTCGCCGATGTCGTGAATTTTGCCGTTGCAGAAAGGCCACCTCGGCAACATCTTCATCATCTTCCCGATGTGCCCCAGGGAGGTGCCTGTTCCGCAGCCGGTTGGTGCTGAGCAGCTCACGAACACAGGGCCCACGCCAGCTCCTTGGCACGCAGACACGTCGCCAGGACAGGGATCCTTCTCTGCAGGTCTTTGCACCAGCATGCTGCCACAAGGCAGCAACAAGTCACCTACAGCCAGATGAATCAAGGCCAGGATTTCACCAGCTGCACTCTCGCTGCAAATCTGCTCCATGAACCTGGCAGCGCCGGCTCCGGGACGGTGCGCGGTGCAGACGCGGGGATTCACCTCCCATGGGAGCATGGTGGCACTGGCACAGCTCCCCAGCGCCAGAGCTGGGGGCTCTCTATTGACCACACAGAATCATTTGGGTTGGAAAAGGCCTCTGAGATCATCCAGTCCAACCATTAACCTCACACTGCCAAGTCTGCCACTAAACCATGTCGCTAAGCTCTACATCTAAACGTCTTTTGAATACCTGCAGGGATGGGGACTCAACCACTCCCCTGGGCAACCTGTTCCAATGCCTCACAGCCCCTTCAGTGAAGAATTTTTTCCTTATATCCAACCTAAACCTCCCCTGGCGCAACTTTAGCCCATTCCCCCTCATCCTATCACCTGGCACGTGGGAGAAGAGACCAATCCCCACCTCGCTACAGCCTCCTTTAAGGTACCTGTAGAGAGCGATAAGGTCGCCCCTGAGCCTCCTCTTCTCCAGGCTAAACAACCCCAGCTCCCTCAGCCGCTCCTCGTAAGACTTGTTCTCCAGACCCCTCACCAGCTTCGTTGCCCTTCTCTGGACCCGCTCCAGCACCTCGATGTCCTTCCTGTAGTGAGGGGCCCAAAACTGAACACAGGACTCGAGGTGCGACCTCACCAGAGCCGAGTACAGGGGGATGATCACCTCCCTGGACCTGCTGGTCACGCTGTTTCTGCTACAAGCCAGGATGCTGTTGGCCTTCTTGGCCACCTGAGCACACATAAAGCACCATTTCAGTTTCTAACAAACTTATAACATCACAGAATCACAGCATGGTTTGGGTTGGAAGGGAACTTAAGGGTCATCGAGTGCAACCCCCTGCCATGGACACGACCCCCGCCACCAGCCCAGGCTGCCCAAAGCCCCGTCCAGCCTGGCCTTGGGCACTGCCAGGGATGGGGCACCCACAGCTTCTCTGGGCAGCCTGTGCCAGGGCCTCACCGCCCTCAGCGTAACGAATTTCCTCCTAATATCCAACCTAAATCTCCCCTCTTTCAGTTTAAAGCCATTGCCCCGTCCTGTCACCGCACCCCCTGACACAGAGCCCCTCCCCAGCTGTCCTGCAGCCCCTTTAGGCACTGGGAGGCCGCTGTGAGGCCTCCCCGCAGCCTTCCCTTCTCCAGCCGAACGCCTCCAGCTCTCAGCCTGTCCCCACAGCAGAGCTGCTCCAGCCTCTGAGCATCCTCGCGGCCTCCTCTGGACCCGCTCCAGCAGCTCCGTGTCCTTGTGCTGGGGGCCCCAGAGCTGAACGCAGCGCTGCAGGTGGGGTCTCACAAGAAACATACACACAACATAAAGCATTACCTTCACAAACTAGGGAGACTTTCAGGAATTTGGGGTTTTTTCAACAGCTCCCAAACAGGTGGTCCTTTCTTCTTGCTAAGGGAAGCCTCTGGAAGGTAAACTAACACAATCGTGAACTACCATAGGCTTCACAGCGCACCGACCGACTGTTAATACACAAACATACAGCACACGCCATACGGTTTGTTCAAAAAAAATACACAGAAGCGTGGGACTTATTTAAACACCGGCTCTTGCAGCACCTCTCGGTTTCTCCACAGCACCGACTGCTTCGTAACCATGTAATTATAACCCAAAGGCTAGGAAGGGCACGCGTGATGTTTTCCCCACATGCTGAGCAGATAGAAGCAGTGTGTAACAAAACAAAGGTGTCAGAAGGTAGTAGGATGAAAGCTGCTCCACTGCACTACCGCACCGGCCAAGCAGTGGCACCCATTTTCAAATTACAGCTTGTTGGATGACAATTACTTTAACACTGCTGCGACTATTGAGAGATAACTTCATTGTTTGCTCAGAAATAACACAGCTGCACAAGCATGCTGCTGTCTGACAAATTTTTGCAACCACTAAAATGACCCAGAGAAATAATCAAAAATTTCCAAGGGACCAATTCCTCTCATTTAAACTAAAAGGACTGGCAAAATACCCAAACAGGTTAAAGAACACTTACTGAGCCAATGCTATCGGCCCAGTAACAGATATTAGCAGATTGCAACCCTTAACGAGCCACAGCTCATTTACAATAGCGCTTTTATTACTGCTTCGTGAACCCTAGAACTGGGTCGTGGCCCCCTCGTGTTCCTCTCCCTCCATACCCATCACACTGTACCCATCCTTAATAAAAAAGGATGGGGAAAACCCTAGATACAACACCTTCACACCACAACTGCAAGCACCAGAGACAGAAGTCCAGCCAGGCTTTGGTTTTTGGTCAGCCACACGTCAGGCAGGTGGTCTTCATTAGCGCTCCCATCATTAAACCCCCCGGCAAGTCCACAGGCAGCGCTGGAGGAACGAGATAACCCATGCAGGCAGACCTGGGCTCGAGACAGCAGAGCAAGCAGTTGTTTGTACGCACGCCGTTAACCGGTCACTAACGGGCTTCGGCCAGCACGTGCAGATCTGTAGCAGAAAGGGCGATTCGGGAGCAGAACGAGCTGCAACGCGAGCAAAGACAGTTTATTAGCTGCGACCACGGGCCCAGCCAGGCAAGCAAGCGGGATTTTTGGCAGCACTGCTTACCGTGGGATCAAGGTATTATTTCAGCTATTGACAGATTAGTCAGCGAGGCATCCAAACAAAAGTCTGTTGCAAAGAAAAAAGTCTGACGTTATAGAAAGACAGATGCTGCCAGGCGCTCCCAGGCAGAATTGCAATTACAGACATTGCCTCCTTCACAGCTGGCACTCACAATCTCTAATCATAATAAAAAGGAGGACGTTAAAAGAACAAGCAGCCTGTGTAGATCTGTAGGAAAAAAACACAATAAAAACAGCTGGGAAATAGCTCCAGTACCTGTGGACCAAGAAAGCTTCCAGCTTGTAAAGATCTTTACCTTTCTCCCCAGCAAAGTAAGCCGGAGCCAGGCCTGCAGCTTCAGTACGACTGGCATAACTTCGGAAATCAGCCCCTCGGCCAGTTCATCCAAGGCCTGTGCAGCTGGTCCCTCAGCAGCTCAATGCCTTGGTTCACCCTTAAGTGCCCAATAAACCCATAGCAAATACATGACAAGTATTTTGCCCATATACTACTCATTTGACCTTTGCCAAGAAGATAGTTGACACCACAGATGGAGTATCATAAAAACCTCAAACGGGAAAAAACCCTTTTAGCAAGTTAATTCCTCCACCGCTGACATCTCCTATTTTGTCTTCGGGCTGAGAAGTTGGGTGAAACCTCCCCAAAGGTACCAAACGGGAATGTGGGGCTGTTCTTATTTTTATGGCAGAGGGGCTCGGTGCCAGAGGATTCCCCACGCCTGCTCCTGCCGCTCTCCCCCGGCCACCTCGGCGCGATGAGCTCCTCGCGTGCAGGTGCCCACAGCTCTGCCTGCAAGCCCTGCTCAGCAGCACGGACACGAACGCTGCAGTCCTCGGAGGAAGCCAAAGCTTGTGTTTAACGCACTAGTAAAACAAGATATAAAAATGAGTTAAGAGGAGGAAAAGGAAGTAAGATTCCAAAACAGGATTAGACGCTGATGTGAAACTCCAAGATGCATTCACGAGCACAGTCAGAAGTCTTAGCTGTTCCTGATACAATCTAGTTCTTGTCGAGCTTTGCTTTCCCAGAATTTGAATGTGCAAGGAAGGGGTCAAGGAGGAGCCAGTGAGGAGCTGCTTTCCAGAACCTTCCCTGATGCTGCACTAAGGCCCAGTTTCTCCAAAATTTAAAATGTGTCCAGGATCTTGAGAAATCCCGAGTCTGCAGCGTACTTCAGAGAACACAGAGTAGCCTCGCTGAGAGCTGGCCAGTTCAGAGCACTTCTGCGTGACGTTCCGGAGGACAACGAGAAGGCAATTTGTTTTTGGCAAACAAATGTTTAAAATTCTGATTCTATCTAAGCCCCCCTCACAGTAATATCAAATAGGTTAAGGATTCCCTAAAGGGAAATGCAACGAACACAAGGCTTAAAGGTCATCTCGAAGGAAAACTGTATGCACCAAGGAACGACTGGTTGGTTCCACACACATTATTCCAGACTGCCTTGACTCCATTTAGGGGGGAAAAAAAATAAAAATAAAAAGCACTTTAAAAAAAGGAAAGGAAACAGTCAAGGAAAATGAAGTTACTGCTCAAAGGGAATTTAAGGAGGTTCTTAACAATTCTTTTCAGTAGCAGGAAAAAGGATTTAAAACCGCAGCCGTGGCTGCTGAGCAAGCAGCACGGGACCTCCTGCCGCCCTGAGCGCACCTCTGACGACGGGCTCGCCTCCTGCTCGGCCCTGCGGGGCCGCATGCTGCGCAGCGCGGTCCGTGCCCGCGGCGAGTGGCACCTCTGGGAGCCTTTCTGCAGGAGCTGCAAGCTGCAGCCTCAAAGAGTTTTGGGTGACGTGGAAGCAGAAGGCGTTTCTGAGCGCTTGCTGGTTTTCCTGAGGGTTGGCACTCGGGCCAAGCAGCAAACAGCGAGGTAGCCGAAGGGGAGCGCTGCTATTGTGATCCAGTAAATAAGGAAACCGCATTTATAAATACACCTCGCCCAGGTCACTTCCCTGTGCGCTGCCACCTTGACTGCTACGGCCACAAGAGACCGCATCCAGCTCTAAACTGCTGCCTCGTCAGAATCGTTCCTTTGGGGCCAAATAATTATGTCTTCCATAGTACTGCCTCTATCCAAATGAACAGAAGCTTTCTGAAGAAGTCAATGTGCTTTACTACACTTAAAATCTTAAAGCAACGCTAAACTCTTTAATCCCTACCACTCTGTCAGCTGTTTCAGATGGGTGAGACGCCTTGACATCTTTCTTCTTAAAAGTAAAAGCACGTGCCAGCTGGTTCTTTGCACTGCGAACTACAACTATCGTATGTGGCCACAGAATGTGACTTTAAAAATCATATGTGGCCTAGATGTTTAGTATTTCAAGTTCCCTTGATAGCCTGCATTTACTACAGATGAAAAGAAAATAATCTTTTCGTAAAGCTCAAATATTCTTCCCTTGAATTACTCAAAATAAGTACCTTACAGTCACCGCCAAGACAGCACAACTGATGAGCTTAAGCACACACAAGCCAAAAGGAAACCAAATTACTAAGGAAAATGAAATTATATCCTGCTAGCCTAGCAGCTCGTCTGTTCCTCCCTCACCGCTGCAATCAGAGAGAGAGGCTGAAAGCTTTCCAGGGCGTTCAGGTAAGTGCTTTCCGCACTAAACAGAGCCTCAGTAAAATAAACAAGCTCCCATGAAATTTATGGGTGCAGCAGCAGTAACTCCTGTTGGCTAACGAGAGATTAAAAGAGCAAAACGCTGGTAATCTACTCCTGAAGTCAAAACTAAATTTCTGTTCACGTTCAAAACGAAATTCAACAGTAGAACTGCTGAGAATGGAGAGCTTTTGAATCAAAAAATAATTCATGTCTCGAATGTTGCTAAAATTATCAACCGAACCAATTCGCCCTTATCACTCGCTTCCCAAGAAGCCTGTAAACATGGGTTACTGTGACTAAATCTAAAAAGCTCAAATCTTCATCCAGAGCACTACTAAAGAAATCCCTCTGATGAACCCAGTCACTTTTTCACCTTCAATAAGATTATTACAAGAATATTTGAAAAATTCAGCTTGGCAAGCGGATACAGCACTTCGTCCCGCGCAGCCTCGTTTGCTGCAGGGAGGTTGCAGCAGCTACCCTGGGTTACTCGCGATGCCAGCTGACATTTCTTGAAAAGTTAAACTTGGGAATAAAGCTTTAGCTGTCAACACGTCAGTTCAGAGGGATAGTTTGTTCCTAATCCATAAGGATGTGCATTCTCTGAAGCAAGAAGCACCGGTAGTTCCAATGTTTAATGAAGGTCTGAAAAACGTCAGTTCCACAGTCCCACACGGACAGCAAATAATTATGGAGAGATGCACGAAAAAAGAGCTTCCAGTACTGGAGCTCTTGCTCCGGTAAAAGTTTGAGACAGCAGACAGCATGAGAAAGCGTTACGGGAGATAAAATTTGACTCTAACTCTTCAGATTAACAGTTCGCTAATGGCAGCAGAGACTTTCTCAGTCTCCACCTGCCAAAATAAATTCACTGCCATTTAAGGTTGTTAACATTTTTCCCCGATTAATCACTGCTTCTCGGCAACATCTGTCCCAGCCGGGAGTTTCATACAGCGCCGGTGAGCCCGCTGCAGCGCATCCCGCGAGCGTGGCCGTGCCGATGTCCTGGAGCTTCGCAGCGGGGAGCGTATCTGATAATAATAACGGGGCTGAAAAGCACGGGCCCTCCTCGCGAGGAGGGCAGCCCGGGTCCCGCGACGCTCGGTGGGCAGCACGCCGCTCCAAGCGTTTCCCTCTCCGAGGAGTTACGCTCATTTCGACGGCAGGAATGTAAATGGAGAGGAATGGACTCGGTTGGGCTTCCTGCGGGTCGCCCTCCTGCTGGAGCCCCCAGGGAGCACTAAAGCGTCGATAACGGATCTGCTTTTAGGAAGTAATAGCCATAATGTCTCGTGGTGATTCTGTAACTTATGGAAGCCCCAGAAGAGGCTGAAAGGCTGAGTTCTTCCTGGAAATACAAAGCTCACACCTTTATTTAGCCTCTAATGTTTAGTCTTACTAATTTAATCCAGAAGCGGAGACAACTGCCTCCCATTTAACCTTTCCATTAATTGCTAAGGCAGTTCTTCTTTAAACACTGCCCGATGCACACGCAGCAAAGCTCCTGGCTCCAAACACCTCACAAATGGGTTATAAAGGACGGGAGAGCCCAGAGGACGAGGATGTCAGCAGCAAGGGGCTGGGGGAGGAAGAAGATGGGAAAGATTGCCTTCAGCAGACAAAATCCGTAACTACAAATCTTTTAGCTTCTTCCACTCCGGTTCCACGCTCCCGTTCATCTCACCAGCACGACAACTTCCACACAAGACCCAAGAGCAACGCTGCTATCGGGCGTGAATTTTCTGGCAGGATTCCCTTGCTTTGCACAAGGAATTGGGAACTCGTATCCCCCCGTGGGATGGTTCAGCAGATGGTGCTCTCAGAAGAGATCTCAATTCAGGGAGCAGGGCTACCGTTTGCTGGGAGCGATCAGCCCAGCTGCTTGCTCTCCGAGGGATCCGCACAGCACAGCTTCCAGATTAACAGCGTTCCTGCCCCAGCTCTCCCGCGCCATCCCATCAGCTTCGGGCGCCGCGCGGCAGGTCGCCGGCACAAAACCAGCTCCGTGCCGCAGCTGAGGTTTTGCAACGGCGAAACTACCGCTGAAACGGAGATTAGCCGGGGACTGTCTAGGAAATTAAAAACCAGCACTGGTGGGGCACGCGCTAATTAACCGCCAATCCTCCCACGGGCTGCCGCAAGCAGGACAAGTCTGAGGTCTGCAGAAAGCAGCCGACAGGTAGAGGGGATGGCAGGAAGAACAAGTTACTGCTTTCTGAAAGCTGACCTCGGGCAGTTTCCACTCCCAGTTATAAAACCAAGGCAGATGGGAGGGCAGGGCAGCAGCAACGTGAATGGAGACGCGCTCCAAATTCACTTGGGGTTTTTGTCTGTCTTGAGGTGGAAGAACGCAGGAAGAGAAAGAAACCCCATAGATGCAGGCTAGCAGTTAATGTTGAGTGGCTATTGGGCAAAATATTAAGTAGCCTAAACAACACACACTGTAATGGCACATCCTATGTTTTTGCTGTACGTGGATCCTGGTAAATGTGAGTCATATCTGGAGAAAATCCCAAGCTGCTCTACCAGCACAGTCATCTCTGGGCATATAAAGGAAGGAACTAAGTGCACAACAAAAAAAGCCACCTCTGTGTTAACGCTGATGTTGTCCAAATTTGTCAGGGAACCGCGTGCTGGACAATTTTAAAGCAAATGTTAAGATCACAAGGGAGTTATATTTGGAATAAGAGGCACAATATCATACGATATCTTCAAATGTATGATCTAATGAAGTTTTCACGAGAGCCCAAAATACATGCAGTCAGGATTTGGTAAGAAAGCAAGTCAAACTGAGACAAGCAGATGCTTTCTACTTAATAGGAAGGTGATTTATTATTGCTATTTCAAGTTCTCTCTGATGTAACTCAAGGGAAATCTAGCAAGACAAATCCAAGCCACATGCAGAATGGCTAGTTACACTCTGCAACCATGAAATCCAAAAGCAGGAGAGTGACAAACTGTAGTGGGATCCAGAAGCACCAGAAATGATTAACAGCGTGTGTAATTACAGAACGTAACAGCAAAGCAAATGCTTTGCACCAGGTGGCTTCCAGGGAGCCGAGTGGTGGCTGAACAGCAAGGCCCTCGAGGACACGTCCGAGGACTGACACGTAAGAGAACGGCGCCAGAACACAAGCTGAACACAAACGTGCTCAGAAGGGAGCGTTTCAGCCCTCCACGAGCTCTCTGACGGGCCAGGCTGGGGCACGGGGAGGCAGGCAGTGGGAATTGGTATGGAGGGAAGGACGTCTGTCTCTCTGTCTGCCAGCCCAGCATCACCTTGCGCCACCTGTTCCCATCCCGGAAGGCTCACGGGGACTCTGAGCCTCCTGCCCCGGGCCCCCAGGCATTAGCACCAGCACAGGAACGTGCGTGGGGCAGGGACATCCCCTCTGAAAGCACCGCGCTGAAGCTCCTGTGAAAGCAACTTCTGACATTACCTGCTCGGAAAATCCCTCTGTTGCTGACATCTCTGCGTTCACACAATTTCAGTGAGACCGAAAACTGGTGCGCTCCTCCACTCCGAGTGAAAGATGCAACCTCAAGGGCAAAATCCCTGGTGCAAAAACTCTGCGGCAGCACACGGTAATACAGCGAGCGGACAACCCCGGGTAGCAGCGACAGCAGGACTGAGGGAGGTAAACACAAGGCCAGCTTGCAGGCAGAAATAATATTCAGCACTACCACTTGAGATTTATTTCATGGGTCTCACAATAACTATTGTTTTTTTTTTAAATACTTCCTAGAGTAAAATGAATACAGCCATCCTCACTCTTATTAAGGGATGTTTTCAGTTTTCATCGCTGTGAAGAGAAGTTTGAAAGCAACCACAGCACATCCCAAAGGCTCAATGTCAGAAAGCAGAAAATGAAATCTGTATGGTTGAATTTGTCAGTGCTGCTCACTCACCACTTACACACAGCAAGCATCCTTACTGATAGATGGAAGGTTGGTGCATGATATGGGAGAGGATCCTTTTTTAATGTCTTTTTCCTCCCCAGATGAAGGGAAGGGGGGCTACCTGGCACTCCCAGCACTGGAGTGCACAGAGAGTGCCAAGACCCAGGTCAAACCCAGAAAGAAATTGCTATCTACAGCAGCAGGAATTTTTAGGTTGCAAAATATCCATTGCACTCTATTAATCAGAGAATGATAAAACGAAACAGCATCACAAGCTCCCACTGTCCATTTGAACACCCAGGGCTGACCAGATGGGTGGGCACGATTGGGTAATTTTCCTACACACTGTTAGGCAACAAATTACTTGGGATCTGGCCATTAGTGCTATCAGCTTCTACATCAAATGCCTCATTAAGATAAACAGAGGCTGCTTACTTACCTTAAACTGTTTGGGGCTAAGACACGCCTGTACATCTAAATATGAAAGGTTGGAGGGTGGGGTTGTTGTCTTATTTTCCTGCAAGCTTTCCCGGATCGGATCGGTTTGGGGATCTACAATGCTCATCAAGAGAACCACGAATTTGGCACTCGAGGTGTAAAACACTTTGGCACCGCACAGAGGATGTGAGAGTGGTGTGGGAATTACTGCTGGAGCAAGATATCTGACACAGAACAGATGCACAGGTATGGAAGAACCTTTAAAAAAGTTAACAGATGTCTTCATAAAAACAGCCCACAATTCTGATCCCAACTGCTTAAGTGCTTGAACTCCCCAAAGCCTTCCCACATCCCTAGCACAACAAACGCACCTACTGACCGCGCCAGCCTTTCTGTATGAACCTGTTAATTTGTTCCATCCCGCGAGTTATGTCAGGCTACATAGTAAATGTAACCCTCGCAAACTTTTTCTTTTAATTTAGCCAAGGCACTAAAAAAGGCCTTCAAAGTTCACCAAGTTAACTTACGTTAATTTTTTTCTAGATAAAAGGACAGTGCAGGAAAACCAGAGGGTTAAAATGTTGAATCGGGTGGATTTTAACAATCTAAAACATTATGCCCCAATTCAACAGCTTCCAAGATTCAACTACAACGATTAAATGATTCATCTCCAATCTGTTTGCTCCACAATACATTTTTACATCTCCCAAGCTAGTTCATGCAATAAAACAAGCAAAATTACTCTGATCTGTCTATCTGCACAGGGTCGAGTCACTAATCTTAGGAAACATCCTCCCAGCAGAGCGGCTGAATTACCAGCTATGCATCAGCTGCAGAAAGAACTCCCAGGAGGACACCAAGATCTAGGCTAAAGAGTTTCCCCTCCGAATTCAGCAATGCAAAAATCTGTGCTGGCCACTAATGCTACCGATGGCCTACAGCATGACACCTGAGCCCCAAAGCAACGCGATCACATCAGAGAAGTCCCGGCAACAGGGAAGATCTATCCGCTCTAAGACAGCCACGTCAGTTGTTCCTTCGTGCAGCGAGCAGCCACCTTGACTCCTAGATGGGAGGGTCAAAGATCCAGAAACCAGAGAGAAAAGCAAAAAATAGTCAGACACCCTTTAAACGAACAAAAATGTTGAAGATTACATTACTACACAGTATTTTTCCCTCCGTGATGGGGGATGATACACTTCATGTTTTAAAAGGCGGTAGCTACTGTTGTGCCCTCTTGGCTCTCACACCCTTTTCACGTTCCCCAGCCGCGAGGCGACGGTCCTGAAGGAGAGAGAAGCAGCTGAAAAGTTTCAGTTAAAAACAAGGCTCAGCTTTGACAATAAGCAGCCCCCCTGTAAGGCTCCAAAAATGTAAGTCCTTAATGGAAAACATGTTTTCTATCAAGTGATTGGAAAAGTTAAGCAAAAAATTTGTAATTATTTCAGAATCGTCCAACTTGCCTCCAGTCTCCTATCAAGTCTGGCTTGTATAGTTTTACACCAGGCTTATACAGGTCTTCACATATCTGCTTTTTCTTGGCATTTCCTCAAAGGGGTTTAAGCTCAGTATAACTAATAAAGATTCAGAGAATTAGCTGCCAGAGACTGGAGATGTCTAGCTTAGGAATGTCTGCATCCCTGAAAGCCAGGATGCAGTACGGCCCAAAAACCAAGAAAAAAAAAATGAGGACAAGATTTCTATTGTTTGTTTTGCTAGAGACATAAATGCTCCATTTAATAGGAAAAAGGGAAATGAATATACTCCTTTTTGTATACCGATGTCTGCACGTACGCACAAGTGTTAGTGTTCTGGTCACTTAGAAGAGCTCGGCACATAAACCACACAAAGCAATGCTACTTTCTTACTGCGACACAGACAAAACTCAAAAAAGGAAACACTTTATTATCAAGAGGCATTGTCCACAACGTTATACATCTAACCCTCAGTCTTATTTTAGAAAGTCTCCCTGGTAATTTGCCTGTGCTTTTGAAAAGCAAGTAATATGTTTTGAATTATAAGAGGTTACAGGGACATTTTTGTGGTAAATTTGGACTTTCATTTGCAAAAAAAACCTTCAGTGCTACAGAAATCCTTTCGGAAATAACATTTTTTTGTCATTGCTAAGCACTTTTCAACAAAGTTTAATAGCTACTGTTCCAAGGAGCTGTTTACATCCAGCTTTAAAAGAATACCGGGGTACTTCTGGCCTCGCAAGCCAAAGGAAAAGCAGCACAGCTTCTTTCCAGTATTTTCAGAAGCAAACAGAAAAGATACATACTCTGCATCATGCAGGGGCAACAATCTTCTAAGAAAGATCACTTGGAGTCCCGGTGCTCAGGCTCTGATATTCCAGGCTTTTTCTAGAGGCCTAAATTACACTCGGAGCTCCTCAAGTCTTCTTTCATTAGTTCCCCTGGCCTTTACGCCCAGGATCAAGAAGGAATAAATCAGCGATCAAGGAGAACTGGAAGACACTATTTCTAGCCTCGGAAGTTTATAAACTAGATATCCCAGTTGCTTTATAAACAGTGCACGGGAAGAGGCCTTCAAAGAAAAGTAGTCAGATTTTTCCTTTGAAGGTGAAACTTGCTTTAGAATTCATTCTTTTAAACAAAATAACCTATTTACTTGAAGTTTAGTAGCGTGAACAAAAGGGAAAGTTTTCCTGTAAACACCTAAAGGATGCCTAGCCACATGAAAGCTTCATTGTGCTCTTGAGAACCGTGATGTGAAGGCTTTTACAACCACCAGCTTTTGCAGACTGATCTGCCAGACTTTACCGTCTCAACACACTGTAGAGGAGCTCTCCCAGAAGAAAGCTATGCTGTCCATCCAGTGGGAAAAGCGAATTTTTTGTTTTAGTTTGGTTTTCCTCGCTATTCATTGCGAGACAGCCTTTGCTGCCACCCAGTAAGCTGTTAAAGTGTGCGTTCTGTGCTCGATTGCCTCGCTCCCTGGCCCGAACGATGCAGTGAATTGTTCGAGCCACCTTCAGTTTCCCTACTGTGACTGTGGTGTAGCCACCCTAAATAAAACAGGGTGCAATGATGAAGGCACTGACGAGGCTGATGCTTATAGTGGAAGACAGGTATTAAAGGGGAATTTTTTCTGAAAGTTTCAACTGGCTCCCTAAAGTGTAATTCATCTGAGGGGTAGCAACGTACGCCTGCTCTGCGCCAGAGATTAAAAATCTTTTCAGCAGGAGTCCCATTTCAGAAGATTCATCCAAATGACATCGGAAGTTCCAGTGAAACACCACTCAGTCGGCTTGATCTAAATAAAGCATACAAGATCGCATGTGTGGAGGGGCAAACACAGACATACAAACTTAAAACATTCAGCTTCGGAGATGGAGTTACCCTAAACTAACCGTTCACGTCTCGCAGTACATCCTACTGCACAAGCCGGAGTCCTGCCACAAAGCTGCTCCAAAGCTTTTGTTTCACAGGACGATGCAGTGAGAACTTCGGGCTTCCCAAATTAAGTTACAGCGACCTTAAACGGGAACGGATCACGATACTTCAGCAAACTGTTCTTTACCTGAACAGCTTCAGGCAGGATAGCATCAGGCAAGGCTCTGTCCAAGCCAAAGAGAACGTAAACTCCCCTGGGCACGGGTCCCATATGGAACCAGGAAACTACTTGAACAGATCAACACGATAATCAGCGGTTACAGCATACCAAACCTCCTACCATGACAAAGTTTGTGCAGGCTTCATAAATTAGACATTTAAGGAGGAGGCAGTGTCTTTGTTGAAATTTATATGGTGCCTCTTCCATGCCAAAAGGAGCAAGGGAAAAGTACAAAAATGCTTGTCCAAAAGTTCTCAGACAGACATATTAATGGATCAGTGCTGTGGGAGAAACTGATAACCACTGGAAGGAGACAAGCTGGGTTTCTGAGGTCCGACAGGAAAGAGGCAAAGAGATAGGTGAAGCAGATAAACCAGGAAGCAAAGCAATCTCTGCAGATGCACTTTGAACAAGCGTGTGTGGGAAAGGGGGGGGTCGCCAGGGCCTAAGACAAGAAGCGAGCACAACAATCAGCGTGACGGTGACTCGAGGCTAGAGATTCAGCTACGTGCATAGCTCAGACTCGGACCCGATGTACTGTATGGGAAATAGCATGTAACTTTGAAGGGAAGGGGCTGAGTCAGGCGGCGCAGGCAGAAGCAGCGTGCTGCTGTCCGGAGGAGCGCATTCAGCCTTGCCCAGCAGAACTCAGCCCGAAGATCACTCCGAGGAGGACGACTCAGCCATCAGCAGTGCCGAAAACCCGTGAACGGCCGCTTCAGCAAGGGGGGCAGTTGGGCAGAGGTGACGTCTGTACAAAGGTACTGACGGCAAGGCACCAGAGATGACCAAGGGGACGCTGTAGTTATAGAGATACAGCCAGGAAATCAGCACGAGGAGAAACGAAGGGCCAGGCAGCACGGCGCTTTGCAGGATGGCGAGAATAAACAGCTGACACCCTGGAGTACAGCAAGAAACATCCAAGGAGGAGAAATGATACAATGGCAAGTAAGCAGCTGTCTACAGACCATGTAACCGGTTTAATGCCGCGTTTTCACCGAACTGACAACAGCATGTTTTTCTGGGAAGAGCGCTCTCGATCAGACAGGATTGTACACTAGCTGTTCTCTGGAGCTTCGCTTACCTCAAGGCTGCCAGCTCGAAGCAGGCAAATGGCAGGCACAGGGCAGACCACTGCCAACTTCTAAATCAAGAACGGATGGCTAGCAGCATCACGGCAACCAGAAAACACGTGGTGCAAAGTGCTTCGGCAGACAGGTAAATAGGACAGAACACAACAGCGGTGAGACGTGACTGTTCCAACACTGGTCAGGGAGAAAATTCAATGTCTGCACAGAAAACTGCTCTGAAAATAGAGGGCAACATGGAAAGTGCCATCACTACCATGCTGTAAAGCAGTAACGGAGTGGTTGTGCCCCAGAGCTAGTCACACTAGACTAGTGATGGGAGCACTGCAAGAACACTTATGACAATGAGGAAGGGTCCTCTGGCTTATCATCAGCAACTGTTTTATTTAAAAGGTCTTCACACAATGCCCCCCTTCTTCTTGACTCAGCTTCTCACCGCTGGGTTCTGACAGCATGCTCTCTGTCCAGGAGCTGGAGTCGCTGATCCTTGTGGGTCCTTCCAACTCAGGATAGTCCACGATCTATCTAAAGCACTACTTACAGACAGAATTGGTCCACTGTCCTGTCACAGCCTCCAGCAGTTTGGCCCCAGGCAGACCAGGTGAGAATGCTAGCTGAAATAAATCCAGAGAATTCAAAAAACTCATTCCTAGCAAACAGAGAGAGGATCAGATTAATGGTTTAGGTCAGAAGAAAAGAAGTCCTTTCAACAGCTTAAATCTAATTCCCCTTTTTCAATCCCAAAGACAGAACAGCCTCACATCCAAGGTGTTCTTTTAACATTTGGAAACCTCACAATGAAAACTTATTTCCCCTCCATGGTCTGTTCAACAAAGACCGAAATGTCAGTACGTGGCAGCAGAAGTGTGAGCTGAGGTCTCATCGCATCTGACTGAAAAGCCACGAACGGAACAGCAATCCTCTAGAAATTGTGCCTCTGCTTCCGAGAACTGGAAATGAGTATTTGGTGCAAAGTGATGCACAGCTCCCTTATTTAACACTCGCAGACAAACCTGGGTGCAGCCAGCTGCCTTTTTCTCCCCCCTTTCAAAATCCTTGCATTCCACAGGGAGATGCAATCAGGACTGAGAAATAGGAGTGATGATGCAACTGCCAAATATGTAGCAAGATCTGCAGCTGTAAAAGGAACTCAAGTCAATATGACCAAAGGGGAAATGCTCAGGTAGTTTAAAAGCTTGCTCAGCCCAAAAGGAATGCAGGGGTTGGTGGAGCAGCAGGTCAGTGAAACCAGCAGAAGTAGATTTTTGAAGAGAAGTCAATGTAAAGGACTCTTGACTAAAGGACACCACGAGACGCATTGGAAATATTAGCTAAGATTTGCTGTAAGAACTTGGCAGATCTTAAAGCCAAACTTTAGCTAGTGTAATTCAGAAGGCGAGAGTAAATGACTTCAGCTAAGATGACACAGGCCACACATGCCATCTCAAACGTGCGCACGTCAAAACAAGAACAGCATTCTACATTGCAGTGTCACACCCAGATACACCGCCCGCTCTGACGATCTTTAGGATCCATATTACTTCATCAGAATCTACGAAATAATTGCAGAGAAGAGGCGAGGATGAAAGTCAAAAGGTCGCTGGGGAATTGCTAAATTAGCAGCCGAGTTTCTGTTGATACAGTTTTTATAGATAATGTTTTTTGCGGTTATTTTGCGGTTATACACAAAGAGATGCCAAAAAGGCACGTCCGCTGTTCAGCTGATGCAAACGATCCCGGTGACAGCACCGATTCCGTAGGGCTCTCTCCACACCTGATGCCGCCCGACACGGCCGTCACTCCCAGCTGGCTACCTACAGTCGCGTTGTGTTACCCATGCTGTGGCCAGGACCACAAACACAGCTCGTGGCAGCTGGCAAGCCAGGACCAGCAGGTCTGCCACACAGCATTGCCAGCATCGGAATTTAAAACTGTAAGGTATCCCGAAAGACTAATCCCATTCGTAACTCTGACCCATGCAGAAGGAGATCCAGTGGAACCCTACAAATTAACCACGTGTGGAGGCAAAACAAATGCCGCCCCGGGCACCGTCTCATGTGATGCTTCGTTCATGCAAGTGCTGTCAGCAAGCAGCCCATCGGTGTCCCCACGCCGGCCGCTCGTCTCTCCGGACACCGGAAAGCTCACCTTGATGCTCCTTTTTGCTGCTTGCGTCGTTAGGATTTGCTTTTTAAGTGAGATTGATGGCCTCTCCTATTTACGAAGATCAAGCTGGAAGGTGTCCAAGCTCGTGAGTCAAGTTTTGATGGGCCGAGGGGAATTTTCATTCCAATCATTCCAACTGCTGACACAAGTCGGCTCCTTGCAAACCGAGCGATTCTAAGGAGGCCCAGGAAAGCTGGCAAGGCTGCGCTGCCGGACGCCCGAGCGGCACCGCGGTGGCAAGAGGAGGTTCCCGGCAGCTTCTTAATTCAACACCACACGAACAATTCAAATATTCATATCTCATTTAGAAGGAGGAAATTAAAATGGCTTAAAGGCATGAAAAGCTTGTTCATGGAGCATGAATATTTCATTACCAAAAGCATCGGTGAAACCAAGCATTCACGTAATATTTCTTCTGCCAGGATTAAAGACACTTTACTACCTAGTGCAAAGCCAAACATCCCCCACCACAGCTTCAACCGAAAATCTGAATGTTTAAGACAGCTCTCGAAAGATAAGAAAGCCAATGGAAACAGGTCAGTGCAACGCAGAAAGCGCCCGTTCGCTCAAACACTTCACAGTAAGATCAAGTCCACGGAGGAACAGAACGGGTGCTGTGCAGGTGAAGAATCCCCCCCACACACGGCTGTTACTAGCACCTGCTGAAATGGAAGAAAATAAATGTCTTTTTGGGAGATGGATGATAAATGGGAGATAAATGTCTTTTTTTAAAAAAAAAAATTCCACTGCCCTTCCATACAGCCTTGCACGATGTTTTGGGGTGCAGATGTGACAATACACAGGCCGGACCAACACCACTTTCTAGATAATTCTACCTCCTGCTGCCACAGGCACACGCGCCTCTCAGCAGCAAGCAAAGTTCTCAGAGGACCAGACCTTCCTCACAGAGTCTCAATACCAAAAATATTAATTGTTACCAATATTATGTCTTTCAAATCTACCTGCAACAAATAAGAATTTAGAACTGCTGTCTTAGTTTAGGATAGCTTTGAAAACGCTGAGTTTTGCATTGTAAGAAATGGTTTATAAGCAGAAAGAACACACTTCTGCACCTTTTTTAATTAAACGCAGAGCTGTGTTTTTATTAAGTGTTGCTTTAAGAGGTCAGAAGTCACAACACATACAAGGAGACAACCACAAGAGCAAAAAATTACAAGAACTATTTTGTTTTGCAGCGCATCCTCAGACTCGGGGGCTCAGATGACCAGGAACTGTTTGAGTGGCACATATAGCATTTTGCATATGGTTTTGTGCTAGAACTAGTTAAAAAGAGGGAAACAAACCAGAACTCATTTTACAATCATTACACCTTACCAAGTTCTTTCACAGTCTTCCTTCCATCATCCTTGAATTCCCTAACAATCACGACGAAGATCTATTCTGCTCCCAGGAGGGGATTTGCACAGCACCTATGAGAGCGAGCGGCTCACTCGGGTGAGGAACAGCAGGGTGGAGGAGCACCCGTACGAATCGGATGGGCGAACAGGCACACCTCGAGCCCACAGATGACACGGGACGACCCCAACGCTATCCCGTGGCTGTGGTATATCACAGTCCCCTTTCTTCCTGCATTTCAGCACGGCTTCCAGCACCCAGCTCCCCGCTGCGCTCACGGCCGGGCCCCTCGACTCCCACTTTACTCCCCCTGGAAGCACGCGGGCCCTGCGGGAAGCGAGCCTGGAGTCACTCCCGGAGTCACCGCTGAGGTCGCAGAGCAGATAACGCAGGAAATCGAGCCAGCTCTTCGTGTGCCGCAGGTACCATTGTTACAGTGCTGGTTTTGATTCCTTTGTCAAGTAAATGTTAATTCTACAGGAGAGCACAACGAATGTGCTCTGCAGGATAATGCAAGAAATCACGTATAAAACAAAATGTTTCACACCTGAGTCGGCTAACCTTGCCCTCTCACTTACAAGGAAGTATATCAGAAGCGATGATCTTCAAGTTAGAGAAACAAACTCCGCAGCGCCTCCTTTTTTCCATCACTCCTGAATGAAAACCTCAGGCGACAGAAGTTTACATCACAACTTTCATTTATGTCACAATCTCTGCAAAACGCTGGAAACCCCCCTGAGACCGCTGCCCCTTCCCACGAGCAGCAGTGGCCATCGCGTTGAGCCCAAAGCGCCCGCCGCAGCCAGCAGCACGTCCCACCGCAGATGGCAGGGAGGTGACACTCGGCGCGCGGAGGTGACACTCGGCGCACAGCCGCACGCCAGCGCTGCAGTGCTGGTAGCAGAGGGCCTGAGAGCTGCGGGACATTGCAAGGTTCCCTGTTTTAAGGGGTCTTTCAGCTAGCCACTCGTCCTCCGATAGAAACTGAGATTCCAAACAGTGCAGCAGTCAACCCGCTCCCGCCTGCCCGTGAAGAACGGATCATAAATAACGCCGAGTATCTGCTGAAGTGCAAACTGCTCGCATACGGCTGTTTATAAGGATTTATAGTTGTTCCTTAAGTAGCTGCACGTAGCTGTGAAAGCTTTGGAGGTTTTCTGGAAAGAGACGAAGCTAACCACTAGGTCCACACTGGCTGTTCCAACACTCCTGCATTATTTTTTAATTATTTTGATGACTAATAATCACAACCACGCACTGGTTAGAAGCCCACTCAGAACGAAGGAATTCAAGGACCGGATGACTTTTATTTACAAATTAACGTGAAACACCCAAGGACTGCTTGAGAGTCCACATGAAACTGCCAGCGACTAAACCAGTTGTAAGGCATGGCCATGAAAAAATACTAAGAACATGAAATCCTCACCGAATCCCAACACGACTCTATAAATACCAGGGCACGAAGCGTAGTGCATGGGCACTGAGGTATGGAACATCCACCCACTGCCCCGCGGTGCTGCTCACTTCCACAAGCCGACGGCCACGCAGCCCATTTCGACACCACTACATTCAAATATTAAAAAGTAATGGAAAGGGCAACTTAACCATTTCTCTTTTGCCCACTAGAGATGTCCTCGGGGAAATATCCTTGCATGCACCGAGGCTGGTATGATTTCAATTCCACCCACATCTGGGCTCACTTGGGAACTAAATCCAGCACAACCCCTCTTGGGTCAGCCGGTGACCCTGGACTAAAATAGCTCCGGCAAAAAGCTGGATTTATGGAATAGGGTGGAGCCCGTCCGAGTGCAACCCAACAAACCCGCCACGAAGTTAATGACAGAGAAGCAACAATTTCTCCATTCTATTCCGTGTGCTGCAAGCACAAAGGCAACTCACGCCAGCTACACAACGTGACAAAAACAACGTGACATCAGCCCCTGAGCAGGTTAGAGTCTCGGCTGTAATTTGGGTCTGACACAATTTAAAACGTGTCATCAGCAACTGCTAATTAGCATCTCCAGTGCAGTAAAACAAAAGAAGCTGATGCTGCTTGAGACCGATGATAAAACCAGGAGTGCGGGCAGGTCGGCAGGCTAAGGGCAGACTCTAACTGCAGTGTCAAACAGGGCTCAGCAGGGTTCACAGATTCACAGAATTGTAGTTTAACAAGTTTACTAAAAAGCCACACTTTTGGTAAATTCAGATTAGTTTTTCTAAATGTCCCAGTGCAGATAAACCTAAAGTCAGGGGACAACAGTACCAAGGTAAGAAAAATCAACAGTGTATACATATATATATATATTTTAACAGAAGATTATTCAGTCCACACTGTCTGCACAGACACAAGACAACCTTGAAGTGCAGGCAGAACTGTGCCTGCAAGTTGCAGATTACACATATTGCAGTAATTCACATGTTCTTGTGCAAAAGCAGCACGAGTTTGAATTGGTGTCACGGGGGGAAAACCTGCTGTTGAGTACCAGCAAACAAGGTATTGGCGTTAAAGAGACGCTTTATGGTATATTAGATTCCGTTTCTATAGTCCAGAGATGCTGAGCCTAAATCCTTAGGCAGGATCAGCACGCAACAGGACAGAAAAATCTACGTACGGAATGTAAGGATCTAGAATCGCCAGCTTGTTCCTCTCATTCTCTTCGGTACAAAATTAAAAAGACCACCTGTGCAGGGCACCTCTGAATTAATTAACTCGATTCCTAAATGCAACTAACTTGCTACGTTGATTTTGAATTTATCTAGCGATACTTCTGTTTCCAATACTACAGTTAGATTTCTATTACACATTAACCAAAGAATAAAAACCCCAAGAACAAACTGTTACATGCAAGTTTCCTGCTAATTACAATGACTTTGTTTGGAAGCCTTTTGTAAGGCAATTAGTGCATCATGGCACGCACAAATAAGAAGCAAATTTAAGCTTTTAGAGGCACCACAACATTTCTTTAAATCTGACATTTCCTTATGTTCAAAGCTCAGCTCGTTCATATTTTTCTTAGTGTTTAACTACAAATGTGCTCCCCACCCAAATAAAAACCCAAGATGTAGAAGAGAAGAGAGCAACAAGCACGCCGGATGCCGCTTGTTCCTACAAGGAATCCGGGATCCGAGCCCCAGGGACGGACCCTCTGCCCTGCAGCACAGGCTCCCGCCCGACCTGAAAGGCGACAGCTTTCGGAGGCCACAGCACAACGGGCTGCAAGAGCTCGGTTCTCTCCTTCCCCAGCAGCTTTACGGCAGCTAAGGAGGCTCAGAGCAGCTTTGTTCGCGGGGCACTCGCCAGGGCTGCCCTCAGGTGCTCCCCAGGGCTGCAGGAGCCAGCCCAGGGGTTCCTTTGGCCTGGGGTCAGCACGCAGGTGGCGGGCAAGGAGAGTTCGGAGAAGCCTGGGGGCGGCAGCCAAGAAGTCACCGTTGTGTCCCAAAGGCTTCCCTCGGCGAACGCCAAATCCTTGCACGAGAAGGGGTGTAAGAGTTTATCAGGAAAAGCTCGCCTGAATCTTTTATGACGGAAAGGGAAAGCCGCAGACAGAGGGTCCCCGCGAGCTGTCCTCGCCAGCAGCGCTGCCCGGGATTTGCTCGCACCTCAGCGCTGCGAGGGGAAGCGGGAACTAAACCAGAGCCGCCCGCAGCCCATCGTGTCAGGACACGATATACGAAGGACACCATATAGAAATAAAAGCGCAAAGATCACGAAACGTTGAACGTGACGAGCCCGTGGCGAGCAGGTTTACAGCTCCTGAGGGAGCGGGGCAACCTTGGACTTGGGGACTTTTATCGCCGCTTTCCTCCTCTTGGGTCCACGCACCTGTCAGCGCATGAGG
>VXAA01001642.1:186655-211113 GCA_013399115.1 Anseranas semipalmata
TCCGCCCCCCATCCCCGGAGCGAGGCGACAGCGCTCCCTGCTGGCCCCTCCCCTCGCTGCAGCCACCGGGTGCGACAGCGCCCCCTAGCGGGGAGAGGGGGGGGGGCCGCATCCTGCACCCCGGGGAGATCCCAGCGCAGGGTGCTGGGGCAGGGGGTGACGCATCCTGCACCCTCCACACCCTGCTTACGCCGGTACTTACGGAGCAACCTCCATCCCCACCTCAAAAAGCAAAATTTTAAAAAAATGAGAAAAAAATGCAAAATTAAAAAAAAAAAGAGAAAAAATAACTGAGCAAAAACCTGCCCCTAACTAAAACCGGGCCACCCCACGCAGCCCCGGGATAATTAGGTTATTGCTAATTAGGGCAATGGGTATGGGCAGGGAGCTGGGAGCAACCCAAAGCAGGATTTGGGGGAAGAAATGTTGGGTTTGGGGTATGCAAACACGGGGCAGGAGCTGGGGTGTGCAGGTGCAAAGCAGCGCAGCCAGCCCCGTCCCTGTCCCCAAAGCCCTCATGCTCGTGCATTAGCTGAATCTGGAAGATATTTACTTAAATTAAAGGGATGAGGTGGGAGAGCTCTGCGCGACCCGCAGGTGCCGTGCTCACACCCGCGCCCCGATGCTGCCGTCCCCACGGACGGACCTGGGCCTCCGGAGCCTCCTGCCTGGTGGCCACGGGGAGGCCCTGCTGGCCACTGGGCTGGTGCTCCTGCAGGAGCCCTCCAAGCCCCCTCCGGGGGGGCTGCGCACCGAAGGGATGTGGCGAGACAGCTTTAGGAGTATTTTATTACGGCTTTGGTAATTAAAGTATTTATTAGCGTTGTTTAATGGAGCCTCCACCTTGGGCCGCCAGCACTAGGGCTTGGACCACCCATGGGGACAGTCCATGCCCTGGTGACGTCTGGTCCAGAGCTTCTTCATCCCCACCGCCAGGGTGTTTCTCCTGAAGCTCGCTGCTTCTCGTCCCAGCAGACGGGACGAGGCACTTGCTCTCGCCCCTCTTTCTGCTTCGTTCACACACCTGGAGACCCGGCGCTGCGGCGGGGTGTGCCAGGGATCTCGCAGAGGGTCAGCGTGATGCTGATGCCGCTCTTCGCAGAGCCGCTGTGCAACTGTCTGAACCCCTCCCGTTGCTGTGCCGGTGCCTACAAGCGAAGCTGAGCAGGACCGCAATCGCCCTTTGGACTTTTCGGATGCCCTACCAGCATCTCTGTATCTTGCACCAAGCTCAGCAGCGGTGCTCAGATCCCTGCGCAAATCCCCGCTCCTGTTGCTTTGTCCTTTGAGCAAGTGTCCTTCTGAACCTGCTCTCAAGCAAAGGCTCCCATGCGGAGTTGTGCTGCGGTGTGATCTGGAAGCGGATAGAACAAGATTACTATTGTCTTCAGCACCTTGAGCTAATGATTTACCGGCCAGGTAAATCATTATCCAAGCCAGGGCTTGCATGCCCTGCTCATCTCACTTCGCTTTAGCCCCGCTCTACAGAAGCTCGCACCCACCTCCAGCAGGAGCACCCGCACCGACGCAGCAGCGCGGTGCCCTGGCGCAGACACAGCCCCGGGGTGCTCAGAGCAGGGCAAGGAAGAGCCGGAGCAGCGCGAGCAGCTCCGCTCCGGGATGGCATCGCAGCGGGACTCTGCGGCTAGCGCGTGCTCGTCCCAGTGACAGGGCTGATCCTCAGCTCTGGTGGATCCGTGCTTCACGCTCTTTATTTTCTCCTTATTTTCCACTTATCTTCTCCTTATAATCCCCCTTGCTTTTGAAACGGAGAGTCCTGTTACGAATAAGGACCTGAAGCATGGGGCGAACCGAGTGACATCCCAAAAATCTTCTGGAGAGCCTGGTTTGGGGCAAGAGGGAAGCACGCTCTGCTGATCCCGTGGCAGCAGCAGCTCCCTACGTAGCCCCTGGCATGCATTTGCCCCCAAGCTTGGGAGCTACAGGCTCTGCTCGTAAAGGTCCATAGTTCTTGTTTCTTCCGCAATTGCACGCTCTGTTCTCGATTTCAACCTCCCCCCAACAATACATTAATGGGGAAACGTCCGGATGTAAAGCCCGGATTCAAAAATGGAAAGAAATAATTTATTCGTGGAGGGGAAGCGCCCTGTTGAAGCTACTCCATGTGGACACCCTTTAAAAGCCCTCTTGTCCGTCAGCCCAGAAAGTGGCTTTGGTAGGAGTGGGTGGATGAACCCCACACCAACTGGGCCTGAAAGGGCGTTTTGGAGGTTTTAGGGTTTTTTTTGATGGTGTCTTCTATTTTTCTTTTAACTATGCTGGCGATAGAAACCTAGCCAGACTGAAGAAACAGAGGGGTTAAACACAGAAGATGCTTTTTTTTGTTTGTCGATCCAAAATTAACAAAGACTTCTGTCCTTCAGAAACACAGGCTCGGAGGGAAGGCCGCAGCTCTCACAGCTCAGCGCTGAAGAACGGACTTGTGCCAGTTGTGTTGCCTTTGCTTAGGATCACGGCGGCCTTTCCAAAAACACGATCTGAAACCAACCCAAGTCTCTCATCTGCAAAACACAGCTGCGGTTTTACAGCTCAGGCTGGAGACTTTTAAGCAGACTATCCTAAATTAGGCAGCAAACAGCTTTAGAAAAACAAGCGACGGGGCTGCTTCACACTCCGGCGTAGCAGAGTTTGAAGGAACGGGGAAAAGGCATTCAAAATATCTTGCTTTTGTCCCACGTGTGATGAGGGACAAGCACGCTTCCCCTTGGCAGGGTGCTGCAGGGCACTGAGCTGAAAACCAGCTCCGGGGCACATCCCTGCGCCTGAGCAGGAAGCCCCCCAGGGAATCAAAGCCTCCTGAGGGTTTGTCTTTAGACGTTACATCGCAGAATTAAGCGGAGCAGGACCGGGGCTGCGGGAGCTGCACGCGGCCGCATGCTGGCTCCGGGCACCATCGAAGAGCTGCACCACGTCCTGCAGGCTGCTGGGGACAGCAGAAGGGACGTGGCTTGCTGCTGTCGTGCTCATGCCAAAGAGAGGGGAGCCGGGAGCAGCCGGGACCCCCACGTCTCCCATCGCTGCGGTGCCCGGATGAGCGGCCGCTGTGGCTCCGGCATCCCGGTGTGCATTTAAGTTCTGCATCCCGGTGTGCATTTAAGTTCTGCCGGAGCATCAGCACTGAGGTCCACCCAGGTGGGTCTGGACACACCAAAATCACGGCTCTGGAGCACACCAGAGACAGACACAGCCCCCCTAAAAGCTGGCGTGTCCCTGAGATCCAAGGATTAAACTGAGGGCGAAATCAATCACTTAATTACAGAGATTTCTCTGCAGGATATTCTCTGATGCCTTAACTAATCCTCCGCTTGGTCTCCTTTTAAACACGAGTTTTGCTCCTGATAAATTATATAGGAACTTAATTTCTTCTTTCTTAGTTTCCTCTGATATTTCTCCTTCTACTACATCACTCAGGACACTTTCCTCCTTCCTACAATCTCACTACTGGTAAATGGCTGCCATGGGTCTCCCCAGCATCACATTATTTGTGAGCTGGTAATGGATGCTGTTACCTCTTCTCTTTTTTTTTTTAAAAAAAGGGAAGTAAAAAAGAAAATTACACATCACATCAAAAATTTCCAGTCTGTCACAGATACACAATAATGTTATGGTGTCTAGCCAAAGAGGAGGGTGTTAAACTGTAAACAAAATTAAATATTGAGTTCCCGGGCTTTTTGTAATTACATAAAGTGAATGCTGTGTTTTTTTTTATGGACTTTTCCAGGAGACATTATGAAGACAGAAATGAGCCTTACCAAGTCTCTAACATGATCATTGCACAAATACAGGGCAATTTATACTGAGAGAACATTAGTTATATGGGTGTTTATCAGCACTCACTTTCAGGATACAGTGTGACAGAAGAAGACATCCTGTAACAGAAAGCAGGAAAGGTAGAGCCCATAACGCCTTTGCTTCTAACAAGGGGAAATCTTTCCCCTTTCCCAAATCTCCTCCTGAGCATCCTCTTGAGGGTGTTTGTCCTGCTGGGAGGAGAGGGTGGAGGAGCGTGAGGACTCGGAGCATTATGGGTTGCAGGACTGACTTGTTCCTCAGTAGAATTTGACATTTTTATTTTCTCCTACACTTCCTGGAGAAGAAGGAACTTGCCCTATGGTAAAAGCTTCACTGTAAGCCACTTCATGTCTGCATATATGCTTGTGATTCCCCAGGCTAACGCAAGGTGGGAATCCAGCCAAAAGCACCAGACTCATCAGAACAGAAGGGAAACATCTTGAGATGTTCACCAGTCATGACTGTAGCTGAATTTGAAGCGGTCTGGACAAAAATATCATCCCTCCTTGTGGGGAGATGCAGTGCTGAGACCGACCTGGCCTTTACCAGCACAAAAGGGATGGAAACCCAGGCTGACCGCTGAAACTCAGAGCTCCTGTAGTCTAACTTCATGGCATTTTGTTGGGGTGCGTGTGTGCGCGTTAATCACCGTTACCCCCATTGTATTGCACCCAAATGGCTTTCCTTGGAATGCTTAGGAAGAAAAGAAAATTAAGGGTTTTTGAGCCTTAAGATCTTTGAGAAAGCTCAGCCTGCTCCATGGTCCCAGCGTGATGTCCCCAGGGAGGTTCTCCAGCCTTCATCCACCCTGCCCGCGGGCCTGAGGCAGCACAGCGCAGCACTGCTTCCCCTGCAGCAAGGCAGCTGGATTTTCACGTTGACGGGAATGAAAATCTCATCCAAAAACCTGCACTCGGAGAGGGTGATCTGATTCGAGGCTGACTGCGGTTAAACAACCGCCTGAATCTGTGAGGCAGATGAAAACAGAAGTAGAGAAGCAGAGAAAACGGAGCTGGAGCGGTGCCTTGATGAATCCTCAAATCCCCTGCTCTGGCACAGGATAAGCTCAGCTTAAACCCTTCCTGATGGCTGTTTGTCTAATCCATTTTTTCTTTTTTCTTTTTTTTTTTTTTCTCTCAGGAACTTTCACTAATGGAGGCGTGACATCAGGCAATCTGTTCTGGCACATTGCTGTATTTACATTTCGGCAGTCCCCAAATGTCTAACTAGAGCTCTCTCACCGCAGTTTCATCCCATGATTTCTCGTCCTCTCCAGACAGACTCAGAGAAGAGTTTATTCCCTTCCTCTTTGTGGCAGCCTTTTATTTATTGGAGGACTGTTATCATAGGAGTACGGGAAATGCAGCTGCTGAAAGGGAGTCTGGAGGTCAGCTAGTCCACAGCTGGCTCATCTTCCCCCAGCCTTCAATCCCCTGGACCAAACAACCCAATTCTTTCATTCTTACCGCATGGATCATATTTTCTAGACTTCCGTTAATCCTTGCTGCTAGCAAGTAAGGGATTTCTTCACAAGGCCAGTCGTAGCAAGGAAGGAGCAGGTCCCTGGTCCTTGGAGGTGAGGGAAGCCCTGCTGGGTTGCACGGCATCAGCTGCGGTTGTGGTGGGCTCGCCGTGGGATTCGGCAGGGATCTGCTGAGGGGCTGCAAACTCGTCCATCACCGTGTGAGCACGGGGCTAGGAGAGAAGCCAGCGGTATGGCAAGCAAAGGCGGCAAAGCAGGAGTTTTGGAAGGGCTGACCACCTTTGTCTAGTCTTCAGAAATAAAAAGGGATACCCCAAATAAATATCCAGCTCCATCGGAATTTCTCATCCCTGTTGATGTGACCTGAACTTGGTTGCTTTCCTGAAAAATTGTGATATATTGGGTCTTCTTTGTCCATCAGCTCTCTCTGTGCAGGCGTCTCAGGCACTACAGAATGGAGCACCTTCACCTGGAGCAGCAGTCGCCTTCCCTGCCCTCCTCTCTGTGAAGGGAGATGGTGCCCAGCCCGCATGTTGTTCCTGGATTCAGGGCTGCTCATCCTGAATGTAAGAAAAAAAAACAGCTCCTGACTTATTGATCAAAAAGAAGACTTTAAAGGCTAATTACAACCTCCCTGTATTGCTTTCTCCCTGGAAGGTAGCCTGGCTGCAAAGGGACACAGTTTCCAGGTGGGAATTCTAGCACATGGGTAGGTTTCCAGGTATGTAAGATGCAGCGAAATGCCTAAGAAGGTAGGTCATAGATACCTGGCCTCCTGATGCCAAGAGAGTGTTAAAAATCCGAGTAGGTATTTCCCTTTATCTCAAAATCTTAAAAATCCCTGTATCTTAAAAAAAACTGGCATGGTGACTTCAGCTGCACAGTATCAGCATAACTCAAAATGACAATCAGCCATTCATCATCAGACATTGTGCCGTTCTAGCAAAAGGACTCCTGAGGGCATGAACTTTCCCAATCAGTCATAAAAACGTGTTGCAACCATTAACAAGCTTCCTCCCACCTCCTGCAAGCACGGCAGCCCTGAGCCCGGAGCTCTCCTGGTTATGGGAGAGAAGTCCCAGCTATGGGCCAAGCGTGGCCAAGCGCAGCAGAGCCTGCTGGTGATTGCCTGTGCTCCAGTTCCTGGGAAAGCTATGAATGAGGAAGGAGCAAAAATACCCCAGAACCAAGCAGTAGAGGCTGGGTGTAGCTTAGCAGAGATTCAGAAGAAATACGCAGCCAAGACAGGTCCTGGATGGGCACTTTGGTGGTTTCCAAGAAGGTGGGCACCAAAGAGTTTTCCCTGGGCCTTGACTTGACTTCTGGCTACCTACTCGTGACCAGAAAATCTGTGATGGGCTTGGACAGAGAAGGATTTGGGGGATTTAAAGATGTGAGAGGACTGAACGCATGTTGTTAGCCCCCACAGTGAGCACTTTTAAACGGGAGCTGGACTCAGCCTCCCCACTCTCACCTCCCTGAGGTCAATATGGGTGCGAGTCAGGCAGCCAGAGCTTGTTTTCGTGAGCTAAAGCAAGGACATCAGGTTTGATACAGAAAGGATGCAAGGACAATGAGTTTGATCCACGAGAACCCCAGGATTAGAGGTAAAGCAAAAGAAAAAAGTGATGTTGAACTGCACGCCGTCCCTGTCAGCCCATTTCTCCAGCCTGTCCGGGTCCCTCTGGATGGCAGCACAACCCCTGGTGTATCAGCATCTCCTCCCAGCTTTGTGTCCTCAGTAAACACTCTGCCCCATCATCCGGATCATTAATGAAGAATTTTTCTCTGCGGGAAGATCCAGGGAAGAGCAAGAGGAAAATGTTTAAGGAAGTAGGAGCGAACAAGAGGATACAGGATTGCTGTGCTCCAAAAAAGCCACAAACACCTGAGTGTTCAGTGAATGGGTCTTGCTATCACTCAGCCAGCAACTCCTCCAGTCTCCCTGCCTTGTCTCCCACTTCTTTTTGGGGTTGCAGGGTTGGGAACTGTCGAGCTGTGCTGGCCTGACAGGCAAGCAGGGCAGCTGACACCGCACCGCCTTCGGTCCTGCTACAGGCGTCTGCTTCCCAGTGCCCCCATCTGCACAGACTGTCTTCTAACAGGGGATCCGCTCTTGTCCTGCAACCATGCTCTGATCAGAGCAAGACCATCCAAAGGGACCTTTAAAGATCAACCCCCTGCCATGGGCACGACCCCTGCCACCAGCCCAGGCTGCCCAAAGCCCCGTCCAGCCTGGCCTTGGGCACTGCCAGGGATGGGGCACTCACAGCTTCTCTGGGCAGCCTGTGCCACGGCCTCACCGCCCTCAGAGTAAATTCCCAATATCTAATCTAAATCTCCCAAGTGCTGCTCTCAGGCTGCTTATCCCCCAGTCTGTGGTGGTGCTGGGTGCAGGACCTTGCACTTGGCCTTGTTGAACTGCGTGAGGTTCATGGAGGAGTATCCAAGGAGGCCAGGGGAGCACGTCATGTGGTTGGTAGCCCTAAATCCTAAAAGAGCCAGAAGACTCTTACACAGCCTACTCCTCGGCACCAGATCTCTCTGCCGCCCCATGATGCCCGTAGGGATATAAATCACAGAAACCTGAACGCAGACCTTCCGGGGGATAACGCCCAGTAGCCGAGCCGCTGAACATGTCCTAATTTCACCCAGACCCTCACTTGGCCACCCTGCCCTGACGGCGGGAGGACGGAGCCCTGTGGGTGGAGGACACGCACTAGGTGGAGCCATTCCATCGGGAAATCGGGGCCCGGGCAGCGGAGCTGACAGCACCAGAGCAGCCCCCAGCCAGCCTGGGCCTTAGCAAAGGGTCTAAACCTGGGACAGGCCCGGGGTAAAGGGCACCCTGCAGCTCAGGGGATGGAAGTGCTGGAGGCTGGAGGGCCAGTGCACCCCTGTCACTTAGGCACCTGGACGGGCACGAACAGAAAGCGGTTAAGAGGGTCACCTGTAAGCCTGCGTGGCTCAGAAGAACAAACAAAGGGCATATGCATGGGATGGCGGCTTTACTCTGCAAGTGTGACATAGGAGGACAAGGAGACAGGGATGTGGAGGGCAGGGATGAGGGAGCACGGGGTGCCTGGGAGCTCCCGTGGCAGAGCTGCCTCGGGGAATCCGGAGCCCGTCCCACACCCTGCACCCGGGACGAGTGCGGCAGGCTGCTGTGGTGCTCGCCGCGGCTCAGATCAGGCTGGATCTCCGGCAGATCCCGTGGGAGGGAGGGAGGCTTCTTCAGTCTGGCAGAGAAGAGAAAAGTGCAAGCCAGCGGCTGTTGGCCGACCTAGGCATACTGAGACTGAAAACAGCACACATTTTTAACGGGGAAGGTAATTAATTGCTGGAGCCACTTGGTAAGGTATTGGCGGGCACAGTCACTGGCAGTCTGAAATAGGGTTGGATGTTTTTCTTAAACAGAAGTTAATTCAGGGCAGTCCTGCATTACCCAGATGACTTCAGAGTTAATCCTTTGGGGTTTAAACACCAGGTTGAGTGTGGCTGGGAGTCACAGCTGAACGTGATGCTCCTGCAGGCACTATGCCTGGAAGCACGGTGTCCTGCAGTGATGACAGGCTGGGCAAACGTGTCATGGGCCCTTACTCCATCTCTAAGCGACAGAGTCCTCTTGTCCCTTCTTAGTTCCGCTGTGGTGCAAGCACGTAAGATCCCTACCAAGTGACAGGAGAGGCAGCCAGCAGGTCTCTCACAGCACTCGCCTGATGCTGCTTGCCATGAGCTGTTCCTAATACCATGGTGGTAACTCCTGGACACAACCACTCAGGCCTGGATTAAATCCTAGATCATATATCAATTTATTGAGGGTAAGGAGACTTTGCAGAGGCATCTGGATAGGCTTGATCAATGAGCCAAGTCCAACTGCATGACATTCAATGAAGCTAAACACCGGGTGCTGCATTTGGGTCACAACAACCCCATGTGGCTGTCTAGGCTTGGGGAAGAGCGGATGGAAAGTTGCCTGGCAGAAAAGGACCTTGGGGTGCTGGTCAACAGCCAGCTGAACATGAGCCAGAAGTGTGCCCAGGTGGCCAAGAAGGCCAACGGCATCCTGGCTTGTGTCAGAAATAGTGTGGCCAGCAGGGCTAGGGAAACACTTGTTCCTCTGTACTCAGCACCGGTGAGACCCCACCTCGAGTGCTGGGTTCAGTTCTGGGCCCCACGCTACAAGAAGGACATTGAGGTGCTCGAGCATGTGCAGAGAACAGCAACAAAGCTGGTGAAGGGACTGGAAAACAAGAGTTATGAGCAGCGGCTGCGGGAAATGGGGCTGTTTAGTCTGGAGAAGAGGAGGCTGAGGCCTCACCGCTCTCTCCAACTACCCAAAAGGAGGCTGTAGTGAGGTGGGTGTTGGTCTCTTTTCAAGCGGAAATGGTGTCAAGTTGTGCCAGCAGAGGTTTTGGTTGGATATTAGGAAGAATTTCTTCATGGAGAGGGTGATCAAGCATTGGAACAGGCTGCCCAGGGAAGTGGTGGAGTCCCCAGCCCTGGAGGTATTTAAGATGTGTGGATGTGGCACTAAGGGAGATGGTTTAGTGATGGGACTCGGCAGGTCAGGTTGCTGGTTGGGCTTGGTGATCTTGAAGGTCTTTTCCAACCTAGATGATTCTACGATTCTGAGATTCTGTGATTCTATCGCGGTCTTTTCACGTTTTTGACACCAGGCACCATGCAGATGCTGTCATTACACTGGCCACTGTGTGGGACTGTGTCCCAGCTGTGTGTGGACACAGCTGGACAGGTCTGGGAACAGCCATTTCCTCTCCAAGTAAACGGGCAAGTAACCCCTTACCACTCCTTGGTAAGAGACGTGGGAGAAAGAAAATAGGCTGATGTTTTGGGGACGAGAGCTTCTGCAGCAGATGCATTACCCCTGCCCGGGGTGTTTCCAGTTAGCAGCTTATTTGTGAGTGGGAACATCAAAAGTGCCACTCGGCGAAGTGAACTCTCTCCAACACCCAGCGTCGGTGCCAAGAGCCTGCACCTTGCCAAGTGTTTACAGTAATCCTTGGCAGGTAGCCGGGATTTCAACAAAGACATCTGCTAATCCGCTGAGCGGAGCTTTCAGAAAAGAGAAGCTTGAAGGTTTCAGGAAACCCTGCTCCCAGCCAGGGTCTTCAAGGTGTGAACTTGCCTGTCCCGGCTGGGGAAGCACACCTGAGTTTCCCAAGGCTGGGATTTGTCTCGGACGAAAGTTCCCAGTAGGTTTCCTCACTTGGCTTAGTTATTCTGCAGCTTTTGTAGCCTCTGTCCTTGTTTCTGCAGCCTCCTCGCTGTGCACGGATCAGAGGATCCTTGTGAGATGTCCACGTGGGACTTGAGTCAGGCCAGCACTAAATGCCTGAGCAGAGCTGTTCTCACCCCCCTGCACTTCCCTCCCCGTAGTCACGAGGAAAATGGGGCAAGGAACGGAGGAGCTGGCGAGAACCTGGGCGCAGGAAACACGTCGTGCTGCTGCCGTGGGACTCAGCAGCACCTCTTGCCCCGTAGGAGCTGGGGTTAGGCAAGCTGAGATTTCCTTGCATCCCTTAACACACTAAACCAGGCAGGTGCACCCACCCACTCTGCTCGGGTTCCAACTCCCACTTAGGAAACATGCATCAAAACTTCTACAGCTCTGGGAGAAATGAGCCAATTTCTTAGGAAAGATGCTGAAAATCTGAAGACTTTAAAAGTGTTCTCCTCTGAAGGCTGCAGCCTGCCCTCCTGCATGGTGCTGCAGAGGTGCTGATCTGCAGTCCCTTTATCTCCTCTCTGTGGAGGGCGGATAAAGCCTTTCTTCCTGAATCCAAGCTGGCTGTTGCACAGCTTCTCTTCCTCTCCTGGAGAGAGGCTGCTTTCATTTTCAGGGCTGGGAAATCACATGCTTGATGGCTTAAACATGATGTAATTGTTTTTGGAAGAGACCTGAGCGCTGGTTGGGTTTACTTGTTTTCCAGGCACACGACGACATTGGGAAGGGGCAGGCGGCATCAGCGTGACCTGCCTGGCCTCCCCTCCTGCACTCCCGGGACAGCCAGGTGACCCTTCTGCACTGGTGAAAGCACGCAAGTGTGGACTTTCAGCATTAATAATCCCTGCGGAGAGGAAACTGCTGAGAGTGACTGGTGCACACAGTGAAACTGGAGAATTCCTCAGTGTGGGTCACCGAAACCTTTCAGTCTCCTTCCATGCGCTTGTCCCCAAAGGTGGAAGCCCCCACAGGGATTGATAAACCCAAGTCCAGAGACGGCCATCCAGTTCAGGAAGTCCTGAAGCTGCAGATCACTGGAAACCAAGAGGGTTTGCGGGGAAAGGGCCTGTCCTTGGGCTCCTTCCCATGTACCCCGTTAGCTCTTTAGGGACTCCCCCTGGCACAGCAGCACCAGAGGTTCCATGCAGGGTGGCTGTAGCAAACCCATCCCTCAACTCCAGAAGGCTCTGCTGGAGAGTCCTCATTGATGCCAGCTGGTGACAAGATGCTTTGCCAGACAAACCTTTGATCTGCCTGATTAATGCAGCACTTAATTTTTAATGGCTAAGAATATGCACTAGGTTGCAACCTCCCATCCATCTCTACCTGCAGTTCCCGAGGGGTATTGCATGGGTTTGTCCTCAAAGTGGCAGCGTGGGGAAGGAGGGCCTGGCCAGCCACCTGCTGTTGTTCACCCCCTCTCTGCCCCAGCCTAGTGCCCATGGACCCAGTGTCATTGCACTGTCCAGAAACTCAGCACCCAGGCCACAAAACGAACCCCACAATAGTTGCATTAATGCTGCCAGCTCCAGCAGGGCGATGGCTGAGAGCTGGAGCGAGCACAGCTCAGAAGCTCGTCTGTCTTCTGCAGGGCTGCTGCAGAGCAGTGCCATTCAGGCACCATCACGTCCCAGGCTTCCTCGCACTTTCCCTAAAAGCTCAGACACAACAGGTAAATCCTGCACAGTTCTCAGGGAAAAACTTGAGGCAACCTTGGAACAAGTCCTTGCGCCGTGTACATGCAGGGATGGGACAGACACAGCCTATGCAATTCACCCCGGTGGATGAAGCCAGGTGAGTGATGCTGCATTTGCAGCGGGCAGGAGCATCCACCCTGCTGGCTGTCGCTCGTCATCATGTGCACGGTGGACTCTGCGGCAATTTGGTTTTGGGTCTTAACTCCATGGCTGGGCTGGATAAATGCAGAGCAGCTAACAGAGAGGCCGTTCCCCAAGCCATGGAGCAGAGGGACCAGTCCTAAAAATGGGATCACTGGCAAAAATGATCTTTGGATTTTTTAAAATAGCGTATGCAGGCCTTTAATGGAACAGCCAAAGAAACACCGGTTTCTGCTCAAGGAATGGGGTAAAATGTGTGGTTTCAGATGATACAGCTGGCAGCACAGGCTCCTTTATCCAGCAGTCTGAGTATGCATGTGGCATGTGGGTCCTGTGGGTACGAGGGGACAAAATATGCTTTATACTCTCCTTGAACCTATTTTTGAACCTATTTTTCTTAAGAAAGACATTGATTTCTTTTTTTTTTTTTTTTTGAATTAACTTTTTAAAGGTGTGCATTGATGTTAAAAAAAAGGAACCTATTTCTTATCTTCACAGGGTAGAAGCTGCTTTCCATCTAATATGAGAGCTGTTGCTGTTATTTATAATAATTCTTTGATTGGTTAAGACATGTCCAAGCCTGTGTATATGGAGAACAGAATTAGGCTCCCATCTAAACTTGGCAATGCAACAACTTTTCCCCATGATGTCTGTTGCAAGAGCATCTTGGGATCTTGTCGATGAATAGGGCTCTTTTTGCATCTGGTGTTACATGAGCCAAAACAAAGTTCGTCTCTGAGTTAAATAATTTACAGTGTAACATGACACAAGACAGGGATATGATACAATGATAAGTTTATCTTTTGCTGCAATTCCATGCTGTGGCAAGACCCATTTATTTTAATGCAGGAATTACTGCGGGAGATGGTCAAGCCTGCAGTTTAGACAGACCCTTGATTTGATTTCAGGACATCACCGATGATGGAAAACTGTTAAAGTGGTTCCAGTGAACCTTTCCTGCTCTTCATGCCAGCCTGAATTTGTCTCCTTTCTCCTCCTGGCTGCTGGCTCTCGTTATCCTTTTATTTGTTGAAATAAATAGCTCTCTAACTTCAGAATCTTCTCTGGAGATTGTGATCGAGTCGCTCCTTAAACTTTTCTTAGTTAAACAAACTCAATACAGTGTTGCTTTAACGGCTGGTAGGTGGGTTTGTCATACTTCCAATCATTCTTGTAAAGCTTTCTGAACCCTTCCCAATTTGTCTTTTGAAGTGGCAGCACGAGAATTGTACCCTCATTCCAAAACCTTGTGACCAGGTCTGGATAGATCCTTTCTGATCACACTCAAGGGTGAGGCTCAAGCTACTTGAAGCACCTGGCAGTAACAGAAGTTCACTTCACATGTTCATCACTGAACATACCCTGGCTGCTTTCTCAGTCCCGAGGCTGCCAGCCACCCTGCAGGAACAACCTGCCTTTCTATATCCAAACTGTGGTGACAGGAACTCAGCTAGAGACGTGGAGGAAGCTCAGGCCCCGTGTGTGCCGCTGTCTGGAAAGCTCTTGGTGACTGCATTTCCTTTTCCTCCGTAACTTCCTTCCAATTTGATCAACAGAAAAGTACGCATGTGGCAGAAAGGGACCAGCTCCATCAGCCAGACCCCAGCAGCACCAGGCGTTTCTGTTCCCCTCCTTGCCTGGGTGGGATTTGCACCCATAAGACAGACCCACCGCAAACACTGCAAGGGACGGGATAGAAAAAATGAAGTTATGGTGACCTCCAGAGAGAGACGTTCTCGAAAGCTCAGCTTGAATCTTGGCAAGCCCAGATGTTTACAGGAATGAATCAAATACAAATGCTGCCTCCAAACTTTGTCTGGAGGATTGCATTGATAAATCCGGGACACTTTCACTGAGATCAGGGGAATTTAATCTAGCAGTACTGCCTCACTTCTCCGTGCTACAGACCAGCAGTGCTTGCTGTGAGGGCTTCACCCTCTTCTCAAATACTGGTCTTGGAAAAAGGACTCCCAGAGAGTGCCATGTGGTAACAGCAAACATCCAGGACTACTTGAAAGTTTCTGATTTATAGCAGATGATTCATTTCTCTTTTTAATAAGTGACCAACCAATTCAGTCTCAAGATGACAGACAGCCCTATGGGGAAACATTTTTATGACAAAAGACACCCCCTGGGGCAGAGAGGTTAGACTAATCAGAAGGATATGGATTTAGGACAACAGAAACAGCACGGGAATGAGCTGGTTTAGCCCATAATACTGTGTGTCCACTGAAGACTGACTTTGTTTGGTAATCCAGCAGACTCACCCCTGGGTTTCTTACTGCATTTTTCAAACCCTTGACTGTTTTGTTACTCTTGCTACTGGATTCCTCGAGTGAACAGCATGCTCTGCGAACACGAGCACCTCAGCTTTGCAAAACCCAGTGACAGTAATGTGCAATTTCAACCATGCACGTACACTGTAAGAAACCAACAACTGCTGCTTTGGTTAAAGTCTAGAGGTTGGGTGTTTCGTGTGGGCTGGAATGCTGTAACTTTAACCCTTTAGGCAGTTCTCTGCATGCATGACGAGCCCCATGCTTCCTCTGGAAAAAATGACAGGTTATGGAACCACCTGTCTGGTGAAATCTTGCAGCAAGCATACTTTGATCTTTTGCACCATTAACATCATGGTTAGGCTTGAGCAGTGCTCCAAAGAGCAAGTGGAGGAACAAGTGCCTAAAAGTTTGCAACTACTATGACACCGTACCCACCTCACAGGTACCGATCGTGCTGAAACGTGCCCAGGCTACACGGGAGATAGTCACTTGTGGAGGGAGCAGCACTGGCTCCTGCAAAGCTGGGAGCATGCTGGGTGGCAAATTGCCTGGCTCCAGCATAGCGCAGCTACCTTTGCTGCTGCGTGACTCACAGGACCAGGCAAAATGGTGCTGGACAGCCTGATCCGTGGGGATGAGTGTGTCAGACCACAGTCTGGCCCGTCTCTCTCTCTCTGTGGGTGGAGGCAGCAACGCTGCGCTGCAAATTCGGAGCTCCTGGCCTGAACAGGGAGCACGAGGCTTTGTGGTGAGTCACAGCTCACCAGCCTGGCTTTCCCTCTGCTCCGCTGAGTGCCCCGGGAGCTCACTGCCGCCCACAGCTGAACAGCAGCAGGACCTCAGGTGTGGGAGAGGGCTCGATGCTGCCTTTGCCATTCAGCTGGTCTCTGCATAGTGGATGTATCATACTTGAAGACATACTGCACAAAATCCGTCCTACAGTGTGCTTTAAGGGCTTTTGTTATTTTGCAACAGATCAGTACATAATTAAAGCATGGCGTGCATCTTTCTGGAAGATTAATACCAAATGTCTGACTGAATTTTTAACCCACTTAAATTTATACAGTTTTTTACAGTTTGGTTTAATTTGATGAGAAATTCCAGTCCCTGACACTTTTGATTTATCATAATTAATTTCATAAGCAAAGACTAAGCCAACTGCTTTTGCTGGAGCACTTGCTTTAGGAAGAAAGTGTTTCTTGTAGGAAGCATACCTGTGTAAAGACCTACTTTGTGCTATGCCCCTGTTCCAACCTGTTTTCTGTCTAATGAGGATTCTGCCTAATTATTGCCACCTGAATTTCCACAGCTGAAGAGCAGAGGAAGAGGCATTGCCTGGTTCCTCCTGCCAGGTACACTGAGGAAGTCCCGTGTACTAGCACAGAAGCTAAAGGATCATAGGGAACAAGACCACAGACCCGCATTTATCACCACAGACAAATGGTGCCTACGCTTTCTCAGTCTATTTTGCAAAAGTCCTTTCTGTGTTAGGAAAGCAAAGATACTCTGGGTGGTGTTTTTTGCATGTTTTGCCAGGTCCTAATATTAGCTGTGGTTTGCCTGCCTACAATAAACCCTGATTGATCTGTATGTAAATATTTAGCTAGTGACCCCCCCCCCATCTAGCTGTCAAGCCTGGCTAAAGAAATCTTTCTCCTTTTTAGGTATTTTGTTCCAAGAGGAGGAATGTCGTCTTCTTGTACGGTCTTGTACACAAGATGACTTTGGACATGTCTGTGCCTTGTTTCATGCCCAGCTCTGGGCCCTGGCTGCTCACCGTGCAGATGTGCCTGCTCACCCCTGGGGACAAGCCATGCAGAAGGAAACCCAGGTGCATTGCTCTCCAGCTGCCTTCGCACAGCAGCAGGGACGGGGACCATGCCAAGCTGGGCTCCCTCCGCCAAGATCATCCTTATCCTAGAAAGTTAAAAATGAAAGGTATCACAAAGAGGGAAGTAAAGCTCTCAGATTGGTGAGGGTTATTTTATCTCACGGGTATGGTTTTCACTGGGAAATAAAGAGCTGAATGAATGGAAGTAAGACTACGAATGTATGAGATCAGAGTTGTGAGGGAGAACATGGAGGTTGCATTGGGCAGAGAGGAGCCAGGTGAGAGGCTGGAGACATCAGGGGAAGGAGAAGATACCCAGAGTAAAAACCAAATAAAGCACTGGAGAGCAGATGTCTCTAGCTGCACTGTGGCTGACCGCCTTTGCTTTTCTGAATGTTTTCTGTTTCTTGGTAGCTCTTCCCACCACAGATGAGAAATATGACAAAATATGCAAACACTTCCAATATTTTCTCATATTTCCAATCTGAGAAAGTTAGTAACACATTAGAATTAGATGTAGTCATTTTGCTAATTTGTACTAGAGCAGTGCTGAACAGAGACAGGGAAGTTCCTGCGGTGGTGGGTGGCAGAGGTGCTGGCTCAGGACCGTGGTCTGAAGCAGTACAAGAGCGCTGGATGGGGATCAGGCTGTAGCAGCCAGGTGACCAAACCTGCTAGAAGGACACCCAGCCTGGGCTGGGACGAGGCGTGAACACGGAGCTATGCCCACGTCCTCATGGCAGGGGGACGGCAACGCTCACTTGCCCCTTTGCAAGGACAGAGCAGAAGTTGCCACACAGCAGGGAGCAGCTGCTGGTTTTTAATTCAGACCATCTGAATGCCTGTAAGAGGAATGAGCTTATCGACTGCTCGGGATTTCTGAAGGTTCAAGTGGAGGACAAGGGCTGGGATAGCGTGGGACATTCCAGAAAGGAGGCTGCAGAACAACAGCCGCCGACAGCTGAGCCTCCCCCAGGTCTCCCTGTCCCGACACCACGCTCTCGGGATTTCCTCCCTGCCCTGGTACCACCGCACAGATCTGTTCCTGTCGCATGAAGCCCATCCATGCTTACCCACATGACCTGCCAGTCGCTGTGAGATGGCTCCGAACGTTTCAGTCTTATGGGAAGCTGGACAAGGTCTTCATGACATGGCACAAGACTGCGCAGAGGCAGGAGAATCCTGAGAGCCTCGCTGACGGACCTCAGGGAGAGGCAGGGTATTTCGTAACAAGACTCCATATTATGTCATTCAAGAGTGATTTAAGAGTCCAAACACCTGAAACAGAAGTTTGAGTTCAGACCTGTGCTATTTGCCCATTTGAATGTTTGTTCCAAAACCTTTGGTCATTAAAACAATATCTTGTAGTGTTGGGAGCAGATATGCTCCCAAGTCCCTGGACCCTTAATCTTCACCAAAGCCTGTAAAGGGCTTCATCGCCCAGCTGAGAACAGTCCCAATTTGCTGACAAGGTCTCAGCCAAGATGCAGGAGTACAGGTGTGGTGTGCACTTCTTACTCTACGTACTGAGGAAAGAGAGAGGACAGTGGACATGAAAAGGGTCGCTTATAAGCTATTGCAGTTTGGGGAGGAAGAATGTATATGGCAACGACTTTGAAAACCAAGTAAGCCACCCAAGTAAGTCAGTTTTGTCCAGAACCCACAGACTTTAAAAATTGCTATCTAGCTTAACTTTTGCAAACAAATGCGCTAGTATCCAGACTGCCCCACGTCTACATGGGATCTGCTGGGGCCTGTGGCAACAGCAAGCCAGTAGATACACCGGCATAGAGATGATACTTTGAAACGCGAGGAGCACTGAGAAGAAGCACTACAACGCCGCAGTGAAAGGTAAGCCACCAGGTCGCTTGGCTGAAATGTAAAGCCAGGTTTCCAAACTCTTTTTGCCGGGAGTCATGCTTGCAACAAGCCACGTATTGTTTTGGAATGACCCGCACACCACAGCTCGTGCTCCACGCAGGGTCAATGTGGTTTTTGGACTCCGCATGCCACTTCTTCACTTGGGAGTACACAGCATTGCTTGCCAGGGGTCTAATAATAATTACTAACATTTTATCTGCATTGTGTAACGGTGAAATTATAGTGAGATGTAAGAAGACTGGCTATCTAAGAACAGAGCCCTCTTTATGCACAAAGCAAAACCTGCACATGGAACATCAACTTGAGCTCCTCCTCCTGCTGAAATACTTCCCCTTCTTGGTTACTGATCTCTTCACATTAGTGAAGACGAAGTCTTCAGTCAAACCAGTCTGGAAAACCAGGACATTTTTTCCCCCCTCAAAGTATTGAATATGTAGATCTAAGTTCTAAATGAATAAAAGTTATCCGAGATGCATTTTTGACAAATGTCTACAAGAAGTTGAATGGCAGCAGCTCCCTCTGAGAAGGCTCATGTTGGGTTAAGCACTTACCAGTTAAAGCACAGAGCATTCAGTTGGAAGTAGTACTGCTGACCTCACAGCTTCTTAGAATCTGAGCAAGATCTCTCAAGGCTATATATAAAAAAATTCTTTTTAAAAAAGCAACATTTGAATTTTTCATTAACTAAACTCTCATAGCTGGGGTTTAAAAAAATACACAAATATTGTAATATTCTGACAAACTTTTTGTGCTTATTTCCCAATATACCCTGAAATATCTGAGATGCTGTAGGGCTTAAGCGAGTAGCATCTCTGCTTCTGACGCAATCTGTGACTCTCAAAGAAAACACTTTTTAGGGAGCTGAGTTTGGAAACCCTTTAAGTCCCCTCCCAAGAATTTAAGCACTCATCACTTCAAGTCCTGTAATCTACAAGAAGAATGCTCAAATGTCCTTGAACTGAGCAGCCAAAAACTGAAACCCCAAAATCAGAGGCTGCTTTTAATAATCTTGGCTTTTTCTTTCTAGTGCTTATTTCCTCTTTTTATACACTAGAGCTAGTGCCTCTGCAGAAGAATCTGACAAAGATTCAGTTTCACAAAAGCTGGTTTGTGAAGTGCTGAAATCCTTGGGTGACCTTCACAGCAAAGGTAAAAATCAATGTTTACTTGATACTCCTAACCATAAGTGAACAAACGACAGCTAGCCCCAGCCCTACTCCATACACACCCAGCTCAGATCGAGAACTCATTTTGAACAGGACACACAGCTGTTAAAATGCTGACATGCGTTTCCTGACAATAGGCCAGAGCCAAAAAGCAGAACTTGTGCAGAAAGACAAGCAATTTGATCATATTTTGGCAGAGATAAGAGGAAGCAGTACAGAAGCGTATTCCCTGCAGGGGCCAAACTCCGATTAATTGGAACTGCTTGGTATTCAAAAGAGCTGATGAAAAACTTTTGAAATCCATTGAGGCCGTTTCTTATTTCTCACTTACACAAGCCATAAACACACCATTCAGTTGAAAGGAATTACATCAACATTGTGTTACTGAGATCAGAATCAGACCCATCCTACAAAGGCCTAAGTTTTCACATCTCCCACCCCAATGAAATAACCAGAACGGCTTATTTCCAACATTAGGATTAATTTCTGTGGCCCTTTTCTGCAAATTCTTTTAACAATGGGGAAACAGTCATATGCCAGCATTCTGTAAGGGCTTGTAAAACCTCGGGCTCCATTTCCCTCAGAGGTACGACTGCTGTGCTACACTGCTTCGCTAATCGTCCTCGAGTTCAAGTCTGGCTGTGATACACGGCTTACTTGGAGTTGTTATACAAGAGGATGAGATAAGATTACCCATTAATTTTTAAATTACCAATCTAGGTGTCTTCATCTCTTTTTCAATATGGGATATTAGAGACCTACTCCCACTGATGCATATATATAGGATATGTATAAAACATTGTATCAGCTCCTGAGCACTTCAGTCTGTGGTGCACCCTACCCTACAATGACTTTCTCGTGTGCATGTACACACAGCATGTAAAGAATGAGAGAAAAAGCTGTATTGACTGTTTTACCTGGACTGAAACTATGAAGCTAAGAAATTTGTCGAGGATCATAAATCAGAAGCAGAACTGGAAATTAAAGCATACTACCTTAAGTATTTCTTTTGGTTTGGGCAGGAAAGTGCTCCGAGATCTTTTGATAGGAGTGCACTGTAGACATGTAAAGCATTGTTATTGCTAAGGCAGCATCTTTCACTACATGATATCCAAAGAGTTGGAAGAAGCAAGTTTTCCCATACACAAGTGCAGTAATTCTGGGTGCAATTTTACTCCCATTTACCCCACCAGCTCACAGGCTGCAACATGAGTCTACCCAGCAGAAGAGGAGCGCTCCTTGCCTCGTCTTTACTCCAAGACAACTCAAGGGTTAAGGCCTGGAATATGCAAGTTACAAAGCATGCTGTGTCTCGTGTGTGGGAGTAAATGTCATATCCCACTGCACAGGGTATTTATAGAACAGCACTATTTGGGAAGTGAAACTTTTCAAGTTTTCAACCAGTTGCTTCAGGTTTAAGTTCTGAAAAGTGAAACAGCTGAGAACCCCGTGTTACACACTCTGCTCTTCAGTTGGCTCCGAACCTCACAGCGAAACAAGCGGGGCCTGAATCTGCTTACCTTTCACTTAGAAGCTCCAGTCTCTCCATCTGCACTAAAGGACTGATTGTTTGAATCCTGCAGCTGATGCGTCAGTCCTGCGGCCCCGGAGGAGGACGGAGCTCCGCTTTGTCAGGGTTACCCCTCTACCTGGTGGAGGAGCCGTTCCCATGCAGGAGGTGCACCCCAGTCCCAGAAGGGTCCACATGGGTGCTCCAGCGTGGCTGCTGGACTTCAACAGAGGTGAAAGTAGGCGATCCTTATTTCAAGGAGTGACCCTGAACCAACAACAGCTGCTCTGGAAAAGCCAGCAGTAAGCTAAGGCTCTGAGGCAGCAGCTCCCATACCTCCCGCGCTGCAAGCTCAGCAGCACTCCCAGGGTGGGACCTAAGCTTCTAGAAAGGGATTAGGATGAGAGAACATGGGTAACTGGTGGGAGGGCAAGGAAGGAAAGCAGTCAGAATTCTTCATTAACACGGCAACGGGCCACAGGGGCTGCAGCTGGGTTGGTGGGTGAGGCTGAAGATCATCAAGGTGGTATGAGCCAAGTCCCCATTTCTAGATCCTGAATGAGCCTCACGCTGCCAGAGGCCCGCCTGGTTCAAATTCTTACCCAGCTCCCTGTTTGTCGCATGCTGCTCTCGGCACGCACACATACGCAGCCAGCACCAAAGCTGGAATGAGGGATCGAAAATTCCAAGTTAAAAGCTTTTTTTGACCAGTGGTCCCAGGGTAGATCATAATCAAGCCAGGCAGGAACAAAAAGGCCTTTTGTGAAACCGTCTGTGCTCTCTGGGCTGGAACTATAATCACAGCACATACGCTGAGAAGCAGGTCTTGACATTAGTGGGTCACCCAAAGGAAAGGCTATGCATATCTCGCACCAATTATTAATGCAGCCATTTGAATTAACCCTCCAAATCGAGGAACTAATACACCCTGCGCATTATACATAAATAGGAACACGGTTATATTTGCATTCGCTCCATTTGTACTCACCCTGATAACTACTTGTGGGTTTTACTGCCGCAATAGAAACCGGAGCTTGATTGTACCCATCCCTCTAAGAAAAGGACAGAGCAGAGGTCAGGCAGCCAGTGCCCGTCTCCCAGCCTTGTCTTCACCAGCTGGGTTGTTTCTGCTTCAGTGGGTAAGACACGCTGTGCTCTCTTCCCACTCCAAGCACACTTTTTCTGTTGGAGAAGTGGCAGAAGAGCTCTGACAGATCAGTACATGCTCATGTTATTTCCAATTAATCCGACTCTTCACATCTTCAAGCTATTACTGCATATCATGAATGCTCCTTGCTTACTAGAGCAGTCATTATTATGCTATTTACACTGTTCATGCTTTCAAGACATTCTTTACAGCTTCAAGAGTGACAAACTTCTCTGCCAGTAAGCTGATTGATACCATTGATTCATTTCATGTAACTTAACCACAAAAGAAAAGCAGTAATCTTGTCTTCAGTTTTGAACCTGGGCTTGTTATGAGTTCCACATGTGCTTCTCAAACTCTCAGTACTGTTTACCTCCTGCCTGCAGTCTCCAGATAGCAGTTACAAAGTGTAACTTAAATGGAAAGTGTGGCTTGTTCAAAAAAATCATAAAGTGACTATTCAGGTCCATTGTACTGTCAAAAGTTTTTTTTTAATATTCTTTCCACTGTGATAAAAATGTCAAGGTCATAAATACCTCAAAACACAGCATTATGACCACTTCAGCTACTCCAGCAAAAATAACCTAGCAAAGACCCCCCTCAGATTTTTAAAGGCAGAACTTTTACCAAACTACTTCAGCTTCTGAAAAGCACTGCCATATTAAATTTTCTCTAGTTGTTCTTTATCTTGACCAACTGACATCGCACATTCTTTGTTGATATCTTACATCCTTAAAGGTTGGAAAAGATGTGACTAGTCCTTAGCACAACTCTTTCCTTGCTTGAGGTTTTCCTACAGCTTGAATGCAATGATGATTCTTTACTCAGGGGACATTGGAGACCGGGTGGATCTGGTTCTGTGTCTGGAACACGTACTGCCAAAATGTAGGAGCACAGGAAAACACCGCCCCATCCCTGCAGCTCAGTTTTCTCCATACACCCCATGCAGAGTTGACTACAGCTCAGCTCCTCCAAGAAGGACTGAAAACCACCTGCAATTGTTGGCTGCTTCCTTGAGAGAACTTGATTTAATACCATCCCTACTCCAGCATTTTCTATTTCCACTTTAATCATTCTCAAAAGTGTTGGAGTAGTAAGCAGAATTGCCTCTTGACTATTAAGAGACCACGTATGATAGTGACCTGCTGTGACTCTGGTTACTGTAACTGGGCAACAAGGGATTGTTTTGCAATACTGTTTTGCCCTATTCTCTTAGGAAAGGGCTCTCAGGAAGGAAGAGCTCTCTGCAAACTATGTGAAGTCTGAGCAGAAGAGGTACCTGTATTTAGCCAGGATATACTTAGGGTGAGGGATTTGGGATTGTGCTCCTGCAAGTTTCAAGACTGCTCAGAGTACCACCATGGTGGTTATCATACAAAGACTATTTGCTACTACTGTGAGTCATCCTCCTGCATGGGAGGAAGCATGTTGTATGTCGCACAAGGAGGCCAAATCCAGAGAAACTAAGCAAATATATTAGTATTCTTGAGAGGTCTGAAGTTCTCTCTGAAGTTACTTTCCATGGCCCCCAGCTCCCAAGACAAGGAACAAAAGTTAGTATCAAAACAAAGAATAATGCTACTTACACAAATTAGAACCCAGAGAATAAACTATCACTTAGTAGGCAGTATCAGAGATGAAACAAAAACTGAAATAATCACAAGCTTACACCACTTAGAAGTATTACATTCACAGTAGCACTACAACCCATCCAGTCACCCCCACCTCCCACATGCCCTTGATGCAGCGCTGACATCAGATACAGACGTCCCTTCTCATAGCCCTTTTCCTGGTCTTTAACTGGCAAGAGATAACAAAGTCTTATAATAACAGAAGAGTAAATGGGCCCCGGCTTCCTGAGCAAAAAGTAACAGAGCACTGTAATTTGTAAGCAAGCCCCAGGACAGCCAGCACCCAGCCTTATCACAGCAGCTCTGATCCCCTCGCCCAGAGCTTGGACCCGTGCAGACAAGCACCGCTCACTAAGCTCTCAGAGGGGAAAAAATAAAAAATAAAAAAATCCTACAGCCAGCAGCGCCCTTGCTTAAAGGGGACAGCGGGAAGAGGCAGCTGGTGCCGCTGGCAGCCCCCTCCCCGAGCGGCACCGAGAGCGAAGCCCCGCAGAAGGGAGCCACAAACCAGCCCCTCACGAACCCAGCCCCCCACACGCGCCCCCTCAGCGGCCCGCGGCCGTTTAACGGTCACTCGGCGCACGCGCGTGCCCCCCCCGCCCCCCGCCGCGCCTGCGCACTGCGCGCCTCC
>VXAA01001642.1:211472-245352 GCA_013399115.1 Anseranas semipalmata
CGGCCGTGGGGCGGAGGCAGCCCCCGGGAGGAGCCCTGGTGCCGGGGCACACCGCGCTCGGTGCCTCCCGGCTCCGCTACGGCCGCTGCCCCCGGCCCGGTGACAGCGGGCAGGGGCCCGCCCGTCGGTGCCGGGTGCCGCTGGGGCCGCTCCAGCCCCGCGGAGCGAAGGCAGGGCGGGGGCCGGCCACCAAAACACGGCGCTGAATAAGACCGGGAGTTCGGTTCAGCTGCCCGCCGCACGCCGCTCGCGTCCCGCCGGAGCGCGTCCCTTTGACGCGACTTTTTTTTTTTTTCTGGCAAAAGGTTAAAATGCTTCTTTGCTGATTAATAAGTCGCTGCTGTGGTTGATCTCAGATGCTTCCTGTCTGCTTAACCGGTTACATTAGAAACATGTGTTCGGAGCTGCGCACATGTAAGAAGCTGCAATCCGAAACCAGCATCCGTAAACAACTTCTGAATTTCTTTTTCAAACTGGTTTGCTGAACTGCTTTGTGAGTAATAACTCGCACCTTCTTTGCTGTGACAGTAGTGATAAGAGCAATCGAGTCGGACTTTGAAATACGTGTCTGTAGTGCGCCGCTTTATTGCATTTTAACCAAGTTAAAATCTCTTATTGGCACAGCCACCAGATTCCTTCGGAATGAGTCATTTGCTATTAACTATTAAATTTTAACTGTTATGAGAGATTGCATCTTTGCACAGCTTGTTGTGAAGAAGGAATATAGCAAACGAGCTTGTAACAAACAAAAATCCTAAAGGATTTGAGGGACCTGATCCAGCATCACTGGGGTTAGTGAATTGTGCCACTGTTTGTCCTGAATCTTATTTCAGTACTAAAAGCGAGAAGGTAGAGCTGAGCTTTTGCTGTAAGAGTGATGTCCATAATTCTTACTCTGGCTGCTGCAGGGAAGGAACCGAGTGTGACCATGCTGTCTCTTTAACTCGCCTTCTGCAGCTTTCGAAGTCAGTGGCAAGCGCCGGTCAAACTTGGTGGAGGCAGAGGGAGGACAGAACACGTCCCAGCCCCAAGAAGAGCAGCAGGCTCTGAGGAAACGAGACGCCCGTTAGGAAAGGGTCTGGAGGTGCTGGGGAAGGGAGGTCGAGAGGACACTGGGGGGACCAGATGGAGGGCTATGAGGGCTGGGCATGCGGGACTTTAATTTGTAGGAAACTGGGCTTTGCTGGTCATGTTTTAGTAGCATCAGAACACAAGGGCCTGAAGAATATGGACCATGTCTTGTCCAAAAATTAGTTCTTGCATGCTGTAATTAAGATGGAAGTTTATCTCATAGAATATTGCTCAGGGTGGACAATTAGAAACTGCTCTGGTCAGTTCCTATTCCTACTTTATTGTATCATAATAATTAAATTCACAGGACTGATCATAAATTAAGATTGCATAGAAATGCTTCTATGTTAAATTTGACAAAACTGTTTATTTTTTTTTGTCTAGCATTGCAGCAATAGTGCTTCCTTATAGCCTTACATGACATTTTCATAAATGTGAATTGAAAATTTCAAACCACAGAGCAATTTATTGTAATAACTAGTAAAAACTTGGTCAAAATTGATTTTAATGTGCATTTGTGGTTAGTGCTGGAGGTTGTCCATCTAGGTGCTTTATACACCATCTTGCTATAATTTAGGGAATAGCTTCACTCCACAAGTGGGTCTTCAAAACCAGGCTGTTGTTAAGCAGTGTCCTGAGAGCTTGTGCAAGACCAGCCAGGTCAGGCTGGCAAACAAAGCTCTGTGAGATCGGAGTTTGTTCTGATACTTTCTGTAACACTTGTTTGCAAAGCAGCTTGGAAAAATTGGGCACTTTGAATGAATGGGGTTGTGGTGATGTTTATAAACTCTGGGTAAATGGTGTTATTCGGATCTTTGTTCAACAACATGAAAAGAATTGTTAAGGGGTGAGCTGTTCTTAAGCTTGTGTTGAGGAAATGAGGATGGATGTGTTTAGATACTTTCAGAAATTCTGCTCATGGTTAAACCCAGTCAAATATTTTCCTGCAGACTTTGTAACCAAACTATTGCAATCTACTAAGGTCTGGCAGCTAAAAAGACTGTTGAGGCTCATTATTGTGATGTTTACAGTAAGCAATATAAATGGCTGAAATGGGATTTTGAAATATTTACTATCAAACCGCTTTAAGAATATGTTTACATATTTATTATCATTTGTAACATAACTTAAACATAATGCTGATAGTGAAACCCTTCAAACAGGGAGTTCTGTGGTGGTTGAGGCAGAAGGTTTGGCTTTACCTGGTGATCTTCAGGTAGAACTGCATGCAGCAGCACTTGACAACACGTGGGAGACCAAGAGGAACCAGAAGAGACTGTCTGGAAGCCCACTGGACAGATGAACAGCTAACGCTGTTTAAAGCAAGAGGAGGTGAAGGTAGTGAGCATCCTGGAGTAGTAACTGCTGCTGTGACTCACCAGTAGTTTAATCAGCCAGCCACTCTATTTATTTTTACTCTGGAACTCTTAAATACCTAAAGCAAGTCTTTTCCTCTTAAACATGTTAACTTACAGTGGCATTAAGTGTGTTTTAAGGTAGGGGTGTGTGTTGAGTACTACAACTTTTTTCTTTTAGTCCCTTCTGAGACAAATCGAAACCTCTCCCTTGCTGACAGCACTGAGCTTGTTTAAATAACAACCCCAGGCCCATGCTACAATAATATGCCTTAAACTGACACAGCCAAAAACGGAACTGTCTTAATTTCAGTTCCATCTGAAACGTGGCAGGCAAGGAAGCTCATCTGCAGCATCCGAGAAGAGAAAGACAGCAGCGAGGAGGCAGGGACAAATGGAAGCGATGCCTGGGGTTCGAGAGGGTTGTATCCGTTTCTACTCCTTGGGCCCCAAACCAGATCTTTAGTTTGATTCATTTTATTAACAAGTGTCATCATTTTTTTCTTTTTTCCCCCAGCGAATAGAGTGTTTTTGGTAAGGCTTGATGTCTTTGCATGATGGTTTTGTAGCTAGTACTCCAGACAGATTCATTTGGCTGCAGACTTGGCACTTTCTTGACTAATTGCCGGCGGAGCAATGGTTGTTAGGACTTGATGGTCCCCACACTTGTATGTTCTTCTTTTCAGTTGACATTCCCAGCACTAGTGATGCATAAATTCGTGTCTTATCCTTGCTGTTGCTTTGTTGTAGTGGTCAGCAAAGCAACACGGCTAAAATGCTGGTTGTGTTGTGTTAATAAACCAATAGCAGTTGCAAAAGAGAAGATTAGCCTAAGTTAATGCATTGTTCATCAAACTCTTCTCGATAAGGAAGTGGGAAACCTCACTGAGACAACTTGATTTTTTTTTTTTAACTAAATGTCAATGTGAAACTGCTGCCGAACGTTCACACTCAGACTAGGAGAAGAAATCTACATACGTTGAAGCTGACCTATGAAGTCTTATGCATATTTTAAAGCTCTTTCCCAAGTTTTTTTTTTAACCAAAACTATGGGCTGCTCTACAAAATGTTAACCAAAATTCTCCAAAAAGCTGTTGGCAAGGAAGATTTGAACGATACAGACCAAGCAGGATGACATACTATGGTGTGCTGCAGAGTGCTTTAGTGCTGGAGAGGTATTTGCATTACTTTTTTTTAGCTGTGAGTCTCTCTGTGTACAGTGTGACTTCATGAAACACAGAAATGTTCTTTTAAGGTCCCTGCTACAACCAGCTTCCAGTGGAAGGGCCAGTGTTGAGGTGGAAGAGCTGAAGGGGGTGAACGGGGACTTGTTTATGGAAGGGCAGGGGAGGCAGGAGATTTTAAAGGAGCAGAAAGCATGTAGTTCTCTCTTGCATTAAAATGTTTGAGTGTCTCCTTCCTTCTGAGGCCATACAAGTCTCAAGTGGCCTTATCCCGTATACCAGTTTCTCACAGTGTTTGAGGAAGGAGTTGCCACCTCCACCGGGCCAGTGCCTCCACAACACAACTGATACTGTGTTTGGCTTTCATTCTGTAAAAACACACTTTCTTTTTTACAGCAGCGAGAACTGGCATTAGTTAACGAGATGTGAGCTTAAATCTTAGTGAAGTTAAGGAGCGAGGAGCCTTGAACACTGCTAGCAAAAGCCCTTTGTGGGTTAGGGGTGTAGTATTCACGTTTATCTACTGCTTCGTTACCCGACTTCTCCTTTCTTTTCTCCTTGAAAATAATGAGCCCATACACACATCTACAGAAGGAAGGAAGTCAGGGATATTGAAATCAAGAGTTACAGTTGAGTCTCAGTGGCTTGGATGAGGGAGAGGAGGCCTTGAAAACCAGAGGAGCAGTTTGGGACAAGGAGCAGCGACCCTCCAGCTCAGCGACTTGAGGCTCCAGGTGCTGCGCGTCTATAACCCATCTGTACAGGAAGCCGTGCGCGTCCTGGGTGGTGGTGGCAAGTAAATAGGCAGCCGAAACCGCAGCTCCGGTGTGCCTCTCGTTGGGTAAATCCCGTTCTTAGTGGTCGTGCCGATGAACCTCGGTGCCCACGTAGTGCGTTCAGGGCTCCCTCTTTCTGGAGCTGCGCTGGGCAGAGCTACACCGGCAGGCCTCGGTGTGAGGGCTGAGTGCCCACGTCCAAATTAACGGGGTTTACGAATGCTTTGCAGCTCTCTGGGTTGCACAGAGATGAGTCTAGTCGGTTCAGTTCTGAATAGGTAGCTTCAAGAGAAGTTATGCTTCAATGATTATTTAAAAGTTCTGGTTTTGTTTTAATCACGACTTGTGCCAGGTAGGCCGTGCTGGGCGTACCATCAAAACAGGTGGGATTTTGAGTTTTATAAAGACCTGCAAATTGTATGGCAACAGTTAAACTGGGCTGGGCTCGCAGCTTCTGTGCCTACACAGCCTTGTAGACCTGAGTCACACATTAAACCGTCTGAGCACCGGCTGCAGCACTTAGAGGACGTTGCTTACACTAGCTACCTCTTATTTTTTTTAGTCGCCGAGTGAGGTATGTGCTTTGTTGACTTTAATCTCAGTAAAGTTTCCTTGTTATTCTTTTCCATTTCAGAGGGCGGCAAGGACTTGCAACTTTGCTTCTCCCCTCCCTCTGTTGTCTTTAAACTGAGGAATGATTTGTAGAATTATGTATTTCCAGAGATGGGGATGGGTTTGCGTTGCGGTCCTTGAAGGTCCTTGAAGGTGAGGAGAGGGCAAGGAGAGACAGAGTTAATGCAAATCAGGAGAGAGTGAGTATAAAAATAGCTCTGAACTTGTCAGTTTGCTCACTGGTGGCTTGGGTTAGTCATCTGGCAGGCTGGCTTTCTGCTGCTCCAAGGGATTATTTTACAGCACTGAGATTTGACATAATTTCTGTAGAGAAGAGGGAGAGGGATGGGTGTAATGAGCGGGATACTGTCATCAGCACTTCTTTTGCACAGCAGCTGTTCTGTGTTTAGCTGCTGAATGTGGTCATTGTTGACTTTCCTTGTATACCTGCCAGGTTGTTAGGTGACTCATTTACAAATCACACCAAGGTTCATGCACTTGGCTCCCAGACCGTTCCCTTCCCTCGGTGGCCCCGTAGGCACTGGGCACCCGCTGGTGCCGGTTTTGTCGCCCGCTGGACTTCTGTGTTGCCAGGAGCCTGTTTGGGTGAATGTCCTGATGCCCCAGGCAGCTGTTTGGGGGGAAAAGGGAGGAAAAAAAGGATAAGAACCCCCCTGGTGTGGATCTAAACTGATGAGCCTCAAAGACGTGCTCATATAATAGTTCTGTGATCATGTTTTTGGTGGCCTTTGTTCAAACGTCCCTCCTCCTCGTCTCATATTGGGTTTTGGTAATTAACACCTGTACGCGTTTGTTAAGGTTTCTGAATTTCTGTGAGTGGTTTAATGATGGAAATGGTCATTTTAAGGTTTTGCGCTTGAACTGTGAGAGAACTGGAACAAGGAAGCAACCTGTACGGTTAAGGGCTGATGGAGCATATTCTGGTTCAAAAGAAAGCACCTTTGGCTTAGCTTTTCCAGAATCCAAGGTGGTGGGCACAGGGGCAAAACCAAAGCCATATTTCGTTTGGGTTTGTGTTCGGCGTGGATGCGGGGAGCTCCTTGCCCTCCTTGTTCCTGACTCCAGCCCCACAGCGCCTTGCTTCCACACCGTGTAGCTGCACCCCGGCTCCCGTCCACCCTCCTCTGCCTCGCCAGCCGGCCAAGGCTCGGTGTGCACGGGGACTTGCTGGGAGCTGGATTTCCTCTCGCTGCTCAGCCCGTGCTGTGCATCTCGCCAGCTGCTGCCGGCGTCTTCTCCGGTGCCGTCACTGTCCCCTGTCCCGCACCGACTCGCGTTAATCCGATAGACTGTAAGAGTCATTCTTTTCTCAGACTCGTTTATGGTTGACCAAGGATTTCAAAAGCTATTGGCAATTAAGGGGAAGGAAGGGAGGGAGGCAGGAGGTGTGTATCGGCAGGCTCATTGCCTAACCTTGTTTCACTGGAAGGAAAAATGAGAGATGGATTTGAGGGCAACTGAGTACAAGGAAGAAAGCAATTAGCAGGATTTTATGACCATTTTATGTGCTGTTAGGGCTTAATGTAATTTCTCCTACTACACTCTAGGAGAAAATCTCTTATGTCTTCTCTTTTTTTGTTTTTGGGTTTTTTTGGGGTATATATTCTTCCTGTTTAGTGATACAAGAGTTCCCTCTACTATATGGTTTCATTGTTTGTATTTAAGCTAAGGGAATATACCAAGAGATAAACTTCCCTTTGAAGCCTATATAGTCTCATGTTTTTAGTACTGAGAATAACATTGATTGCTCAGATCTTCAGTGGTACAAGTCAGGGATGGAGAGCTGGCGGTCTTGGGTTCATTTTCAGTTCCACGCTCAGAGGTTGGATAGGACCTTGGTTTGGTTTGAATTATGTATTAATCTGATACCTTCAGCAGGCTCCTGTTTCTCATGAACATGAAGCTGCTTCTGCCTGTGAAGTTAATAATTTTGACAAGTGTTTTGCTTTTTTTTGTTGTTGTTCTTAATCAGTGACCCTCTGAACCTGTGAAATGGCAGTGATGGGAATTACATGCCAAGGAGCTCCTGATCCAACTGTCAAGCATAAGAAGGAGCTCACGGCTACGAAGGGGCTGAACGAAACAGTGAGTGAAAAGCAAAGTAGTGTCTGCAAAGTAGAAGATTCAAAGGAGGTCATCTTTCATAGTCAGTGGAAAATCCTGAATGATGTAATCACCAAAGGAACAGCAAAAGAAGAAACAGAAGGAGGCTGTGCATCAATTTCTATTATTGCCCAAGCAGAATGTAAGTAGCAGGGAGGGCTGCTGTTCATTGAGAAAAAGGAATGTGTAACGCGGTGTGAGATTTCACTCGCTTTGCACTCCTGGAGAGCTGAGCTGAAATCTATTTGTAATCCCATATGGGGTGGAGTTGGTGACACATCCCAGTCTCTATTTAGGAAGCTCATGAAATCTCTTAATAATGTAGCAGCATCCACCGAATAAAGCAGAAAGAACAGCATGTGGCTATAGCACCTAGCTTTCTTGATTAGAAATCTGTGTCCTCCGTCTGTTCTTGGCTGACTTCTGAAGGGCGTTCTTTAAACAAAACAAAACAAATCTGTTGGGTGGGAAATAGCTGGGGGATCAGGAGATCACAATGCTGGGGAGCTATCTCATTTTAGGGCAGGAGGAATGTACTGTGGGCAATGTGGCATGACTCGGTGATGATTTGTCTGGATCACTGTTTAGCAAGTTGGGAAAGGTGTTTCTTAGTTCAGGAGTTACCAGGAGGGAGTTTGCATGATACTGAAGATGTGTGATGATCCTGTTTTCTTTCACACAGGTGAAAACAGTCAGGAATTCAGCCCCACTTTATCAGAGAGATCCTTTATTGCTCATAGTAAACGTTACAGGTGAGAGTTCTCTTAACATGAATATCCACCTTCACTGTTGTGTGTGTGTTGCCTTGTCCAGATCACCCTTCCCCTCTGTGCTTTCAATTACGTTGCCAAAAGAGGTCCTATTTGGATTAGCTTTTGTGTCTGAGGCTTGGAAGGAGCATGTTTTTCCCCAAGCATCTTCCTCAAAACCTTTTTTTTTTAATTTGAAGAAAATATAAGTTTAAGCACAAACCACTCAAAACATCTTGCACTGTCTCATTGTCAATGCCAGCTGCTTTACTGGCCCTTGTAGTCTTCTGCCACTTCTTCTGGGTTCTCAAATTTGTTTTGAAATCACTGAGTGTTTTTTGAGGTTTATGGGCTTGAAGTAAGAGGATCCAAGGAACAGTTTTGGTCTTTTTAACTGAACAGCACTGATGCTTTTGAAATTTTGTTACACCATCCTCTTTGAAAAGTTGTAGGAAGCTTACACTGCTGCTGGTAGTATTCATGAGAAAAAGGAACTGCTGCTTTTCTGGGAGGATAAGCAAAAGAGGATGAGAGAAGAACCTTTGCTTAATAATGGCATCAGCAACAGAGTTTTGAAGAGAAGCTGAGACATACAGGGGGAGTGACCATTGCGAGAGAAAAATGAAGGTCTCTGGGACTTGCTTTTCTGAAGTCATCTGGGTGTGAGCTTCTTGTTCTTCAGAAAGTGCCTGTTAGGGCACAAGCTGGAGCTTTATTAAGCCCCAGCGCTCTCTGAAGTGCGTGACTGGTATATAGAATTAGCTTCTGCCTGTTTTCTGGCAGCTTTCAGATGCTGAATCTGACCTTATGGGTTATATGGTTTGACATTGCACACTGACTTCGACATTGTCCCACGAACCAACTGAAGAAATGCAGAGTGAACCGTTTGTGAGGGGGTTTATGTGGAATGCATTATCAGGTGTATGTTCAGATTCAAGGCAGTGTGGTAATATCATCACCCAGAACTCTGCATGCGGGATCAGTTAGCATTCAGGGGTGCATAGAGACGGCAGAAAAGGATGGAGAGAGCAGTGCTGGCTGTGAACTGCATCGCTGCTCGATAAAGGCAGATGAATATACTGCATCGATCAAAAGAACAATTATAATTTCTTCATTTGAAGATCAAATATCCTGTTTTCTCCTACAATTCGATTAAAAAAAAAACACAACTACCATGATTGGTATGGAATAACTGCGGGCAAATGTTCCTTTTGAGAGCTGCATCTATTTGTATAGGCCCCCAGCTGTTGTTCTGGCCAGTGCTGTTTTATATATATATATATATGAATATATATATTCCTAGAAATTCCTAGAAATGTTATTGTAGTATTACAATAATTGAGCTTTACGTGCCAGAATATATTGGCTTTTTGAAGCTGTTTCATTTTGGTGCATTAGTCACCCTTTTTCTTTGTTGCAAAACCTATTTTTCTTTCAAGTAGAGAAGATATTTATATTACGAGCACTTTTATTAATTTTAACAAATTTTTAAATTTATTGCATTTATACTTAATCTTTGTGTTCGCTATAAATCATAGACAAAAACTGTCTCAAAGCAACCTGGAGACATTCAATTCTTTTCACTGTCTACTTTGCCCCCTAGTATTGCTGTTCCTTGCAGAATTTGCAAAAGCTGGGAGTCTTAATGCTCTGCTTCCCCCAGACACCCTATATTTCTTCCTTAGAATGCCAGATGTACTACTGTGCCTTGATACTGAAGTTACAATTGCTGCATATTAGAAGGCAAGAAGTTATGTTATAGTTCTCTATCCTTTACATCTCAGGAGGCAGAATTGCTAATTCTCGTTCTTGTTCCATTGGTCGTAATTGTTAACTGAGGGTGTGCTTTCACCATCAGATCTAAGAGACTTCATGCATTTTGGTTTCCAATAGCCGCTCAGACAGTCTTGATCAAATCCCTAACAATGTGGCCCATGCAACGGAGGGGAAAATGGCACCTACCTGTTGGAGAGGGAGGCATCGTGGTAAAACAAGAAAGAAACGTCACAAGAAACGATCCAAGCTGAAAATACAAACAGTGGCTGCTGGCAGGCGAGGTCCCAGAACTCCAGAACAAGAGAGCTGCACCCCAATCCCAGTCCAGGTGAGAATCCTTAGACCTTCTTTTGTAGGGGGGGGAACCCCTGCGGGCTCCTAACAATTCTTGGTTGAATTTGGGGTAGCTATATTGAGGTTCCTGCTCAGCTGTTCTGCTTTGTTTTCTAGGAGGATGAAACACACCAAAATACGCTCCTCAGAAACAATTTTTGGTTGTCAGAACTTAACAAGGATTTGATTTATGATCCGCTGCCATTTGAGAAACCCGAGAAAGTTCTGTCCACGAGCAAACTCCATTTACCAAGGAGCCAATACAAAACAGAACTGCACAAGCTCATAAGCCCTGTTCAGTGCCTTAATCACGTGTGGAAACGGCACTATCCGAGGGACAATGTTCCACAGCCTGAAACTCTCCATCCCTTTCCATACAACATAATACCCCCTCATTTCCCACATCTGGACAGTCCTCTCCATCCCATGAAACTTAATGCTCTGGAGACATATTTCCATGGTGATCTCAACTATCAAGACAGTGAGCATCGCTTATCTGGGCTAAACCTGGAATATAGTTTCCCCAAGTGCGTCAACCAGTCCATGAAAACCAGTTCGGACAAGATTTCTGTGGAAGAATACTTGGTAGACGCCTTGAAGGGGAGCGTGAGTCTCGGTGAACCACAAAATTTAGCCAGCCTAGCCAAGACGTGGAGAGGAGGCGGTCTGGACCTGAAGGAACAATTTCAAGAAGCTGATGAAAACGAAGGCGTGCTACTTACTGAGGTGATCTTCTGATCCTACACAGTAGTGTCGTGGTAGGCAGAGTTTCTCTTGAGCTTCAGAAGAGAGATAATCTATATCCATGTACTGGCTTCTGTAACAAGCCTGCATTTTCTGCGTGGGTATTGATATGGTTGAACACTGTCAGTTAGAGGTAGATGTGACTTTGTTATCTGAAGGATGTAAAGCCCTGTCTTAGACTGGTGGCTCTGATTTGTTCACTCATTCACAAAATATGCATGCTTATCTATGAGAAGTATTTCTGTACGTAGTCAGTCTTCAAAAATGCCTTCTCTGTTTGTCTGTGAAAGAATCCAGTCCATTGAGGTGAACAGGCCGCAATATTTTATTGGCTATAGATGACCCAGACTGTGACACAGACAGAAAAATGTACCTGGGACGTGTAGATTGTAAAGGTGCAAAGAGCATGTCTGCTGCCAAGCCAGGAAGTTACCCACTGTCCCTTGCCAAATGCAGGGCTTGGGCACAGCAAATGCATGTAAATCTTACAGACGTGATTCATCTCTTCCGAATTCAGATCCTTGCCACCACCTTAAACTCCTGTCAGAGGACTCTTCACTGGAATCAGCGATGACCCTGTTGGTACAGTCAGTGGAGTTCAGGGTGTTACTTACCTGCCTGGATATGTTGACACTGAGATGTAAAGCACAATCTCAGTCAACTGAATATAAAAAAGGTGTAGCTCACACATAGATGTCTGCATTTAGTCAGATGAATCTGGTTTTGTTTGTGGAATTTAGCTTCAGAGTAGTGTCCTGCAGGTGAAGGGAATAGTTTGGAGCTCCAGAGCTATCCAAATACAGATGGCCATGCTTTATGACAAAGGGGTATAGTCATTTAGATGAAACAGGGCCCACAGAAATCTGTCAGGTCCTCCCGTATTGTTTCATCTCAAGCCAGTGCCAGAAGTAATTTTGTTCACGGATTTTTAAAGAGTTGTGGTATTATTGTGCTTTTTTTCTGGAAATTGTTGAGCTCCGCAGACAGCAGCTAAAATTATGTGTTTGTTTGCTTGCTTCATCTTATTTTTTTGTCCTCCAGAAACTAAAGCCAGTGGATTATGAGTACCGAGAAGAAGTTCATTGGACCAAGTGTCATGGTTCTTTGGGCATTGGCTCTTTTGGAGAAGTATACAAAATAGAGGACAAACAGACGGGATTTCAGTGTGCTGCCAAAAAGGTAATCTACGTGTGAGGAAGGGGCAGGGGGGGTGTCTGTTATAAGGAGGCATAGATGGTTTATATCGGATGTTAGGAAGAGTTTCTTCACGGAAGGGATGGTTAGGCATTGGAACAGGCTGCCCAGGGAAGTGGTGGAGTTGCCATCCCTGGAGGTATTTAAGAGACGTGTGGATGTAGCGCTTAGGGACATGGTTTGGTGATGGACTTGGTAGCGTTAGGTGCATGGTTGTACTTGGTGATGTTAAGGGTCTTTTCCAACCTAAATGATTCTATGATTCGATAAAGAGCGAGTGTCTTCTCGTTCCACGGACTGTAGGTACAGTCGCAGTGCAGTGCTGCTGTGGTTATGCCCAGGGGAAAGCTTCAAGGTCATGGCATGGAGAGAAGAAGCAGACAGAGGCGTGCACAGCGGGTCAAGCTTAGCAGTAAGAAATAGGCTCATTTGGCTTCAAAGCATGTTACGAGGCATGTTGCTTTTTGTGCTGAGACAGGCCAAAAGAGTAGAGATTTCAGAAAGGTTTTAAGTGAGTTCTTAGTGACCGCAGAGGGAAAAAACAGCTCTGAGTTGTATGCTTAGCTAACTATTCCCATCTTGAAACACATCCAGTATAAATGGTGACATGGCAGGTGTTTCTCTGTTGAAAATGGATTGAAGTAGGAAAAAGATAAGACAGTTGGTAGGTACTCAAAAAGGAGAGAGCTTTCTTCTGTTCAGTGAGTGTTATACACAATACTGGCACATTGTAAGGAGGTGATTCCGTTACAGGTACAGCAAAGAATATGTATTTTTCCAGAAGCTGGCATAATAATGTATTGTACACCAAGTCATGTGTCATTGTCATATGATGCATGATGTGTGTGGAATGTAACTTGAATGAGGGTATTGATTTGTAGGCAGCCATGGGGTGCTTCAGAGGTGAAGGCAGAGTTATAATGGAAGTAGATGATGAGAATGCAAACTACTTTATTTGAACTTAACACTTGAATAGTTTCATCGCCTCTGTAGGACTGTTTCTCACATTACTCCAATAGAAAACTTTGAAAAATGTGTGGGAGGTGTTTATCTTGAATACAAAAATGTTATGTGAGAAAAGAATTAGAACTTGTATTTTTCAATTTTAAAATGTGCACTTTTTTGTTTACATTGTTGTCAACTTGATGTATTGCCTAGTGGAAATATAGAAGTGGCAAGACTAAGCCAGCTTGACCAGTTTTTTAACCATTTCATTTTTCAGGTGGATAGAAAAAAAAACATAATTAAAACATGTAGAAAATTATCTCTTATTCTGCATCCTTATGTTTTAGATGTGGAATTTTGTGGCAACATGACCAGCTTGTTTTCTGACAGTATGCAACTACTGAAATGTATTATCCATTGTGCAAATACACAGTCTCAAGAGAAACAGCTGATAGTAGTGGGGTCTATTTTCAAGAAGGAGGGGTGGTAGTGCTGGAAAGAAAAACATGAGGGTAGGAGACTCTGGAGTCTTTCAAAATGACAATTACTTTCCTTTTCTAATTCCTAGAGGATTTCAAAGGATACTTCTGTAGGTAAGAAATATATCTTCTTAGGCAAAACACTTAACCAATGAGTTCTAACGTGTGAGTTGAACACTTAACTATGAGCTATTTCATTTCGCATCAGTAATTGTCTGGAATTACTGCTGTCTGCCCTTGGTAGAAGGGGACTACCTGACCTTCTTTCACCATACTTGGTGTTGTAAGCACCTGCCCTCCAAATTGTTAAGATTAAAGCAAACTGGCTATAGCTGGATTGCTGACAGTGAAGAAACATGATACATCCTTTTCCCACCAGAATCATAATGACTCATGTTTTCCTTCTGGTCTTTAGCAAATTCTTGTTTTATTTTGTTTGGCCAACCTTAGTAAATAGATTTTTTCTTTTTTTCTTTTAACCATTTTTCTGTGCAGGCTGAATACCACCTAAAAAGGTGATATTGTAGATCACTGCTTCAGGCATATTTCATATTCCATCGTATTTCACAGGAGTTGTGTCTGCCAAGTACTGCACCATCCTTAGATTTTTTCCTCTTTCAGATCTCATGAAAGCAGAATGCTTAAGTTGTCAGTATTATCTTCTTAACTGAGACAGAAATTACCTTCCTCCTGAAGATTGCATGTAATCTGTAGCCATAAGCCAGAGGTATTGCAAGCTAGCATTTTTTTTTATTATTTTTATTTTTTGACAAATCTTCACTTCACTTGGACACTGAGGATTTAGGGACTCCCTTTGTCCTTGTTCAGAGTCAATCTGTGTGTTCCCACTTACTGCTGCACTCACTGATTTCTAATAACGAAGGTTATCCGTGAGCCTCTGCTGCTAGACAGTGCAAGACGCTCGGATCCATGCACTGGGGAGGGACAAATCTGTCAGGACATGTCACAAAATTTGTTCAGTGCTTCTTTGTTTCTCCAGGTACAAGTTGAACACTTCCGTGCAGAGGAGTTAACGACATGTGCTGCAATAACAAGTCCTAAAGTTGTCCCCTTGTATGGAGCTGTGAAGGAAGGACCTTGGGTGACCATCTTCATGAAGCTGATGGAGGGTGAGGAAGGAACAACCACAGTGAGAGCATCATTGTAGCTGTCAAATGCACTGGACATTGATCTCCTCTTCCTCCTGCCCCAGTTTTAAATCTGTTAATTCTTTGGTGTATCCAGGTGTTCCTAGCATTACCTCCTGAGTGGGTTGGGATAGGTATGTGTTATCCCTGCTGGTGTGTAGCGATGATCTTTCTTGGGGGGAGTCATTTCCAATCTGGCCTCGCTCCCGTTCAAGACACATATCTCTCGAACAGCAGCTGTAAATTCTCACTAAACCACATAGCTGGTACTGTTTTTTGCTTTCATGTTTGTTTGCATGGCACCATGTAAAGCACATTGGACTGGAACAGGGGATGCTCTATAAGCGAACCTAGACGGTTCCCTGTTGCCTGAGGCTCTTTTTTCCAGCCAGGCCCGTGGAAAGCACAGCCTGTGAAGAAGAATGATCAGTAGCACCTAGAAGTGGCTGATCTGATCACGGAGTAGTTGCTTTTAACACAAAGCAACGCTGTTAAACTGATGCTAAGCAAAAGGCTTCATGAAAGAGGCCAGTTTCCATGGGCAGTAAGACCTCTGGGAATAAACAAAAGGAGTAGACCCATGTGTGGAAGATAAGGGCTGTCAGACCTGGCAGTTCTCATTTCTCCATCACAAACAGCAAGGGACATTGCCGATGCTGAGAAGAACTTAACAGATATGGACTCTGTGGATTCCTTTCTAGGTGGCTCACTAGGTCAGCTAATTAAGCAGAGTGGCTGCCTGCCAGAGGACAGAGCCCTCAGTTATTTGGGCCAAGCATTAGAAGGCTTGGAGTATCTTCACGCTCAAAACATTCTCCATGGAGATGTAAAAGGTAGGATGCTATTTAAGGTATCTTGTTCTTCCCTTTTTCTTACAAGGAGCAAACTGCTTGGAGATTGAGTTACTGAGTGTCTAAAGTTTATTTACTAGATTTTCAGCTCTGCATTTGAGATTGGAGCTTAACTTAGTTCTAAACAGCTGGGCATATCATATTCGCCACCTCTTTCTTTCTGTTGTCCAGTTGGTCTGACAGGCTGTTTGCCCAGGCTGCTCCATCAGTGGGATAGAGGATAACCAGGATAATTATAGTTGTGTACGTGCTTGAGTCAGTGACACTCCATAAGAATAACAGACCTTGATTTGGGATCAAAAATGTAGCTCTGTGGGCTTTGGACTTTTTTCCCCTCTGAGCAACCACAATACAAAGGAGACTGACTAGTTAAAAACCTCTCATTGGCAGCGGAAAATGTGCTTTTGTCTGATGATGGAAGCAGGGCTCTTCTGTGTGATTTTGGTCACTCTGCTCACCTTCATCCAGATGGCTTGGGAAAGTGCTTGGTCACAGGTAAGTTTTTTCTGCTGTGATTCTAAAGAATTGCCCTACCGTCTCATTCTTTCTTTTTGAGCATTTATGTATGGCTAATTTACAAGCAACTATATTTTCCAGACTTAACATTCCTTGATTCTACTGTGAAGTATGTCACTGGCAGCTAAAATGAACTTAGGTTTGGAATTTGGTCCTTATCTTCCAGTCTAGAAGGTTGTTGTGTATATATATATTTTTTTTGTTTTAAATTAAGTCAGCTTACTACATTCAGTGTTTTGTCCCTGTAAGAAACCACATCCAAACTTACATGACCAGCTAGAATTAGATTTTTAACCTCATTAAACAGCTGGGGAGGAGTCCTGACCTCCACCAAAGGCCAAATTCCTCACTTACTTCTGGGCAGTGAAACTTTACTTCTTAATGCATGTGTTGGAAGAATGGATATGTTTTCTAATGCCGAGTTCGCCAATGGAGGGTCATATTTTGCCTCCCAGATATGCTGGGAAGGGGAGTTTAATACACATTCTGTATATAAGGGATGAGACTGATAGGGACATGGAGCTTTTGAACAGCTGACAGGAACATGGGATGCTGCTTTTTGGGTTAAGCTGACTTGTTTCTCACTTTAACTGAAAAGACAAGGAGGCTGCCTTAGGCTTCCCAGCAGTTGCACTGGAACAATTGTCTAGTTTACGTGCAGTGAGTTTTCATTTAAATGGTTTTAGGGAACTATGTGCCTGGCACAGAAACTCACATGGCTCCAGAGGTGGTCATGGGAAAACGCTGCGACTCCAAGGTGGATGTCTGGAGCAGTTGCTGTATGATGCTGCATATGCTTAATGGGTGTCACCCTTGGACCCAGTATTACAATCATCCTCTTTGTCTAAAGGTAAGTGACTCAAAATATCTCCAGTAAAAGATAATTAAGCCTGTAAAATCTCATTATACTTAGCTAAACAGCAGTCATTTCAGGAAGTCTCTATGAGAGACAGTTGGGCATCTAAAATGATGCCAACTTTGCTATGGGAGCTGACCATTTCTTACTCCCCTGAGACTGCTGCGTGTTACACATACTAGGGCTTTTTGTTTCCTATCCTGCTCATGACTTGGGTGTGACTTTTTTGCTATTCAGCTGTAGTAAAATTACTACTCAGGTCTCTCGTGTAATGATACAATTTCAGTTGGAAGTGCTCTCAGGATGGGAAGAACCTTTCTGAAATCAAATGAAGCCTCTCTGGTGTAACCTCTTTCACTTCCTGTTTGTTACACAGATAGCTAAAGAGCCACCTCCTCTGAGGGAAATTCCGCCTTCCTGCAACCCTCTCACTGCTGAGATTATTAAAATGGGTCTGGAGAAAGAGCCTGTTCAGAGAGCCTCTGCATCTGAACTGAAAACCAAGACCAACGTCGCACTTGAAGAAGGTAGAAGTGTCCCATATCTAAAGCTTCTTTCCCACCCTGGTAAAATGACCAGTCCCCAGCTGTGTTAGAGCGGTCCTATGGGGAACATCAGTATGTTTTACCAATGTGTTCTGGTGTCTGTCAGAATATCACTTGCACAGGCTTCAGCACTGATGTACGTTTTTGGGTTGATAGCTTTTGCCCACATCCCTTTCTTTGAAATTACCCTGAAGCGACTTCTATATGTTTCTTACCCAAGTAAATTAATTTCCTGTGTGCTGTCATGTGCTCCTTCTTCTTCCTCTGCTTGAAGCAGATGATGTTGTGCTTTACATGGGTTTGTTAAGGTGTGTGCTGTGGCTGGGCTCATACTCAGCTGACGTACCAACTGCATCTAGTGAGCTGGAGCCTGGTATGCAGCAAAACTGAAAGCAGAGGTTTATTGCGTCCTCAGCTGTTACTCATGCTTGTGGTCCAGTCTTCCCTCTGAGACTATCTGTAATTTATTTCAGCTTAATCCTTGCTGTATTACAGAGCCTTTCAGCAGAACTTGTCTGATCTGGCTCTGTTTTCTGCAGATCTGGCTCTGTTTTCTGAAGAAGCTGGGCATTTCACAGCAAAATACAGTTCAGAAACTCTTGTTGTGAAGGAAAACTTTAGCCTCTTTTCTCTATATGATAACGTTTATATGTTTTCTGTTTTTGTAGTGGGAGGTGTGACAAGCCCCTGGAAAGGCGAATACAGAGAGCCTAGACATTTATCTTTGAACAAAGAAAACAATCCACAGACATCCCTGTCCCCTACAGTGAGCCCAGTTTCTGAGACTCATTCTGACCCAAAATTGGCAGTCAAAGTTTCTTGTGCGAACCCAGTCCTACCACCACCGCCTCTGGAGCAAACAGAAGAGGTCGAGGGAACCCATTCGAATGTGTGCAAGGAGTTATCTGGGATCTGGGATCCTCCACCTCTCTCCTCGACTCCTCTACCCCTGAAGAGTTGCAGCCATGTGGAGAGAGCAACAACCATCTCAGAACAAGAGCTTCAGCAGCTAGAAATAGGTAAGTAATGTGCTATGGAGGGAATTTAGCTTTTTGCTTGAGAACATGATAAAAATACAGCTGCTTTATTTTGGCCTTTTGAGAGTTATTTTCTTTTTCTTTTTTTTTTTTTTTTTTGAATATCATTTTTTTCATAGTTTCTCTTGTTACACAAGTGGCTCTGCCTTCCCTGAAACTATCAAAACTAGTAGTTCTTAAGCAATTAAATATGCCACAAAGGTAGTGTCAGGATTTCCTTCCACTCTCTGACCAGTGTAGTGAACTTCTGTGGGAGGTGTGGGACCCTCTCAAAAAGCAGCCAGTTTCAGATGTGTGCTTATGTGCACTGTATAAACAGTGTCTGCAATTCTAACTTCAGAAGAAGTTTTCAATACTTTAAAGCTAATTCTTTTAATAAAGAGATAAACCTATTGGATGGGAGACATCAAACAAAGCAGTGTAGCAGTGTAGTAGAAGTCCTTCTATTGCACTGGAAAACCTACACTCACCATCCAGCAATCCAGAATCTGAAAACAAGCAATAAGTTCAGAGTGAAAAATCAGTGAAGTAATAGTCCAGTTCCATTACCCCAGTATAACTCAACCTTTCACTTCTTTATCCCATATCTTCTTGTCTTCATAAATGAATTGAAGAGTTCAAGCTAGGAAAAAGGTGTCTTGAAATGTTACTGTTGTCACAGAACTGAGGAATAGCATTTCAGGGGTTGCTGAGGGCTGGCTTTCTTCTCAGATGGCTTTGGACCTCCAGCATCCTTGCCAGGTCTGGATGTCATCAATGCAAGTTACTGCAAGTGCTGAATACATAAGATTGTTCCTTTCCTAGGTATGAGGCAGATGGTTGAGAGTGAAGATGGGTGGCACAGTAGGGCAAGACCTGGGAACTTCTGGGTGCGAGTCCTCTCTGACTTTTTGCGTGTCATTGCACAATACATCTGTCCTTTCTGGCTCGGTTTCTATATTTTCACAGTGGTAGCAATAGCCTCTGCTTACCAGAGGAATTACATGTCAGGTGGTTTATGGACACTAATGTCAATGTTCATTATCTAACGCTGAAGACACTTTGGGTATTAATTGTAATAACTGGGACTGGAGCAAGAACTCATGAAAGGAATCAGTGGGAATCTCTTCCTTCTCTTTCGTTTTGCTTGCAGAACTGTTTTTGAACAGCCTTTCACAGCCTTACTCGCTGGAAGAGCAAGAACAAATGCTTTCATGTCTCAGCATCGACAGCCCATTTGTGTCAGATGCCAGTGAGAAGGTGAGTTCAAACGGATGCTAGCCGTGTTATCGCGAAGGTGGAGGGGTGGCAGGGGAACCACCTCTGGGAAGTTGGAAGCTGTGACCAAGGAACATCTGGAGCTTCTCACATTTGTTGCTGCTTTTTGACACCTATTTTGCTGGAGGGTATTGTGGGAATAAACCTATGTTCTTGGGCAATGGGGTGTTTAGGATTATGCTTGTTCTTTAGTTTGCTGTCCTGCAAGGATCCCTTTCCTCCTGTTGCTCTTCTGCGCTGTGTTCTCATAGTAAGCATCAAGTGTGTGGATCTGGAAAACCTCAGTGGCCTTGACCCTATCTATGCAGAAGCAAGGAACTGAAGGAGCAGTAGTGAGCATAGGAACTGTCCCGAGTTGGACCGAATGGCTGTGTGGCCCAGGATCTTTCTCCTGGCAATGGCCACTGAAGGGATGTTTAGGGAAGGACCTTCTCTTGGATATTCACTCCCAGCCTATGGATCTGATCTCCGTGAACCTCTTTTAACCTACTCATGCTAATGACCTGTATAATCTTAAGTTACTTGAACACTAAGTTTAATTATTTTTGTTTGCTTTAACTCCATTATTCGTAAGGTGGGGAACACCAGTAAAAAATCCTGAATAAGCCTTGTTGAACCAGGAAGGACGGAATTTAATTGTAAGCCTTCAGTCATTGTTTTGAAAGATAGGGAGTCCGAAATTGTGTAGCCTGCCATCTGCAGGAGTCATTTCTGAATGCGATCATCTTTGTTTCTATTTCTGTTCCTCTTCTCGGCATTGTAATGTTTCTTGAGGAGAGTTGAGCAGAGTTCTTTGCAGTAGTTCAGATGTTGACACAGCACCGTGTGCAGTGTGGGCTGTGACTCTGCTTTTTTCTCTACTTCTTTTGCCTAATGCATAACCCTAACATTTGATAAGACTTTTGTTGGGTACTTACCGATATGCTGTTTTTGTCAGATTGACCTTCTATGACTCTAAGATAATATAGAGTTTTCCAAGCAGCACAGCAATGTAGAGTCTGTAGTTGTTTATGTAGAGTTAGTTTTTCCTGTGCATTGTCACTTAATGACATTAGATTTATCTGATGCTTTATTCTCCTGGCGGTATGATGAACCCCCCCTTTTTTTTTTCCATCCAACTCTTCAGTTGATTATTGATTTGACAATTGAGAATAATTTTTTGTGTCTGCAAACTGTTGCACTGCTGTCCATCCCCTTTTCTAGATGGCAGGTAAATGCTGAATAACTCAAGGCCCGGCCCAGATCCCCGTGGATTTCTACCTTTTTTTTGCTAGGGTTATTTTCATGTTTGCTATCTCATGGAAGCTCATTTTCTTTAGGAGCCTTTGACAGACTTGTGCTTACTTCTGCAGCACTCCATGAAGGCTTCTCATAGCTTGAGAGACACGATGAGCTCAGGGATTCATTCCTGGAACAGCCAGACAGATGGACAGAGCTTCAGCTGGAACAACCTGCTGAATCGCAGCCGTCACACAGACACTCCTAGTTATTTCAATGGTGAGTCTGTCTTTCTAAAGTTTGGATAAATGGTCAGGTACAGCTTTCTCAATATCTAGCAGAGCTGGGATATGGAGTCTTTGAACTCTTCTTACCCTTCAGTTACTGTGTCAGCACAGCCCCTCCTGAAAGCATATGGGTTGTCAAGAGGCCAAGTCTGCTCCAGTCGTAGATGGGTGGAAGGCACTCAAGTCTGTATAATCTAGTAAAAGCCAAAGACGTTCCTAATTCAGCTTCATGCCTTGCCTCGTGCAACTGCCATGTGCAAGACTATATGCTTTATAACCATAAATTTCTACAGAGTAATCTTGAGGGCATGTTGTGCAAATCAATATGTCTCTTCAGCTGCTTTCTTGCTAAATCCAGCTCTGCTCTGTGAGTCATTGTTGTCTTCAGCAATGCTCTGTGCCCTGCCAAGACCTACATAAATGAAATGCTTGATGACAAAAAAAAAAAGTTCTTCCGATGCCTGTGTCTTGCTGGTCAATTTTTCTGCGTGGGACTGTGAAGTTGTTTTGCCTACAGCAGAAGTTATTGACTTCTCTTGTGCATTTCAGGAGTGAAAATCCAGATCCAGCTGCTAAGTGGAGAAAATTTACACATCAGAGATTTCCACAGGACAAAGGTGGGAGACATTGCCACTGGGATAAGCAGCCAGGTGAGACACAAAGCTGGGAGTTAAGTACAGGATTCTGTCTAAGCAATTTCTTCTATCATGTAGCCTCATAATGCCTTAAAATCAGTGAGCCAGAAGTCTATTCAGGGACCCTAATGATGCATTTAGTAACATAACTTCAATGCTGTTGTTGTAAGTGTGATACCAGAAGATATTTTCTGAATTACAAACCATTGCAAATTGTCACAGGCATCATAGTTCATAGAATCGTAGAATGGCTTGGGTTGGAAGGGACCGTAAAGGTCATCTAGTTCCAACCCCCCTGCCCGTGGCAGGGATGCCACCCCCTAGATCAGGTTGCCAGGGCCTCATCCAACCTTAACATCCGCAGCTCTCTCAATCTTTCTTCATAGCAGAGCTGCTCCAGCCTCTGATCATCCTTGTGGCCTCCTCTGGACCCGCTCTAACAGGACCACATCTTTCTTGTGCTGGGGGCCCCAGAGCTGGATGCAGGACTCCAAGTGGGGCCTCACGAGGGCAGAGCAGAGGGGGACAATCACCTCCCTCACCCTGCTGGCTATGATACAATTGGCCTGTAGTTGTTGAGCTCCATCTTAAAGAGTACCCGTGCTTCAGTTTAAAAATCCTCTTCGACTAGAAAGATAACTTCTTGCCCTTCCCCATATAGAAGAATCACTCTGACTTTTTCTTCAAGAGCAGTAATGTCAGCTAAGGGAAACAGGCTGTGTTTGGCTGTCATGCTTCTCGCTTGTTAAGTTGGAGGAGATACTGGCAGACTCCAGTGAACCTCACTGTGGGCCTTTTTGGCAGTCCCTGAAAGAGACTCTGAGTGTCTGTGGGACCAAGAGTCATTTGAGTGTAAAATGTGGTGATCCTCTCTAAACAAAGAGGTTGCAGAAGTCTAGAACATGTTTCATTGCTGTTGGATTGTTTGGAGTACATCATTCTTGTGGACATCACAAAGCAAAATATCGCTAGCCCACAGAGGAATTTGCAGTGCCCAAACATAGCCAGTTCAGAAAACACCTGCGATGGCCAACGACCTCAATGAGGCAAGTCAGCAGCAGGGTGAATGCTACTAGTCTGGTTTCTGAGATACTTTCTACTGAGATAATTTTAGGATGTTTCTGCCAATCACAAGCTTCTCTCCTGCAGCTTTTCTTGGGTTGCGATGCTATTTGCCAGTCAGGCTGGGTTTGCTAATGGGATATTATGTTCTGAAAGAGACTTGAAGTGCATCTCAGATCCGTTTGTTCTGCTTCACAGATACCAGTCCCTGCCTTCAGCCTGGTTACCAAAGAAGGCCAGCCAGTTCACTACGACATGGAGGTCCCCGACTCTGGGATTGAGCTGCAGTGCACCCTTGCCCCTGACTGCAGTGTCAGCTGGACATGGAGAGTCAAACACGGCCAACTGGAGAACAGGCCGTGAGGCTGTTTCTGTTGTGGAGGTTTTTACCTTGTTGAAATATGGAATTGCAAAAGCTTCCAACCACCCCTGCCATCAAGCACCAAGCGCACTTTCTGGTGTTTCGTGCTGAAGTAGGATAGCAGTTCAGCAGTTCACTGCTCTCGGGCCTCACTTCTGTTGTCTGTTCTGATCCAGTTCCAAGACATGTCCTGAAGCTTAGATGTTCCCCAGAACAGTGGGAATTACTTGTTTTGGGTGTGTTAGATTGTGCTTGGGAATGGTAGGTGGAAATTCCTGCTTTTCAGAGGAATGTGATTGTGCTTTTCAGGAGAATATGGGGATTGGATGAGAGCTCCTGTTGCTCAGCCTCTGAGGTGAAGCTGGTAGTTACTGGGCTTGCTCAAAGGAGGAGGAGGTTGAGTATCTTCAGCGCAGCTGTGGTTGTTTGTGCTGAGGGGAGCTAGCTAACTTCCTTCTAGCTGGAGGAAAAACTTAATATTTCTGTAGGCTTTGGGTAGCATCATCTCTACCTCAAGCCTTTTGCATGGGGAAAATTGACAGCGGTAACTAGCTGGGTGCTTGGTTTCGCCTCCCACCCTTCCCCGCAGACACTTCCTTCTTGAATCAGAAAAGAACTTTGTTCCCAGAAAGAGCTTTGCTTGCAGCTCTCATCTTCATATCTCCTCCCTGACTTAGGAGCTGGTGCTTCCCACTGCGGTGTTGCTACCAACAAAGGGAGTACACGGTAGGGCAGGAGGAGTGTGTTCCTTGGTGGGCAGGGTTGTGTTCCTCAACCCCGTTTCCACCGCTGCTGCTGCTGACTTGCTGCAACTTCACATGAGCCGTCCTGTCCATGCAGCTCCCCCTGGAGGGGGACGGGACAGCAGCTCTGTCAGCTCAGGCGAGGTCTGAATTCTGCTGCAAAATTGTTTTTGGTTTGTTTTTTAAAAAAAAAATCTCGCTCCCAGCTATCGGTGCTGCCATCTGCCCAGCCCCTCCTCTGGAGATCAATGCCCCGGTGCTGCGTGGCGTATTAGCTCAGCCCATCTTCGCCAGCACTTAAAGGCTGGCACAAGGCTTCGTTCTCCTCCACTCTTGTCAAAATGTGTTAACGGAGCAGGGTGGGCATCTGGGCCCATAATGCCTTAATCGTTGGAGAACTTTTTTTTACTGATTTGTGATTTTTTTGTATAGTATACTGAAACTGTATGCGTCAAGTTCAGATGGGCAGGTGTTGCTAGCCCTTGTGTAACCCAGGACAAAACCAGAGGGAGGCGTAAGCTACTTGGGTGTACTTGTTTGGGACTGCTCTAAGTCCTTGTTTGTCTGGAAACCAGTTCGACAGTCGCTGACAGTGTGCTGTGGCTCTTCCAGAGTCCGGAACCACAGCGGCCGCTGAGCCAGGGCTACTGACATCCAGGCTGAGGAGAGGAGCAGCTCCCAGGAGGCAAGGTCAGCCCTGCCAGGTCCATGCTGGCTCTGGGAGATGCAATGAGGCAGGAATGTCTGTGGTTTGCTCAAGTGAAGTTCGCTTAAAAGAGCTGGAAAAAATTAAGCTGTGGACCTCCCATTTTGAGGACCAGTGCCCTATAACTGATATTCTTTCCCTTTGGTCTCCCAGAACATTGGCTGGTTTTGCTACACTAGGCAGCGACATCCTTAACCACAAAACTAAAGTTATGATGCAGTAGAAAAGTGGAACTCTTGGAGAAAAGTTAAACCTGTCACCACTATGGGTATAGTCTCTTATAGCACTTTTTTGTTCTAAAGCACTTAAGGCATTGTCCAAAATAGGCACCTAATTATAGCTGAAATGCAGCCACATGAAGAGTCTTTTTAATAAACAATTAAAACATTACGCACATCTTTCCCAGGCAGGAGTGGGGAGGAGCAGGGAGGTCGGCACAGTTTTTGACAGGTGCCATAAGCTACTACGAGTTGTAGGCTCTGGAGCAGAAGGGATCAAAATGCCTCTGCAGAGTTCCCAGGAGCTCCCAAGCACAAGCTGAGTGCAGCAACCGAACTTCCTGCGCTTGGCACCCTCCCTGGGCTTCCTCTGAGGGGGAGAGCAGAAAAACCTGTTGGCTGTTTCTAAGAAGAGTTTGTCATAATAACCGTTGGTGATGTGTCAACGCAAAAGAATAGTCTGTTCCCTTCCTAAAGGCTGCACCTCACGGCTTTCACTGTTGTCTGCAAAGTGCTTCGATGTACGGGTGTTTGTTTTTTACGTTGGTGTCAGACTCGAGTTCTGCCGAGCAGTGGGGCAGGACGCAGCTGTCCTCTGCTTGCAGGACTTGTGAGCTTTACACTTCATCTATAGCATTAATGCTAGTCTCGGGCCACCTAAGCGAGCGGGTGAAAGGCAGTAATCCTTGTAAAGCCAGAATGTCTCTGTTGGGTAGATGGAGATGTTTACATTCTCCTGCACTCTCACACCAGCATTAGCCAATATCTCCATCCTGTTCATTTTGTCCAAAAACTTCAATCCTATTTTGCTGCCACCTCAAGCAAGAAAGCGAGGCTGCAGCCTTCCCCGTACCCCTCCTTTACGGGGCAGCTGGTCAGACGAGCAGGCTGGGGTGTCAGCAGTCCCTGCCGGGTGGGAAAGATGCTTCAGCTAATACCACAAACCATTGGTGCTTTCTTACTGTCCTGAAATGTGGTTCTGCTCTCGGAAGTATCTCCGGGGTTTTAATGGTTTTGCCACCTACCAGCTTGGGATCTCAACTGTCCCCTGTTGGGACAGTTTCCTGTTAATGTAGCTGGTTGTTTTTGCTGTGACAGGCAAAAAGTCCAGCTTCCAGAAAGGCTGGCTGTGCAATACTGACAGACGAGAAAGTCAGGAAAGCTTTTTGTTATCCATGTTAACGTTTGACTGAACCCGTGTGTAATAACGTAATTAGGCTCTAGGACAGAACTGCAGTACAGGGTAGGGAGGACAAATAGTGAGAAATACAGATGGCTCGTGTCGTACAGCTCCTTCCTAAGGTCTTTGGAAAAAATCACCTTTGGCAAAGCAATGTGAAGCTGATAATCTCTTTGGGATGGGCAGTACTGGCATGGGTGAAGGCGATGGAATGACTAGCTTGTATTGAATGAATGACACTTTATAAAACTGTGATTTCTTGAAATTAACATTTCAACTCACGTTTTCACAGAAAAAAAAAATAAAAGATGGAAAAAAGGATTCTTCGTTTTCATTGCCAATGGTTTGATATGTTGTCCCAGAGAACAAGAAGATGGTACTGAGTATGGCATTTTTTAAGAAGGGGAGCTTGGTTTGAGTAAACTCTGCTATATATTTATTACACTAGTTTTTGGGGGGATATGGAGAAAAGTCATTTGTGAGTAGGCAGCAGTGTGGAAGAGGCAGCAGTACCTTTGGTAGATCTGACCACAGAATTTGCTAAATGTATTGATATTGCTCTCTATTTCCCAGTGAAGCACATCGTCCCCTTTCCTCCTCCTGCTCCTGTTCCACCTCGTTCAAGTACCCTTGGCTCTGTGCTTGAGCTCCCTGGTAGCTACAGGGGTGGTGTGAGGCTGAGCAGCATGTCCACAGCCGTCAGGGAGCTAGCTGGCATGCACACAGCTTGGGATCGAGACTTTCCCGTCTGAGAAAACAGGCTGGTTTGCAGAAACCGTGGCTATTTGTGTCATCTGAATGTGGCTTGGTCCCTGCACCACGCTGAAACTTTGCCAGCGAACTGAAGCCCCCCTGATTTCCAGCTGTTCTGAGCGCATCTCCTGCACTTTTTTGACAAGGACCAGGTTTGACCGAGCAATGGAAAGCAGAGGGCACTAATCTCTGTTGCTTTACATTCCAGGCAGGGGCATTTGCTGTAGTGGGAGCTGACAAGTCTTCCCCTCAGTAGCCAGAAAAGTCGTTCTGGGATCCCGAGGCACAAGGTTAAGCAGACAGAGCTCCGGAGATTCGCCCACACCTTGCAGTGCTTCTGCTCACTCTTGGTGCAGACGCTGTTTGCCTCCACGCGCGTGGGGTCTCTCTTAAATCGGCGCGGTGGACTGGAGGAGTGCTTGCAGCAGTACCAGTGAGTGAGGTCAGTTACCTGAGTTGAAAACCCCAAATTCAAGCTGAGGGGTAGGGAGGCTGAGTATTGCTATCATGTACCTGTGTTTGTGCGGTGAACACTGAAGTCACATCAGTTCTCCACAAAAAAAAAAANCCCTGGAAGGACATGGGTCAGCTTCGGGAAGCACTAGGCCACCTCTCGTCTCTGAGGACAACCCGACAAGCCGTGTACAACAGCCCGTGTTGGGTCTTTGCCCTGGAGCGAGCTGCTCGTGGTGGGGCTGCAGCTCCGTGCGGTGGGCAGCAGAAGCTGGGGCCTCCTTCCCGAGCAGCCCCAGGCTCTGACAGCCTTCTCCTCAGGGACACTTGTGTAGTAAGAGGGGAGACTGCGCCTCGGAGGGGCCGCAAGGCCTGGCTTTCCCCTTCTTTTGTCCTGTGGCACTCACTTTCTCATGTTTTCATCCACTAAATCGCCCCTGCTGCCAGTCCTGGATGGGGCTGCAGGGCTGAGCCGAGCCTTCCACCAGCTGCAGGCGTGGGCAAGTCAGAAACGCATCTTCCCCTTGGAAGAGTTCAAAGGAGCGGGGCCACCACCCCTGGCAGCGGTTCCTCCTGCAGTTCACGTGTTGTTGGAGCAGCCAGCGAGGGCAGGTGGGAGACCGAGCGGTCTCAAACCTGGGGACGCGCTCACAGCATCGACCCACACGCAGAGCTCGCCCCCTCCCAGACACAGGCTTTATCCTTAGAGTTGGTTTATTACCAGTTCTGCTTTAGATTAAACAGGCCCTCGGTATATAAAAATAATGTATACAAATTAGCAGTTAATGTTTTACATTTCTGGCTTAAAGGCATTTATAAGTTACATATTCATTTCCCTTCCCTCCCTTTGAGCTTGTGTGTGTGATACTGAGCCGCTGGCGCTTAGCATCGTAATTACAGCAGGAAGCAGTCGCTGCTCTGGCTTATAACGAGGATTTACCCTGGTCTAAAAGCTGGGGCAAGCGAGAATGTACACAGCAGCCACGAGGCCTCGCAGCAGGGCGAGCAGGGGGCGTTTGTGGCAAAGTAAATGCATTAACAGGTTAATGGCGGCAGTGCGTGGTTCTGACTGATCAGCAGCAGGGCAGGGGAGGAATAAAGGCTGGTGCAGCTTTCTGGCTACGTCCAAGCCCACCCCTTTTCTGCCCTCTTTCTCCTGCATGAGTTCAGCTGTGACCCTGCACTGTTTGGGGGCCGTGGTGTTTGCTGCCAGGGCTGGAGGCTGCCTAGCACCTGCTGCGTGTTGCATCGTGCAACTGCTGCCTAATGGGAGCAGCCTCGTGGTCCCCGCGGGCTGATGGGCACCGGTGTCTCTGAGAGGCTGCAGCCCCAAGAGCAGAGGGGGATGCAGGAGGACAAGGCCAGGTACCACCTTGCAGCGATTCGAGGACGGTGAATCCTTGATCCTGCTGATTGTCATAGACCGGTGCTGCTCACCACAGCCTTAGGCTCTTGGTGAGACCCTGTAGAACCCATGGGTGCTCCAGTCCCTGCTCCCATAGCACAGAGAGAGTTTAAGGAAGACATAGAAAATGACTGTAAAGTAGCACCCCTGCCAGCTCCTGGGGTACATGAAGTGCCCAGGGTGGGATCTTTGCAGCAGGTTCCTTGCTGGAGAGGAGGCGCAGCCCGTGCCCGCCCGGCTCTGCGGCAGAGGAGAGCACGGCGTCGGAGGGCTCTGCGCAGACCGGAGGTGTGGGAGAAGCACCAGGACCACTGGCTTCCACCCCTCCTGCAGTGGGAGATGAAAGGCACCGGCAAGCTGAAGAGAGGGGCACACCAGTGTGCAGGGCTGCCCCTGAGGACAGGAGTGCAATGGAGCAGCTCTGGGCAAGGCGTAGGGCAGCCCCTTCTCCTTGCAGGACAAGGCAGGGGGGGCTTCCCGTGCCCCCTCCCTTCCCGCCAACCTGGAGGAGAGGAGCTCAGTGGCATCGCTAAGCAAGCGCTGGGGGAGCCCCGCGTCAGACCCAAGGGCATGATGCAGGGCAGGGGCAGCGTGGCGGGCCGGCACGCTAAGCAGCTTGAGCAGCGAGGAGTGGGCACCGTCCCCCCACCCTGGGTCGTCCCAGGCCGGTGGGGTCCCTGCAGTCCCCATCTGTGTCTGGAGGACAGGCCTGCCCTGCTCCTGGCGGCTGTGGGGACGCCGCCGGTCACAGCGAGATGTCTGGCGTCGCCTGCAGGCTCTGCCCCACAGCCCGTTTCTTGGCGCTGCCGCGGCCCTTGTCTGCACGCCGGTAGGGGTTGTTCCGCAGATCTGCGACGGGAGAAAGCACGGAGCCTGGCTGAGCCACCAGCCTGCCCACCCCAGCGAAGCCCACGCCTGCAGGCTGGGACCATCCCTCGTCCCTGCCACCGCCCAGCGTTCAGAGCCCGTCTGGCTACGAGGCTGCACGGGGGAAGCCCGACCGGCAGCACGCGGAGGCAGGAGGGAGGCAGGTAGGAACAACCAGCCCGCAGGACCCGCTCCCGCAGCTCTTTCTGTGCCCAGCCTCGGGCCGTGGCGCTGGGGCTGATGCTGGGGTGGCTTTCAGCGCAGAGCTGAGCCCTGCGGTCGGAGTGACGCTGGGCAGAGAAACCCAGGAGGAGAGCCGCAGCCCGGCAGCCCCTCTGTGCCCCTCTGCCCCCCGTTACCTACAGGCAGCCGCTACAGGGGACTCTCCTCGTTGAAGCTCGCGTCGCAGAAGAGCCGGGACGAGCGCTTGCCCGTCCGGGCCGTGAAAGGAACAGTTTTCAGAGCTGAGCAAAGCAATCCAGAGAGACAGCAAGGAGGAGGAGGAGAAGGGAGGAAGAAGCAGAAGAGGAGGAAGAGCTATGAGACAGGGCAGAGAGTGTTAAGCAGCTTTGCTGTGTGGGACAGGAAGGTGCTGCAGGTGGGTCTGGGCTCCCCAACAGGGCTTGGTGACACCCCAGCTCCAGGTTGTGACAGCCCTCGCCACCGTACCCGCTTGGCTGCAGTCCTGTCTATGCAGGCAGTGGCAGCCCCGTGCCACGAAGCCCCGTGCCGAGGCAGCAGAGCTGGGAGCCCAGCCCTGAACGCCCGGCCATCGCTGCCTCCCCAGGCACTAAATCTTCCCCGGCGCTGTGCTCTGTCCCAGCCATCCCCGGGGCTGTGTGACAAGATGTGGCACCCACCCAATGTACCTGCACCTGTTCTAATGCAGGGGGGACACCCGGCCCCTCACCTGAAATAATATCCTCGATGGCACCGTCTTTTCCTTCATAAATGAGCGGCTCCTTCACCATCTGCTTCTTCTTCAGCTCAGCGATCATGTCCATCTGCTGCCGCTTGGCTTTCTGGATGGGCGACTGCGGTGGGGACAGAGCAGGGTGAACGGCGGCGCATCCTCCCGCTGCATCCCTGCCTCCTCCCACCCCTCACCAGGCTCTTCCCAGCCGGGCTGGAAGAACTCCTTTGCCCTACCCCAAAACGCAGCCTGCTCCGGGGTGCCCCACGGCTGCCCCACGAGGGCACAGCGACACCGACACAGAGCCAGGCTGCTGCCTCCTGGCCTCATCCAGGGGGAACCGCAGGGCAGCGGGGTGGGATTCGCCGGGGAAGCAATGCTCAAGGGCCCTGCACCAGCGCGGGGAAGCGCCCCACATCAGGTACCTTCATGTCAAGGTGGTCCTCGCTGCCGGGGGGGCTGGATTCTGCCTCTTTGGCCGCAGCCTCTTGTTTCTTCCACAGCTCGATGTCCTGCTCTGCTTTCTTGGGAGAGGCGCAGGGAGGGCATGCTGAGCCAGGGGGGGTCCTGCGGGAGCGCAGCCCCCCCCCTTTCCGCTCCTCGGCAATCCCAAGGGGGCTCTGGCAGCCCCTGCCTCACCCCAACCCAGCACCTGTCCCAAGGGCCCCCAGCCTTGTGTGTGGCTGTGGATGGTTACCCCAAAGTGGGGTCAGACCCTCCTCTAACACTAAGTCCCCTCCCAGCCCCCAGAAACAGGGCACCCCCCGTCCCCTCCTACCTTGTAGGCTCTGATGAAGCGCATGAACATGGGGAAGAACGTGGTGGGGGGACTGGTCTTGGGGTTCTCCCCGAAGTACTCCACAGCCGACTCGTATGCCTCCTGTGGGCAGAGACACCCCAATCTGGGGGGNGCACAGGCGTGAGCAGAGGGCACCCCAGGGTGCCCCCATGCAGGAATGGGGGCCCAGTCCTGCCCCACCACCCCGCGCTGCCCCCAGCACCCACCTTGGCAGTTTTGCTGTCAGCCTGCAGCTTCTCCATCACCTCCGAGTTGGCCTTGAGGAACTCCTTGAGCACGGGGCTGTCATCCTGCCGCATGAACTCCTTGCGGGTAAGCTCCATGCCCTGCTGCAGGCTCCGCACGTCCTGCAACACGCTGTCCAGGGAGACTGCGGGGAGGGGGATCAGCGACCAGTGCCAGGGTCAGGGCAGGCTCGGAGAGTCCCCCGGGCGGGGGCTGCAGCCTGCCGTGGTCCCCAACCCCGTGCCCACGGGTGCTACCTGTGCCCGCCTTGTCGAGGAAATGCAGCTCGGTGTGGAAGCCAGTTAGCTCAGGGTACTTCTCTGTGATCACCCGCACCAGGTAATGCAGCAGCGTCTGTTTCCGATCTGTTGACTTCATCTCCAGCAGCTGGAAGAGAGCAGTGTCAGCCCCATCCCGCATCCCACTGCCCCACCGCGCCCCTGCTCGGGGCAGCCCTCCATCCCCGTGACTGGTGCCTGCACCCTTCCATCCCCATGGCTGGTTCCCATGTTCCTCCATCCCCATAGCTGCTCCCCACATCCCTCCACCTCCATACCTGGTCCCTGTAAACCTCTGTCCCCACGGCTTGTCCCCGCGCAGTGACAGTGCCTGCGTGCACTACCTCGTTCCCCGCAGCGCACAGGACCCGCAGGGCAGCCCCGCGCCAAACCTACCGCATCGAGGCTCTGCAGCCGGAAGCCGTAGGCAGCCCCGCGCTTGCTGCTGTTCATGTAGTTCCCAAAGGCCAAGACAATCTGAGGAGACACGAGGGCTCAGGCAGGGCCAGGGGGCTGAGCCCCCGCCCCACGCACCCACACAGATGGGGCATGGCCAGACGTCCCCCATCGGGGCCACCGCCTCGCACCCCTCACCTCGAGGATGTTGCGCAGTTTGCTGGAGGACTTGAGGGACATGGAGGCGGCGATGATGGCATTGAGTTGCTGCGGGTGGGAAGGGAAGTGTGTGAATCCCGCTGCAGGATGCCACCTCCTCGCAGCCCCCCCCGAGTGCCACCCACGGCCCTGCTGTGTCCCCCACGCCCACGCCCCCGCACCCACCGGCATGAGCAGCTGGGCCGTGTCGTTGAAGTTGCCCAGGAAGATCATGACGTTCATGCGCTCGGCCAGGCGCGGGATCTTGCTGAACCGGATCATGAACTGGTCCTCGTCCGAGAGCTCCTCCGGAGGCTTCTGCTCCCGCTCGAACTTCCCGATGAGCGTCCGCTCGTACTCGGTGGGCAGGAAGCGCAGCAGCAGCTCCAGAAAGTCAAGGCTCAGGGCTTGCTGGTCGTACCTGCAGGAGCGGTGGGTGGTGGGAAACCCCCGGCACGGCCACATCCCGCAGCGGGTCCCTCGGTCCCCTGCCACCTCCCAGTGTCCCAACCAGGCTCATGCTCGTCCTTGTCCCACCAAGGAGGGGACACTCACGTCTCAATGGCCGTGCAGATGTCCTGGATGCTGCGGCCACCCTTGCGGAGGGTGATGGCCAGGTTCTTGGCCCGGTTGGACTCCATGAGGGTGACCTTGCTGGGGGCCTTCTGCGTGGCCTTCACCTTGAGGGCACTGATGTCCAGGCCAGGGCCCTGGGCCTTGGTCTTGAACTGCTCCTCAAAGTCACTCATGTCCAGCTCCTGAGGGGAGATGAGGCTGAGGGCACGGCTGGGAGCTGACACAGGACATCTGGGACAAGGATGGGGCCAGAGGGCTGGGACAGGACAAGTGGGAGAGGGACAAGGGGATGAAGATGGAGCGAGAGGAAGAGCTTAAGTTGGGGGGATGAGGATGGGGAAGGGGATAAGGACAGGACAGGGACAGGAGAAGAGGACAAGGAGGGGCTAATGAGGGGACGAGGTGAGGGGAGCAGGAGGGAGAGGCAGAGGATGAAGATGGGGAAGAAGACGTGGACGAGATAAGGATGGAGCACGGGGACAAGGACGGGGTGACAGGAGGAGGACAGGGCTCTGCGTCCGGCAGACCCCATGTTGTCCCTCTCCACGGCACCGACCTCCAGCTCCTCCCAGGCTGCAGCCACGTGAGGCAGCGACACCACGGATGGGTGCAGCGTGGGCACGGGTGCAAACCAGCACGGGTGCAATGCAGGTGTGGGTGCAATGAAGGCAGGGGGCAACGTCAGCACGGGTGCGGCGTGGACACGGGCGCTGGCCCCCCCCGAGCCCCCTGCGCCCACTACCCGGGTGCCTGCAGGGCCTCACCTGCAGCACCTTCTCGTCGTTGAGCTCAGTGAAGACGGTGCCGTCGATCTGGCTCGGCTTCAGCGCCACCCAGTTGAAGACGGGCATGCGAAACTTGGTCTGGATCGGCTTCTTCACCTTCACTGCGGGGCGAGAGGTGGGCAGCGTCACGGGGCGGGGGCCCAAACCCACCCCAGCGTGCCTCCAGCGCTGGAGGCACCCCAGGGACATCCCCGCTGTCCCCGGGCCCCGTCCCCTGGCCACACTCACCTGAACCGCCGGCAGCGGGGGGGACGCCTGGCCCGGCGGAGG
>VXAA01001642.1:248563-258882 GCA_013399115.1 Anseranas semipalmata
TGGAGGCGCGTTAGAGCCTGCAGGACAGGAGGGAGAAACGGGGCTCCCGCGCGGCCCGTGGGATGGCCGGGGCGCGGAGCCGGGGGCCAGGGGGACGCGGGTGGGGGGCAAGCGGGGCGGCTGCTGCCGCTCACAGGGGCTGGCACCGAGCACCGGGCGGCCCTGCCCTCCTAAGCCTGCGACCAGGCTGGGGCACGGAGGGTGCCAAGGGGCCGGGACCCCGCAGGTGCCACATCCGAGCCATCGCTCCTGACCTGTCCCTGGGGCACGGGGGACACCGGCTCCTCTGGAGGTGCTGGCAGGCAGTGAGGGGCCCCGCGGTCCCAAGGGAGCCCCCAGCCACGCTACGGCAGCCGTCTCCCTTCCCAGGGTGGCCGCAGCTGGGTGTCCCTTCAGACCGCCCTGCCCATCGGGGACGACCACAGGGGCTGTCCCCACGCCGGAGCCAGCAGCAAGTCAGCGGGGTCTGCACAGCCCCACTGGGGCATCTCTGCCACGCCAGCGCCCCGGCCCCGTCACCTACCGTGAGCACATCCCCCGGCAGCGTGCAAGAGAAGAGCGGGGTTAGAAGAGGGCCGCGGGGTTAGCAAGCGAGAGCCACTGGCTGCGGGGACCAGCTCAGAGGGCGCAGGCCCGGTCATCTTCAAACCCTTGCTGTTTTAAAACCCTCGCCGGCAGCAGCTCCCGTGTCTGATGCAGCAGCAGGGTGGGGATTTGCTCCCCAAAATCTCAAGCAGCTTTGATTTTTGCTCATTCCCTACTCCTCCCACCCCAGTTTTGGCCAGGGCATCCTGCAGCAGGGAGCTGCAGGGATTGCAGAGCTGAGCGGTGGGGACTGATCCGGCCCTGCTCCTTACCCTGGCTCCCAGCAGGATTTACCCACTGCTGGGAGCACACAAGGCTTTGTCCCTCCCTGGTCCCCCAAACAGCGACGGGGACCCATTTCTAGGACCAGGCCTGCGTCTCCCTGCCGAGCCCCTCTCTGAGCCGGCGCAGCACGGCGTGGCACGGCGGGGCCGGGGTGCAGCGAGGCGGAGAGCGGGGAACGGTGCAGGGAGGCCGTGTGTTACCTGACGGTGAGGTGCCGCACTTTGGAGATGCCCTGCGTGGGGGACGAGGAGTTGCTTTTGCTCAGATCCTCCAGCGACCGCTCCAGGGGCTTGCCCTTGTCGGAGCCCGGGCTGCCGTTCTCGGTGCTCTCCATGTCGTACCTGGTGATCCACGTGGGGACAGGGAGCGATAAGCAAGCAGCACCCCCAGTGTCGGCAGACACATGGGGACTTTTGGGGTCCCTGGGGCTGGGGACGTGGGCAATGGGGCCTTGGTTTCCCCTGGACATGGAGCTCTGTGGCTCTGGACCCCCCAGCCCCTCTGAGCTCGGGGGGAGGCTGATCCCAGCCCAGCGGCTGGAGCGCCAGCGCAGGGGCTCAGCGGAAAAGGGGCACCCGGGATGCCAGCGGCAGCGGGGACGTACGCGACGGAGCACTGGGCGAAGGCGAGGTACTCCAGCAGCACGTCCAGCCCTTTGTTCTCCTCGTTGAGAAACTCCTGGACCCAGCTGGGGAGCACAGGGGTTAGTGGGTGCCACAAACCCTCCTCTTCCTCCCATCTCCCCCTCCAGACCCGCAGCGGAGCCTCCTTGGGGTGGGGAAGGCACCAAGGCACACCCTGGCCAGAGGTCCCCAGTGAGGTTGGGACACGCTGGGGACATGGTGGTCCCCATGGTGGTGCCACCTCTCCGAGGCAGGTGGGTGCCACATAGGCCATCCCAGAGATGAAGCCACCAGCTTCCACCCCCAGCCTCCACATCCCGCTGTCACCCCCATAGCCAGAAGCCACCGGCACGCAAGTCTCTGTCCCAGCGATGCCGGGGACAGCTGCGGTGGCCGGGTGACACCAAGGACACCCCGTTCACCCTCCTTACCCGATGTAGTTGGTCCTCAAGGAAATCTCCAGCTCCCGGAGCACCTGTGTCGACTCCTGCACTCGCCGCTTGAACTGGGGGACAGGGAGAGCCATTGGCACTGGCCCCGCGCCCGGCCTCGGGGGGACAAGGGCAGACCCATGGGGTGCAAGGGAGCCCTCACCTTCCTGCTTACACCACCCGTGTCCAAGTAGCTCTTCAGCTTCTGGATGTAGGCAGACGGCGGGTTTTTCACCTGGAAACGCTCCTACAAGCCACGGAGAGAGGCTGAAGCCACCTGCCCGCGGCACGGGGAAATGCCACCCCGCTCTGCGCCTTGTCCCGGTTCCCAGCGCTGCCCGGGCGCGCAGCAGCCACCCGCGCCCCGCGCTGCAGATGGTCACGCATAAATGTTTAATCAGGCTAATAAGCTGCTGTCTCGCTAATGGAGATGGATGCCGGCACTCGGCTCCGCTGCTCCAGCCGCGTGTGCCAGGCTGATTTGAGGCCAGCGGCCACCAGCCGTGAGTGGCGTCTGGGGACAGGGCCAGCAGCGGGGCCAGCAAGGTGCCACAGCACTCGGACCTCACCTGGTCGCAGATGAGCTCCCATTTCTTCTCGTTGTCATACTGGCTGAGCAGCTTCATCTTGTCTGGGGGCAGGTTCATGGAGCTCTGTGGGGAGAGAGGTGTCAGGGTCGTGGGTGTCCCCAAAAACCCCTCTGGGGGCTGTGGTACCCCCCATTCACACAGCACCCGGCATCCCCGCTCACTGGCGGGACCGTGGGGACACTGCTGTCCCCAGGGCATTATCATGACACCATCTGGCATCAAGGACCTGTCACCAATGTCCCTGTCTGGGGGTGCCTGGGGTCTCCATGGCAGAGGGCACCGGGTGTTAGTGGGGGACAGGGCAAGATGTGGGGTGCAGGGGGGAAAACCGGAGCCACACACCCACGTCACGAGCGCACGATGCTCCCAGCCTCAGCCAGCCCAGATCCCGTCCCCAGCTGAGCCTTTTGGCCACCGCCCCACATGGGGACACGGGCTGGAGACGTGGCTGAGTCCCCGTGGCTTGAGGGTGACGGACGGCTCCGAGCCGCCCCCGCGGGCACGCAACGTGCCCAGGTGGTGAAATCGGTGTTCCTTTAGAGACACGATCTCAGGGCAGGGCGTTGCGTGTCACCACGTCCCTTCGTGCCAGCATTACACAACCCCACCGCGCCGCCTCCCCACCCCACACCGGCCTCTCTGCAGCCACCGCCAGCCCCCGGGGCCGCCCGAGCAGGACGTGACGTGGTTTCCGCTCCCCGAACGGCACGAGGCCGCCACCGAAACTGCTCCTCGCCGCGGCCGGGGGCTCCGGGGCACCCTGGGCTCAGCTCCTGCCAGGCTGGGCACCAAAACGCCGAGTGCCAGCACACCTCGAGGGTGCGGGGACACGTGGGGCCCTGGAAGGACACCAAGGGGTGACCTGCAGAGCCTCAGATGTGCCACCCGCTGTGCCAGGGGCATTGCACTCACGCCTTGCCATGCAGGGAGCTCAGCTTGGGTCATGGATGATTTAATTTCCCAAAAGACCGATTTCTTGGTGATCCAGCCCTAAGGAAAGCAGGAGCTGAGGATGCTGCTCGCCCGGAAAGCCCACGGCCTGGCAAGATGGAACAACAGCACGCGGAGACAGTGCACAGCCCCAGCCCTGCTCTCAGTCACTTGAACCACCAGTTTTGGGGTTCCCCAGCAGGGAATGTGGGGTGCAGACACCCCTGGGACACCCACGTCCCTGGGGAAAAGGTATCCCACAGGGGCTTGGTCAGGGAGGGACGCAGGTAGCCACAAGGAGCCCATCCAAGGTGCCAACACGCCGGGCAGGAGCGGAAACCTCAGCACCCACCTCCACCAAGTACCTGTCAGGCTGCTTTTGCAATAAACCAAAACAGGGCGATACGGGCGGAAAGGAGCCCGCACGGAGGCCGAAGCCACGGTCACCAAGCTGCCTGGAGCCCCACGCCACCACGCCGAGCCGGTATTCGGCTGGATTTGGCCAGGCTGCCTGGAGCCTGGCTGCTCCCTCCCACCTGCAGCGTGCAGGATAGCTCAGCAGCGAGGCTAAAATTAGGCTGCGAGGCCAGAAATAGCCTCGCTGCGAGGCCGCTGGGGCTGCATCGGAGCAGTTGGACGGGTCCTGAGGCGGACAAGGTGGCGGCGGAGACCGGACATCCCGAGTTGTTGCTGCAATAAGATGTCCCGGGTTATTGCACAAAGGATCCGCCACGGGTGACCGACACAGCCTGGTGCCACCGCTGGTGTCACCTTTGCTGGGGAGCCCCGTCCTCGTGGTCCCCTCCCCTCCCTGGGAACAGATGAGACCCTCCAGAAGGGTCAGACCAACGCGCGGTGGCTTTCCCAGCCCCAGGGCCAGGCGTGGGGCAGCACCAAGTGGGACCACGCACCCAAACAGCCGACCCAGGGCTGCCTCCACGGGACACGTTTTGGCCATCAGTGCCACCTGTGGGAGAAGGGACGGTGGCACCCGCCACCGATCCTGCCCCACGGGGATCCCCAGCCCGTGGAGCATCTTTAAGCTTCGCGCTGGCTTGTCCCAAAGGCTGCACATGTTGCAGGGACTCATTTTACCACGGGTGGGACCCCGGCCGCGCTCGGGCTCTGCCGCCGAGCCCCGCTGTCCCCAGCGAGGGTGGCACGGCCCCTTCCTCGCAAGCAAGGGCTGGGCCCGGTGGCAGGATGTGGCACCGTTTGGGTTAGAAACTGGGTGGTGGCTGCCTTCCCCCGCGGGGGCACGTGGTGCCGGGGGAGGAAGTGGCCTCCAAACCCGGGCGCTCCGCTGTGGTCCGTGGCGTCAGTTGGGAGCACAAAGAAACCAGTTCTCGCTTCCTGCCGGGGGCCCTGGTGCCACTGGAGATGTGGGGCAGGGCCGGAGACGTGGGGCAGGGCAGGAGACATGGGCAGGGCAGGAGACATGGGGCAGGGTGGCCTCGGACGTGGTAAAGGAAGGATTTAGTCCTCCTCCTCTTCCTCCTTGGGGGATTGGGATGGCGGGGACAAGACGGAGGGGACGCGGGGCCTTACCCCAGCAATCACATCCCACCCCCCCCGGCCAGCACCCTCATCGTGCCCGGGACCTGGTGTCGAGCCCTTCCCCGTCCCGCCGTGCCACGCACAGCCTGCGAGGGTGGGCGCTGATGCCGAGCAGCATCACAGCTCCTGACGGCCTCGACAGATGCCACCAAAGGTCCCCCCATGCATCCCTCTGGGACATGAGGTCCCCAGGGCCTGCGGTGACATCTCAGCGATGCCCTGGGATGGGAGGTGGCTGGCCAGGACCCCCACCTCAGCCAAAGCCAGCACGGGGAGGGTTTGCTGTGGGGTCATGCTGGGATTTACCCTGCACCCAAAACTAGATGGGGGGGGAGGCGAAGCAGCACCCACATCATTTCCCGCTACGAAAAGGCCTTTTCTCGTTGCACCAACCACAGCACCGAGGCTGCGCAGAGGGCTCCTGGTGGGCAGACAGCTGTTTTGGGTGTCGGGCACCCAAAATTTTTATTCCACACTCAAACAGGGGTTGCGCACACCCCGAGTGGCCTCCGAGCAGGCGGAGATGACGAGCAGGGCCGGTCTCTGCACCCAGCCAGAGAGAAAAATAAAAGCATCCGCCACGGAAGTGTTTGCTCTGCAAAACACGCGCGGTGCTGCCGTCGCTGGTTGGCTGCCCCATGGGCTCGAGCGAAAACCAGACCGAAACGAGACAGACGTTGCTCAGGGATCGCGGCCGAGCTGCTCGAGCGTCTTCTGTGGTTTCCCGGCTTGCACGGGGCTGGGAGGGAGCCGCGGGGACGGCACCAGGGCAGGAGAGAGCAGGGAGGAGAGGGACTGCGAGCGGGGCCGCGCTCCTCCACCGCGTTTGGCCGAGAGCTGGAGGCTCACGTGCAGATTTGTGTGTCGGGGCGTGTGGGGGATGCAGAACCACGCTGCAGACGGGAGCCGCTTCCCATCCCAGTGTAAAACTTCAAATGCTGGACGACACGTGGAACGGGACATCCCAGCTCAAGCATCCCACGGCCTGGGAGAGGCTGGGGACACCCTGCCGAGGGCCATCGGTCCCCAGGGAGCCCCATTGTGTGTGGTTCCTCCCATCAGGCAGGGGAAGCCCTGGCAGGGGGAAGGTGGCAGCCGCTGGCACGAAGCGACAGGGCCCTGCCCGCCACAAGAAAGGAGCCGGAGCAGCCCCGAGCGGGTGGGTCAGAGGCTTCCAGCGACCGCTCGGCCGCAGGAAAGACCAACGTCACCGGGTGGCAGCCGACGGGACACGCCGGCCCCAGGCTGCTCCATCCCTCGTGGCTACGAAGCGCGATGCTCCTGGGAAGCACGTCTCTCCTTCCTATCCTCACCCGGCACGGAGGCCACAGCCTCTTCCCGAGGCTCAGCACCAGGCACCCAGCAGGACTGGGACCGCCGGGGCTCTCCCAAAGCCCAGCACACAGCAATCAGGGCTGGGCGACGCTCCCTGGACCGGCTCACCCTGCGAGGGAGTCCCCGGAGCCAAACCTGCCACGTGCCAGAGGGAAAAGCCGGCAGAGGAGCAGGCAGGACCCCTCCGGAGGCTGGAGCCCACCCCGAGGGAGGCGAGGAGCTGCTAAGGGACAGGCGCCTGCTAGCGCGCGGCTGCGGCCGAGGCCTCCCCACCGCCTGCTGCTCCCGGCTCTATTTTAAGAACAAGCAGAAGCTGCTCTCAGCACACGGTGGGGAAATGAGACCGAGCGGCCACGCTCGCCTCCCCGCCGAGCGGCCGCCCGCCTTGCGCTGGGGGGATTGAGGGGATCCCCACGTCGGGACGCCCTCCCGATTCGGGGTCTGATCCAGCCACGCGCAGCAGCCCTCATTGTGCCCGGGGTTGCTGGTCGCCTTCCTATCTCAGGGCTATGTGGACACGCGTCCCACGGGGACGTTGGCAGAGCCGCAGAGGGATCCCCGCTCCACGCGGGAGCTCTGCGGGCAGCGCCGGGGCCCATCACGGAGCCACCTCTGCCTCCCCGCATCCCGCTGAGCTGCTCCAGCCCCGTACGCGGTGCGGGCACCGGGCTGGGGACGGATCCGGCACCAAGCCGGGCATCGTTCTTCTTTCCCCGGTGAGATTCCCCCAGCTCGCAGTGCGGCCGCAGCCAGAGCTCGCTGGTGGCCAACAGCACATCTGCAAACATCTGCAGCGGTGACGTTTGCCAGCTCGCCCGGACAACTGCAAAAGCACATCAGCGGCTCGCGGCCACGCAGGGCCCTGCGGCACACACGGATCTTTCAACAACGTGAAGTTTTGAGGTCTCCCGGTTTTAATCCCTGCCCTGCAGGCTGCCCTGATTTCGCAGAGCACTTGCTGTTTTTAAGAGACACCGGGACCTAAACAAGGGCTCAGCGGGAATTTTCCACCCGGCTCCTCAAGGGCTCAGAGAGAGTTTTTAGGTCTCTGCCCTTCCAGATGCAGCTGATCTCTCTTCCAGGTCCCGAGAGAAGCCAAAGCAAAGCTCTCGCCGCCCCGCGGACCAGCAGAGCGAGGACTTGCCACGGTTCAGCAGCAAAACCTGACAACAGGGCCACCGCTGTCCCCTGTCTGCTGAGAGCCGCCGTCCCAGCGCCCTCCCAGCTATTTTCGGATGCTTGGGCAGCCCAGCTGTGCTCACCTCCACCACGCCCTCGGCTCACGGTTTCATTTCGCCGCTCCTGAGCCTTCTGCAACCTCTCGACGTACGGAGGGGAAAAACAAGGCAGCCCTGAGCAGAAGCATCCGCACATCCAGAGGCTGTCTCCTTCCTCCGCTTGTCCCCATATCCCCCAAACTCCAGAGCCACACCGGCATGTCCTAGGTCACTTGGCGCAGGGACAACCCTGCCGTCCCTCTGCCAAAGCGGCATCTGCCATGGTGCCCTAGCTGGGAACAAGCCAGAAGTTCTGGAATAAAACCAAATTCCTCATTTCTGAGCACACATCGGGTTTATTCCTCACCTCCCTCCTGGCAGTTTGAACCCCCAGGACTCTGCCGCCGGCCCGACAGCCCCTTGGGCTGCTTTCAGCCTGGATTTTTCCCATTAGCTCCCCCAGTTTAGGATGCAAGGCCAGAAACAGGTTTGCACTGATGTGTTCTCACGGCATTGGGATGCAGTAGCCCTTCTGAGGCGTCACCGTACCCGAGACCATGTGCGGGACCCAGATCATGCCCCAGCAATAGAACAGGAAGATTTCTAGCCCACCAGCTCACACCCCACCGCTAATCTCACCCCCTTTGCAGGCGAGAAGTGAATCCATGAACACCACGGGTCCCTAGAGATGATTAAAAACATGATCGGGGTGGCTGAAGGCAGAGCAGCCCTTTGTGTCCCTGCTGCGGGGGTCCTGCTGCTCCCCCCCGCCGATGCCACCATGGGTAGGGACGGTGGAAGGAGGGGGAAGGGAGCCCGCGAAAGGAGGAAGAGAGATTGGGACATCCAATTTCACAAGACACCCAGTTCCCGTGTTGCTGAAAGCAGCACGCTTATCCCAGTAGCTCCCTGCCAGGGCTTTTCCTTGGGATCAAGGAGGCTTGGGTCACAGCCAGAGTTTGGATCACCGCTTGGCCCTTTTTGATCACTTTTCAGCTTAGGATTTTGAACCCTCCAGAGCATACCCAGGCCCCATCTCGCCAGCGGAAAGCGACGCTTCCTGAGGCCTCGCAGTCGCAGCAGAAGCACCCCAAAGTCCCCAGCTGCCAGCCCCCTTCTGCAACCACCGCGTGCGTCACCCCGGAGCCATTACAGGCACAACCTCCACCTTGTGCCGCCATCCGCACCCAAGGCAACACCCAACGCTGCGGACACACACAAGGAGCCACACAGCCACCCCCCAGGGGACAGCAAAGCCCCGTACCGGGGCTCTCAGAAGCACCACGCAGACCTGGCGTTGCAGAACCCTTTTGCAACGATCCCTCTGCAGTCACAGCGAGCCGAAGCAGACGCTCTCCACGGCAGAGAAGTCACAGCCTGTGGCTGCAGGCAAAGCAGACACTTCGGCTGTGATGCCTGTCCCCAATAATCCTCCCGTTAATTGCAGCGCGACAGAAAAGCTTGCAAATAATCCTGCGCTGGGGCCACGCGTGCTGCAGAGCGGCCCAGGTCACGGCACCGGCGCTGCTCCGGACCCCGTTGTGTAACGGCAGCCGCAGGAGCCGGGAGCCTTTGTCCGCAGCTGGAGCAGAGCGGCTGCTCCTGCACGGGCTCAGGTTAGCGTGGGCTCTCTCTCTCGTGCAGGGGATAAGGGGATTAAAGCAGCGAGCGTTTCCCTGCTCCCAGTGCGTTCCCCATCTGACCCTCTGCCATGGAGCATTTTTTGGGGAGCGGGGGGACACAGGACCGCGACCTTCCCGGCGTGCCCCAGCTCCCCGGCGCGTGGGGCTGCTGCGGGAAGGGCAGCCGAGCTGCTCTCGCCTCCGCGCTCCAGGGCTGCAGAGGGAAAGGACACGTCGCTGAGCGCGGGGGAAGGCACGTGTACGGGGACCACGTCCAGCACAGCTGGGCAGTGAAGGTCACGGCCGCCCACCACCTCCCAAGGACGGAGCGGAGCTTCCAGCAGCTCAGCCTGGTGTCGCCGGTGACCAGCACTCGGCTCGTCTCCTTCTGCTCTGCCTACCTGAGCGTTTCACAGAGCCGCACAGACACCCGCGAGGGCCGGCAGGGCTGCTCGGCCCCACGGCACGGGGAAAGCGGGCGGTTTGCCCAAGGCCACGCAACGAGGCTGGGGCAGAAGCACCCCATCCTCACCCCTGGGCTGAGATGCGGAGAGCGGGAGGGAGGGAGGAGGGAGGGAGAGATCCCGGAAAGCGGCAGCAGCTGGGACTTGCTGGAGAGGAGCACCAGGCAGACGGGGAGGAGGTGAGCGAGGCAGTTTGACATTTGCAGCACCGGCTCGCTGCAGCGTGTGCGGCTGGCACTGCTCGCTGGCTTACGCGCTACCGGCTCCGGGCCTGCCACCGGCTCCTCAGCTCCGTCCCAGCGGTTTCGGAGCTTCCCCAGGGAGCCGGGAGCCCGAGGACAGGGCCACCCAAGCCATTTGGGACCGCTACCCCCCCAGCAAAGCGCAGGCGGAGAGCAGCAGCACCGAGCTCGGGGGCATCCCCGGGGCATTCCCCGTGAGCAACCGGAGGAGACGGCCCACGCCGCGGGGCCGGGAGAATAAAAAAATAATAAAATAAAANCGCGGTTCTCCCGGCCCGCAGCCCCCTCCATACCCCCGGCCGCGTTGCCCATGGCGCTGCCGCCGGGCCCGGGGGTACCGGGGGGTACCGGGAGGGGACCGGAGCGGGCGCGCTGCAGCGGGCTGGGCTGGGCAGGAAGCGGAGCTGCAGGAGGGGTGGGGGGGGGGGTTCGGTGTCG
>VXAA01001642.1:259786-275411 GCA_013399115.1 Anseranas semipalmata
CGGCCGGCCCCGGTACCCGGAGAGGCGGCCCCGGGGCTCCGCGCTGCATCCCCGGCACCTGCAGCCCCTCCGCCTCAGCCCGGCTCCAGGGTCCCAAAGCCCACGGCTCGGCGGGGCTGGGTTGCGTTTTTTGGGGGTTCGGTTTTATTCTTTTTCTTATTTGAAGGAGGGGAGGGAGGCAGGTGGGGCTGGGGAGGGTTGGGGTCCCTCCCCTCTTCCTCTTTTCCCCTCGGCCGCCGAGGGAGGGCGAGCTGAGGCTGAGCAAACTCATTGCACTCTTGTGCAGCCCTCCCTGGGTAGGGCAGCCCCGGGCCAGGCTCTGTTGTCCCCATCCTGCCGGGCCGTCCTGCCCTCCTGAGCATCTCCAGCAAGAGGGGATGGAGCCCTTGGCAGGGGGACACGTCCACGCCGCCGGGCTGGGGGATGGATGGCATCAGTGCCTCCGGGCCAGGGATGAGCGTGTGACGCTGCCCAGGGCCCCATCTGGGATCGCGGCTGGACCTGCCTCGCTGGGAGGTGACAGCAAGGACAGGGGGCCCTGGTGGGGACATGTGCCAGGTGAGGGCAGCTGCCCGTGACAGACACCTCCCCTGACAGGTACCCATCGCCTTCGGTTGAGGATCCCGGCCTCCTCAGCGCAGGAGAGGATGAGGCAGCTGTTCTCACCCTGTTAGCATGCGGCTCCTGCCTCCTGACGGCCCTGGCAGAGCAAGGACCAATTCATCTCATGGCTGCTGCTGCACTGGCATCAATAAGCATAGCTCCGAATCGCTGCCATTACCCGAGCACATAATTCACCAGCACCAGACAAGAGAGATGGAGATAAAGATCTGCTGAGGGCCATGTGAGGACAGAGCCGGATCCTGGGATCCCCAGCCGAGGTCCAGAAGCCCTGCGCAGCCCCACTCACCTACCTGAGGCAGATGCTGGCGCTAACATGTCCGTCCTGCTCTCACAGCATCTCCTGTTCTGCAAGGTGTGCCGGTCCTGGTCACCTGCCGAGGTGTCAGGGTAAGCCACTTGCCACTCCAGAGGCCTCGTGTGCTGGGGGAACGTGCCAGACCTGTTCTACCAACCTTTGCAGCAAAAACAAGGCAGGGATCATTAACAGCCACCCTCACCACATGGCCCCAAACCATTCCCACCCTCTGCAAACCTCAGATCCCACATGGGGATGTGCGACGTGTCCAGTGGGAACCTGGCAGGAGGCAGCTGCCACAGATTCCTGATCTGACCTTGGCATGTTGCTGTGTCCTCCCCACACTAAGCACCGATCTCTGTGCTTTGGGAGGCCTGAGAGGAGCCGCGGGCAGCTCACGGGCACAGAAATTGGGGTCACCCACATTATGGTATGTTCTGACTTTCCAGGGCTTGACTTTGCAGTTTAAATACCTTCATTTCATTAAATGTTTCATTATTTCATTAAATATTTTGCATTTAATTCCCTACGATCCTTTTTTTTTTTTTTTTAAGGGAAAGCATTACGACAAGTGTGGCTACAGCCAAACCACCCCCATGAGTCAGACCCTGATGGAGCTGTGGGGATGGGGAGAGGGGATCGGCCACCCTGACGCCTGCCCCAGGGCAGGGCTGTCACAGGGTGTGCCTTGCTCTTCCTGGTGACAGCTGCCCCCAGATTGGATGTCATCTGCCCCTTCTCCCAGCAGTGTGGGGCTAGGCCCAGGAGGGGAGATGTCACCAGGACCATGTGTGGGGACCAGCCGGACCAGGGCTTTCACTCAGCGTTCTGGTGACAGGCTCTGCTGAGGGACAGAGGCTCTTTGGGAGGCACTGAGTCTGTCACCCTCCCAGCGAGCATCCTGCCTGCATGCCAGGGGAAACGTGGGTGCTGTCAGAGCACGCACGTTCCCTTCCTGACCACAAGCGGAAAAGTGTGCCAGGGTTGCAATCTGTGCCCTGTGATCCCAGCTGGGGTACAGTGTGAGAGTGGAGTCCCCACATGTAGGAGACCCAGCATGGACCAGCCCAAGGGAAGACTGGTCCTAGGACAAGCCCCAGGCTGCCTGCTGGGCCAGGCAGGGGCCAGGCTGTTATCACAAAGGGCCCAGCGAGTCCCTCCTGACTTAGGGGGTGCCCCATGTCAAGAGCAAGTGCCATCAGAGCAGCAGGCTGGCCAGGGCAGGGCTGGAAGAAGGTGACATGAGGGACAGCTTGGAGGCTTGATTGCCAGGAGAGGCAGAGGCGAGGCCAACGCTACCGTTTCCTGGCCATGGGGAAGGCTGCGATGGTGGGAAGAGAGCAGCGACAGCAGGGCAGGAAATGGGGGCCACGCACTGGGGAGGACTCGGCTATGCCCCCTTTCGCACCGGGTGGTGTTTCACAAGCGAGCTGGGGAGATTTTGGTCCTACAGTGTTGCCATTAATGGGGTTGAACGGTGAGCATGGCACAGAGGTGCGCACAGGGAGTCCAGTTCTGGTCGTTGGGGTGCTGGGAGCAGCTCGGACATGGCTGCCCTGGCTCTGGAGCCAGAGATACCAGCAGGAGGGTGGGGTGTCCTGCTCACCCCTCACCTCAGCCCCACCACAGCGGCTCCAGCCGGCTCCCTCGGAGTAAGGCAGGCGCCTGCTGCCCTCCCTCGGCCCCAGGTGCACAGTGCAGCCGCAGCCACCCAGGCGGGCTCCCCCGGGCCAGGGCAGTCTCTCTGCTGTGGGCAGGACATGGCGCCCAGCCCCGAGGGGAGCCCCCTCGCCCGCTGCCAGGCGGGCATCGGGCTGCTGACACCCGCCTCCTCTGCCACCGCCTCCTCGGATGCCATCTTCCACCCTCACCGAGGGGCGAGCTGCCCAGGGAGCCCTGGGAGAACCGGCAGGCAGAGGGCATCAAGAGAAAAGGCCGGGAAAATTGGGTGTAAAACTGACGGGCTCTGCACTAAAATGGCGGCAAACCCGCCATGGGAGGGAAGTCGCCTCAGCTCGAGGGCAGGCGCTGTCTCCGGGCGGAGTAGGGTGGGGCCAACCATTGCCCTGGCCAGGGCTAATGGCCATCTGGCGCCTCAGGCAGCCACCATGGCGGCAGGTGCGAGGGGTGTCCATGCTGGCTGCCGGTAGCCATCGTCCTGGGCAGCCATGGAAGTGAGGGGCAGGGCAGCTGGGGAGAGGCTGAGGAGGCCGTGGCAGGCCAGGGAGGCTGCCAGAGCTGTCCCCCTGCATGCTCCTTTGTACATGGGCGCCAGGGTCTCTGTGGAGCCAGCACTCCCAGGCTGTTGTAAGGGCCGGGGCTCGCTCCTGACAGATCTCTGTCGAAGGGAGGGATGGATCTCTTGTTTGAGTTGAGCTTAACTTAATAAAGAATTTCAATGAGGTCATTTTCTAGTATGTGATTTGTTTTAAGGATGGGGCCTGTTACAATAGTAAAACAGATTTAGAGAGCCGTGTGTCTAACATCTTGGAAAAAGATGGTAAGTCACAGCTGTGCCTTGCTGAGAGACGTGTGTGTCGCGATTCAGGTATTACTGATGTTCTTTTCATAAACACCCCCTTTATTACTTACAGTTTCTGTCTTCATTTAAGTATCTTTGCATCTGTTGCTACCAAGTCCTCGTACTCCGCATGTCTTCTCTCACCAGTCTTCTGGTATTTTATTTATGATACATGAAGGCTTTTATCTGACAATCCAAATTACTTGGTAGCTGTTCACTTCCTGGTATAATAGTCCTTAAAAAAAGCATTCTAGAAATGACATATTCAAATAATCTTCTTCAATATTTGCCTGATGCTAATTTTTTACATTCAGGTTGACTTCAGGCTCAGGTTTGTTTTCTTGATTGATTTCATTTCACAGCACAATACCCAAGCAGGAAATCATACTCTTACTCTCTTTTGTTCCCTCTTTCCCTCTCTCCCCCCACCCCAAAATTGCAGGAGGAAGGGATTCCACAACAAAAGAGTATTTCTTGATGTTAGTGCTACCCAGGCATTATTTGCTTGTCCAAATAATCATTCTTATGCCTAGATTCTGCAGCCCAAAATAAACATGAGATATTCATGATAACTTGGCACAGAAGGATTGAGATCCAGAACTTTGAGGGTATTCAGACAGCTAACTGTACCCATATACCTCAGAGGAGCTGGACCCAAGAGTATTTGTGATAAGGAAGAGAACCATTTCTCATGGTTCTCCAGCTGCACTCTTCCTTTCTACCTTGCTGGAAGGTATCTAATGGTGTGTGTAGGTACACACATTTGTGAAGTGGGGTGGCTGAAGTGAAGGCAAACTGGGGAGAGTCAATCTTGATCAAAGGATCACTTACTAATTCCTTTCCTCGCGAGAGCTGAAATTGGATTTCTATTTTCAGTGCTGCTGAATTTCTCAGTGATTGTAATGAGTTCCAGGTATAACTCCACTCTTCATTTAGTCTGTTGCTTTCTCTGACAAGTGTTCATTGTTCTATGTTAAGCCATGGGAAGCAGTGGAAGGAGAAGAAATGTATGCTGAGGGACAGACTTCTGTAGATAAATCAGCTTCTTCTGTAGGTAAACCAATGTTTGCAGTGTAAAGTACAGACAATCCTGAAGCAATAGGCAAGATTATAGAGAGAAAGCTCATGTCTGAACACTGTGACATGGATTTTCAGGGCTGTGGGTAGTTTGAAAAACAGACTAAGATAAACATAGTTCCCAACCAGAAGTATTTTGGTAATGTCACATGGTAAATAGCTCATCAAGGGATTGATTATATGTAACTTGGTGTTTGCTTATCATCTGCAGCTTGAAGGCATTCTGCTTGGTTCCCAAGGGACACGTGTGAGTTCAGATCAGCCAGAGTCTGTATAATGAAGAAAACATGGAACAGATTATTCTAATGGGTAGAAATTAGGATATGATGTATGTGAGTATCAAGAGAAGCACTTGGAGTAGTGAAGGAGAAAAGGGTTCCTCAGTGCCTCTGTTTCTCTGGGAATGGAAGACAAATACTGTGGATAGAATACAGAAGATGTTTGTATGTTTCTAAGGAGCTTCTTCTCCAACTCAGAACCAGCATGATTTGTGAATGCAGCCAGAACCCGTCGTCAGGATTGAAAAGTGTGGTTGTCGCAGCTGTCTCATCTGGTTCTGTATAGCAGTGAGTTCACTTCTGCTGCTGAAAATGTCACTTATGGGAAGAGACGGCAAGCAGATGAACTCTGTCAGGAGTTGCCTGACACAGCCTTTGAAGAGCCATGTTTGGACCCTGCTAGGAATGACCTACAGCATGCGCAGCAACAATAATGTTAGGATGGCATCATGAAGGGAGGACCTGGGGGCTCCATGAAAGGGGTGCCCAGTGCTCTGGGCAGAGGTCTGCACACCAGCTCCCAAATCATTCCTTCGGAATTCCCTTTCCTGCAGTACTTCTGTTGTTTCCAACAAGGGGAAAGAGTCCTGGGCAGAGCACGCTACAACTCTGCGATACTGCAGCAGTCTCCTGCTTGCTGGCTTCCCATGGTCAAATGTACCCAGAAGCAGCTGTCAGCAATTGACATTATTAACAGGAACAGGCTCTTGCCACAAGAATAGGAGCCAGGCCTGTGTGCTGATAAGGCCTTCCCAGCAAGAGGTCCACACTGTGATAGTGAGACAGGACGGTCACAACATCCTTCCCCATTAGCCCAAGAGAAGAGCAGATAAGAGCCATGAAATTCCCCAACCAAGGGACCACTGACACCTGGACTTGTCTAATTTCTGGGGGCTGCAGCAGCATGACAAATTCTGCTACAGAAGTCTCCTGCCATAGTGACCATCAGCTTCCTAAAGGGAACAATGAACTATCTGAAAGCAGGTTTGTTGTTCCCAGTCCAGCAGCAGCTCTGTCACGCAAGTGATCCCAGTCAGAGCACTCGGACACATGTCCCCACAGTGGTTGTGAGAGTAGGTAGATTTAGTTCTGTTTAATAAAAATAACACTTTCCTCTTAACCCCTCGTGGTCTCACCTCCGGCTCCCAGGAGCACACAGCAGGGAAGGCCCCAGGAGAAGAGGCTGGTGGAAGAAGAGAAGGAAGGGTTACAGGCATGCCTCAAGCATTATTTGGCACAGCCTCACCCCAGCACTGGGTACAGGACTGCACCATTCAGACCAGGGCACCTTTGCAAGCCCTCCAGCTTCAGCATTTGCTGGGAAGGAGCAGCCTCCAGCTCAGCTTGAACAGGAAGGGTGGGTTTATTGCAGCAGAGAGCGAGTGCAGCAGCCAGCTGCACTCCAGACAGTGCTCAGCACCATCAGGAGCAGGGAAAGACTAGGACATAGCAGGCCTGGGGCTCCCAAATCCTGATTTTTGCCCAAGCTGCCTCCTTAGGGTGAGGTTTCAGGTCACACTGCAGTTTCTGGGCCCCCTCTAGCCCTGCTGGTTATGGAGTTGGCACAAGAACTAAGACACCAGAGTCCCCACAGATGGCTGGATGCAAAAGGAGGGCTTTAAGCTAAGAGTAAGGTGAAGGAGAGGGTAACCAGCAGCCCTCTGAGGGTCTCTGAGCAAAGGGCATGAGGTGATATGGGAGGGAGGGATCACAAAAATCAACAACATGAGGCTTAAGCAGGGTCACCTCCAGCACTTGGGTGCTAGCAAGGAAGTGCCCAGAAGGCACCATTACAGAGAAATGCCCCAAACAATTTCTAGGAACTCAATGTGCTGGGGAGCCGCTCTCGGGTGCCTGTATTCTAATGCATGCTGCACGGGGAATAGACATGATGAGTTCCCTGGAGGGAAGAGGGGCCCAAGAAAGCTGGTTCTGATTCAAGGATCATATCCTCCAAGCTCAAGGTGGAAGCAAGACAGGTAATGTGGAAGGAATAGCAGCTAAGGATGAAGTTAGGAAAACTAAAGCCCAAATGGAATTGAATCTGTCCAGAGATGTCAAGGACAACAAGGATGGCTTCTGTAAGTACATCGATGACAAAAGGAAGACGAGGGGAAATGCGGGTCCACCGCTGAATGAAGCGGGAGACCTGGTTACACAGGACAGGGAGAAGGCTGAGGTACCAAATGCCTCCATGCTTACCAGCAAGACTGGCCTTCGGGAGTCACAGGTCCCAGACACCAGGAAAAGCTGGAACAAGGGAGATGTACCCTCAGTGGAAGAGGATCATACCAGGAAATACTTAAACTGGACATACATAAGTCCATAGGCCCTAATGGGATGCACTACACAAGTGCCAAGGGAACTGGCAGATGTCACAGTAAGGCCACTGTTGACAATCTTTGAATGATCATGGTGACTGGGAGAAGTGCCTGAAGACTGGAAGAAAGCAAGCGTCACTCCCGTCTTCAAGGAGGAGGACCTGGGAAACTACAAGTCAATCAGCCTCACCCCAATGCCCGGGAAGGTGTTGGCACCTTTAGCTAATCCTGGAAACCATTTCCAGGCACATGAAGGGCAGGAAAATAATCAGGAATTGTAAGCATGGATTCACCAAGGGGAAGACATGCTCGACCAACTTAAGTTTCTGCAATGAAATGACTGGTGGACAGGGAGAGAGCAGTGGATATTGTCTACCTGGAGTTCAGTAAGACCTTTGACACTGTCCCCTGTAAGATCCACATAGACAAGCTGTTGATGAGTGGGCTGGACGGATGGACAGTGATGTGGACTGAAAACTGAATGGCAGAGCCCAGAAGGTGGCAGTCGCTGGCTCAAAGTCTGGTTGGAGGCCAGTAAGTAGCTGTATACCAGAGGGATTGATATGGGGCCCAGACTTGTTCAATATATTCATTAATGATCTGGATGATGGAGGACAGAGAGAACCCTCAGCAAGTTTGCAGTCCAATGAAGGGCCATGAAAATGACAAAGGGACTGAAGCATCTGTCCTACGGCAAAGTCAGAGAGCCAAGACTGTTCAGCCTAGAAAAGGCTCAGGGGAATCTCAATGTATAAAAATACTTGGATGGAGGGTGCAATGAGGATGGAGCCAGGCTCTTTTCAGTGATGCCCAGTGCCAGGACAAGAGGCACGGGGCACAAACTGAAGCACAGGAGATACCCTGTGAACACCAGGAAGCAATTCTTTACTGGGCAGGTGACTGAGCCCAGAGAGGCTGTGGAATCCCCCTCAATGGAGGTGTTCAGAGCCACCTGGACTTGGTCCTGGACAGCCTGCTCTAGGTGGCCCTGCTTGAGCAAGGGGTTGGACCAGATGGACCCAAAGGTCCCTTCCAACCGCATCCCAGCTCCTCCCACCTGCCTGTGGGCCCAGGGCACAGTGCCACCCCCCTCAGAGGAACGAAGATACTTCCTAGCAAGGGACTTCACCTGGGGCCAGCCCCTCTCAGTCTCTGTCCCCAGGGCACAGAGCCAGCCTCTGTCCTGGAAAAAGCAAGGGTGGTGGCCCAGGCTGGGGAGAGCCTGGTGCCAACTTCCAAGGTGTGAGGACAGCTTGGGCAGCTCTTTGCCACCCCTCCCAGTGATTTTGGGGGAGAAAGGAGCAGCACAGGGAATGCAGAGATCCTCAGTGCTTTATTGGGCTCACAAAACATGCAGTGAGAAGAGCCAGGCCATCGTTCTAGCCCAGGTGGCCATGCAGACAGGAGCACTGGTTCCTTGCTGGGGACAGCAGGCACTCCTGTCCCCACACCAGCACCATGGGTTTGGGCTTACCACAGGCTAGCCAGGTCATGGTGCAAGCTGCTGGCCCAAAGAATGCTTTGTCCCTGTGACTCTTCTCCACTGTCACCAGCTCTAGGTGGCCCGGGGCTGGGGCAACACGGTGACACTGCCACTGCTCTCTGCATTTCCTGCAGCAGTGATGCTCCCACCTTCCACCTCCTCTTTGTCCATCAGTGGCTCAGAGAAGCCGGGACCCTGCTGGGGCAGAGACTCAGAGGCTTGGTCCTCCCCTGGGCTGCAGCACAGATCTGTGGGCAGATGGACAGAGGGAACAGTGAGGAGTCACCTGCATTCAACCCTCCTCCTCTGCTGGAGGAACATATGTGGCACCCATGTGCCAGGCCCTGCGGGGATCAGCTCCTGGTCACCGAGATCTGGAACACGTGCAGATCCCAGCACTGCAGAGTGGGACATGCCTTGTCCAAGGCTGCATCAGAGTTGGCCCCTTAGGGCTGAGGGTGTGGAGGGCTTTGGGGCACAGTTGGCCCAGAGCAGAAGTGCCACACTGGGGACATGCCCAAGGTGTTCAGTGGCACCAGGGCAGGCTAGGGCAGAGGCGGGGGGNGGGGAGCGGGGAGGGGAGGGGGGGGGGGGGGGGGGTGACAAAGCAGAGGAAATGGGGGTTGATGGGGTACATTGGAGCCAACACTTCAGGGCCATCACCTTCCTCATCCTGAGCCTCTGACGCTCTCCTGTCCGGGCTCTGGGACAGCAGGGTGAGCCTGTTGAGGGCCAGTAGGGCTTTGCCTGTTTTCTGGAGAGAAGAGAAGGAGCACTGAGCCCCACCAGAGCAATCCCCAGCTCCATGTCCTCCACCATCTCCTAGGAGCAGCCCACCCCACGTACCTGCCACTTCCTCCGAGCCAGGAACTGCTTTATCCGCTCCTTCGGCAGCGCCTTCGTGCTGCTGGGCAGGGGCTGCTGCAGCCAGGGGTGCAGCAGAGCCCCAGGGCTGGAGAGCCGGCAGCTAGGGGCGGGTAAGGTGGTCAGGGGGCTGCTGTTGCGTGGGGCAACCCCTCCATGGACAGCGTTCAGCACGGTAGGGCTCACACCTTCCCCTCTTTCTCCCTCGCACCCCAAAACCCAGCCCATCTCTGACTGCGGGGACGCACCCCATGCCCACCCCCAGGTCCTACCAAGGGTCCTTCTGCAGCAGTTGGCTGATGAAGTCCTTGGCCTGTGGGGAGATGTCTGAGAAGGTCTCCTCCTCAAACTCCCACCGGGCAGCTGTGATATTGCTCAGCGTCTCCATGTCCGTGTCTCCCTGGAAGGGGGACTCCCCACTCAGCCTGGAGAGGGGACAGAGGATGTCAGCGACAGCTCGGCCCCTTCCTGCCCAACCGCTGTCCCCAGGGGGCCACTCACAGGATATAGCAGATGACACCGACACTCCACATGTCCGTGGCAAACCCCACGGGCTCGAAGGAGACCACTTCTGGAGCCATGAACTCGGGGGTCCCATGCAGCACCTTCACAGGGGTGTCTGGAGCTGCAGAGAAGATGGAGCCCATGGGGCAGTGCCTGGCCAGGACCTCCCCAGGGCACCCCAACACATGCCTCTGCCTCGGGGTGGGGGGGACATGAGCCCAGGAACTGCCCCCAGGGCCCATCACAGGTCTGGGTGCTCTCCTGGAGCATTTCTGGGTGCTGGGCACCCATGGGTGCAGGGTTCTCAAGGCTGTGGTTTCCCCACAGCATCCTGTCATCAGCAGGGACCCCCCCCTCGCTCACCCAGCTTCCGCGCCAGGCCAAAGTCGATGATCTTGAGCCAGTGGCTGCTCGGGCTGACGCAGACGATGTTCTCGGGTTTGAGGTCGAGGTGGACGACGGCCTGGCCGTGCATGTACTGCAGCCCCTCCAGGATCTGCCGCATGTACTGGGTGCTGCTGGGCTCCGTGTGCTCAAAGTCGTCATCCACGATGCGCTCAAAGAGCTCCCCGCCGGCCACACTAGGGGGGAGCGGGCAGGGTGCTGGGGACCCCACTGGGGTCTGCCAGCCCCGAGGAGGGGAAACCCCACCAGGGAGCCTGGACTCAGAGCTCCGGGTGCATCTCAGCACCCACAGGCTCCCAATCCACCCTACGCCCCATGCCGGGACCCCAGGGTGCAAGGACCCACCCCACCGTGGCTGCTCTTCCCAGTGCTGCCCCTGCTGCCCCCCACTCACTACTCCATCACCATCACCAGCTCCGCGGGGCCCTGGAAGGCGGCGAGGCACTGCACGAGGCGCGGGTGATGCAGCAGGTTCATGAGCTCCACCTCGGCCCGAGCCGCCTGCTTCTCTTTGGCCGTCCGGGTCCGAAAATACTTCCCAGCCCGGATCTTGCCGCTGGCTTTCTCCTGCAGCCGGTACACTGTGCCGAACTTGCCCCTGGGACAGATCAAGCACGAGGGATGGGGGAGCCGTCACCACCACCCCACATCCCGCCCAAGCCATGCGTGGACAGACCCCATGGTTCAGGGGTGGTGGGGATGCAGGACCCCAGCTTACTCGCCGAGCTTTTCCAGCTGCGTGTACATGTCCGAAACCTTCTCCTGGGTGTTGATGACAACATCGCAGTATTCAAAAGCCTCCTCACCTGCTGGCAGGGACAGAGGGGAAGGTCCACACACGGATCCTGCTGGAGCTGAGCCCAAGCCTCATGCCGTGGGGACCACCCCTTCCCCAGTGGTGTTCATTTCTGTCCCCACCACATCCCCCAGGTCCAATTGCCATCTCCGGGTACTGCAGCTGGGGACGGGGGCTCCTGCCACCCACACCCCCCAGATCTCAGTGCCTCAGTGGTTTTAGATAAAAGGTGCCTTTAGGATGAGAAATTGAAGCAGAAGGGCTGCAGGGCCCTGGTCCAAGCATTAAATAGGATGGGATAGGAGATGAGCGCTGGTGTGGGTGTCAGACCAGTGCTGGGGACCCCGAGCAGAGGCTGTGGCCATCCCAGAGCAGACCAAGGACCGCATGGTACCTTCTGCCTGAGACATCGTGGTGCTGCCGGCTCCTTGCCAGGTGCTGGCACGGTCAGGACGGATGCTGGATGTGACCCTGGGACACCCAGCAGCCCCGTGCTGGGACAAGGGTGCGAGGTACCTGTGCGCCTGCTCCAGCTGCTCCCCAGGCTCTGCACAGGGAAGAGCAGAGGCTGAGCATGTGGGGCCAGCCCCATGGCACTGCGCAGCCCCAGCACAGCCTCCACTGTGCCCCGGGTGCCTCCCTGCACCTCGCTCCCGCAGAGCCCTGCGCCTTCCCTGCACCTCCATGGGAGACCTCAAGCACCTTCCTGCCTCCACCAACCCCAGTGCCTGATGTCCCCATCCTGCCTAAGAGCTGGCACCTCGATGGACACCAAGACCTAGCAGGCACACGGGGTCAAACCTACTGTTTGCAGAGGTGGGAAGTGATTTCAAAGTTCCCACTTGAAGGAAAAGGGGGTGCTGCTATCTCTTTCTAGGACCACCAGCACCTTAGGTAAGAAGCTGCAGCCTTTTTCATGCTCCGTCTTGCAACAGCCAGGATATCCCCAGGAAAAGCTGCCTTTCTAGGGCAGAGGAGCTGTTTCCTTAGGCACGTCCCCTCCCCAGCCTGCCCATGAGAAAGGGGAAAAGGCCAAAGCATGGGACAGGGACACCCAAGGGTGCTGGGCAGCAGTTCCCGAGCCCCAAACCAAGAGTCTCAGTGCTCACCTGCCTCCGTCCAGTCCCGTCCTCTCCCAGGCCGCTGGCACAGGTCCCCGATCCTTCCCGCTCAGACACCACGGAGCCACTGGAGTCACGAGTGAGCTGGGAAGGAAGAGGCAACGCTGGGGTTGGCATTGGGGACCACTGGAGCCACACAGCCCGGATGGGGACGTCTCGGGGCCGGGCACAGCTGAAGCATCCCTCCCGCTCCAGTGCAGGGAACAGCCCGGCTCTCCCCTCCCTTTCCTTCCCAGGCACAGCAGAGCATTTCCACGCGTCCCATTTCCGGACTTGGGGATAAACAACCCCCGGCATCACCGCTGAGCTGCCCGGCGGCCACCACAGCCCCCCCCAGACCAGCACTGCAGCCCCAAGCACCCAGCTTGGCCCCATCCAGGGCTTTGGGTCTGCAATGTCTCAGCTGGAGGAACCCCAACCGAAATCACCCAGGGGTCTGCAGAGACCTGGCACAGCTCAACACACCGCAAAGCTCTCAGCCCTACACAAGCTGATATTGCACCTCTGTGCCCCTCTCCCTGCTTGCATCCAGGCCCCGGTGCCTCTCGGGAGCTAAATCCTGCGGCAGCCCAGCCCCGCCTCGTCCCCCACCCATGGGTGGGTTCCCACAGAGGCCCCGAGTACCCGCACCTGCAGCCAATATCCCACTGGAGCCAACGCTCTCCCCAAACCCATCCCAGGCTTTGGCCACCCCCGTGTCCCCTCGCAAGCTGGGCTCCGGGCTGGCCTCGGGGACGCGGAGGTGTCTGCAGCAAAGCCGCGATGAACGGGAACAGGGTGTTGCAAAACCGCTCCCTGCCTCCGAGCCCCGCTGGTTGGGAGCAAAAATGGGATTTTCCAGCCTCTCCCACCCAGGGCCAGGGCTCACAGGCTGTGTAGCTACGCCGGCACCGGGCACACCACCGTGCCTCAGTTTCCCCTGCTTTAAAATGGAAATAACTCGGTGATTTCCCACAGAGGTGCCTCCAGACCTGGGGATAGGGCAGAGGGACCCATCCCCTTGGGCAGCCCCATTTCGCAGCCTCCCTGCGGTGCAGGGGACATCACCCCATGTTACCTGCGGTGCCCCTGCGGGGTCGTGATGCTGGTCCGGGACCGGGGCTGGGTCTCACCGGTGCCGTGAGGGCAGAGGCGATTTGGGGCTCCGCCAGCACCGGCAGCCACGCCGCCGCCGCCGCCACTCCCGTGCTCAGCCCAAAGTCCACGGGCAGGGAGCTGGAGGCCAGCGGGAGGCGCGGGGACGATGTCCCCAGCACCGGGGGGGTGGCAGGGTCACCGCGGCCACACTCTGGCACGGAGCACGGCCTGGGGACGGTGGCGACGCGGGCAGCGCGCGGCTCGGCCGGGCCCCGCTGGGATATCGACCCCGCTGGGACGCGGCAGGGCACGCCGGGGACATGGAGGACACGTGGGGGACGATGGAGGAGAGGCCAGAACCGCCAGCTGCGTCCTGCGGACTGGCAAGGGGTGGCGGAGGCCCCCGCTTGTGTCTGGCAGCGCCCTGATTTTTGGCAGCATCCTCAGTCGGGCCCCGCTTGGGAGGGTTTTGGGGTCCAGGCCATGTTTTCCTGCACAACGCAGCTACCAGCCAGCTTCTTGCATCTCAGCACGGGGCAAAATGGGCCAGAAAGGGACAAAATGGCAGGCTGAGGTCACCGGGTGCCTCTGCAGGGGAGGACGGGGTCTGCGCGGGCGACGCAGCACCCGGGGAGCAGGATCCGGCCCCTGCGCGCGAGGGATCCCAGCAGCCGCTTGATGTCAGTGTTGTCCTGACGCTCGTCCCGGCGATGAGCAGCAAAACCAAACGCTCAGAAAAAATCCGAACCACCTCGGCGGCATCGATCAGCCTCTCGGCCTTTAATTCCCGACGGGCTGGAGCCCGGATCCGGCCCCGCATCCTCGGTTTACGATCGACCCCAAGAAACCCTGAAGCCAACGCTTTTAGGACGTGAGCGCGAATTACCCGGCGCTGCGAGCGGATCTGAGCGGGGACACGCAGCAGCGAGCACGGGGCCGACGAACGGGACCTTTACGTCTTCTCCTCGCCCCAGATTTGCTCGGGTGCCATTTGCTTCCCTCGCGAACCCCGCGGCTGACGGCCGCGGGCGCGATGGGCTCCCTGCGTCCCGCTACCGCGCGCGCTGCTGCTCCCGTTGCTTGAACCAGCAAAGTATTTTTTTTTCTGGTCCTGGAGGGGCTTTGGCGTCTAATAATTCATTTTAAACAACTCCCGAATGCCGCTTGCATCGCTTCGCTTACATTTTGCCTTTCTTTTGTGAATAATCGCTGTCAGGTTTGGGAACGCGGCCCATCTGAAATGTCAGGCAGCGCATTACCGGCCGCGGCCGGCCTCTGTTTGCGCTTTATAAAAGTAATTAGCCCGTTATTGCTCGCACCCAGGCAACCATTAATTCCCACTTGGGTGATCGATTTGTCACCATCTGCCAGGATGAGCCGCGACGCGGCCTCGCCCCATGCAAAGCGCTGCAGACAGCGCCCGGTGCGGGGCGCGGGGGCTCAGGCACCCCCGAAAGTCTCACGGGTGGCAGCGTGGGACCTCCGGGACGCGTCTTCCCCCCACACCCAGCTCTTCCTCTCATGTGGGAAAGCCGCCGTCCTCCGTCCCTGCGTGTCCCCGTGTCCCCCCGGGTAGGTAGATTTAATGAAAAGCTGCCTCTGTTTTTTTGTAGGTCCTACCAAAACTCTTTTTCTGCAGGGCTCAGCACGCTCACCCCACGGTGCCCATCGCCATGGGGCCCGGATCGGGGCATCTGTCAATCCGGGTCCCACGGGACCCTCTGCGCTCCCTCCTCCCCGCTGCGGCCACCATCTGTCATCGTGGCCCCGCTGTCACCCCACGGCACGGCCGGGCCACCCTGTGGGGCTGTGGGCAGCACGGGGAGGGCAGTGCCACATGGGGAGCACGAGGGGAACGTGCAGGGGACACAGCTGTGGGGGACACTGGGCACAGGGTGGGGACATGGGGACACAAGAGCACATGGGCCATGGAGGGCATGTGGGGAGACAGAGGGGACATGGGGGACATGTGGGGGGACACGGGAGCACATGGAGGGACACAGGGGACATGGGGACACTGGGGATGGAGGCACACAGAAGCCACAGGGACCTGGGAAGACCCAGGGACACCTGGGGACACACAAGGGACCCTGGGACACACAGGGGGACACAGAGCCCACAGGGGACCGGGGGGACATGTGGGGGACATGGGAGGTGTCGGGGGCACTCAGAGGACCTGGGGACAGGGAGGGGACATGGCGTGACACACCAGGGGCATGGGAGGCAGCCAGGGGACACGGAGACGCGGAGGGGACAAAG